>CM014735.1:7382237-7712600 GCA_004329165.1 Spatholobus suberectus
GATATTATCTGGGATTAAGTTTAGTCAAGAGATTAGTCTCCATCAATATAACATCAAAAGGAATTAAAAAAAAGATCTAATTAGACAAAAAGAGATAAAAAAAATGATACAAGAAAAAGTGAGTGTATATTTATCTTTCTATTGCACTGAATAATGTCTATGTCTGATACACTGTTTTAAAAATTGACTCAAACTAACCGGTTGGATCGAGAACAGGTGGTGTAATCGGTCCAAGTCGGTAATTGGATTAAACATGCCATTGACTTGGTATGAACCAATGTGACTTGGCGGATTTTGCAATTGAACAGGTAAAATGGCAAGATGACTCGAATCGATTCAAAAAAATTGTTTGTTTTAAGTGTGAAACAACGACGCTTTCACTACAAACAATTGAAAAAAATAGAAACCCCAACTAATTTACATATTTAAAAATTTATTTATTATGAATTTTAATTATATAAAAAAAAATTCATATGTGAAATGATAAATCACCAAAATCATAAATCTGAATGCACATATATGTACAACATAAATGTTTGGTATGTTTACGTAAATGTGTAACCTTCTTCATTTGTCCTTGTTTGTTTGACTGAATGCGTAACCTTTAATCCTTTTTTCCTTCACTCTTCACCTTCATCAAATACCATTGTTATTTTTTAGTTATTTTTAGGCTACACATCACTAATGAAATTTAATTTAATAAATTTTACAGGTACAAAATTTATATATCTAAAATATTTTCAATTTTTTTAATAGAGACTGGGTCACGCAGTTCAATTAGTGAACATTCAGTTCGACCATTAACCTAAGAACCTAGTGCCTGACTGAGGCGATGACCGATCTGAGTTCTAAACATTAGTCTGATGTGCCTCCACCTCATAACAGTTTGCCCTAAGACGAAATAGAACAAAGAGTTTTAGTTAGACAGAACAAGATTTTAGGTCATTGTAATTGTGGGCCCGTTTGTTAGCTTTTTTCATTAAAAATGTTTTTTTAAAATTAATATTTTTTATATATCTTTGTTTCAACATATAAAATAATCAAAAATGAAAAAAAAGAGTAAATTTTAATTAAAATTAGAAATTAATTTAAATAATTTCACATAAAATCAGTTACTTTTAAAAAAAAAATTGATTGTTATGATTGTGAATAAACATAAAAAGTATTTTAACCTATATAATTATTAAGATAATATTTATTTTCATTTAACTAAAATTTATAATAAATATTTTTAATATATAAATTATATTATAATTAAAATGCATAAATAAATATTTTTGAAATATAACTTTTGGCAAATTCTATAATGCCTACATATTTTTATGAACACCCAATTTCATCCAGGCAAGCAAAATAAAACTAGAAAAAAATCATAAAAGAGAAGAATAAAGAAAAAAGGATAAAATTTAAAAGTAAAAAAAGAAAAAAATAACAAAAAATTGATTTAGTAAAAAAAGAAAAAAAATCATTTTCTTTTTTATAAAATAAATTTGGTTTCTCTTTATTTTGAATTTGTAATCCAATCTTAAAATAAATAAAAGAGTTAAAAAAAATCAAATCCATTTACCATTTAGTCTTTTTTTTTAAATCCAAAACAAAATGATGATGCAAAGCAAAAAGAAAAGAAAATTAATGAAATAAAATAAAAATGGTAAAAAAAAACTACATTCCCTCACCACATTTGCACAACACACATTTTTTTTTTCACGTTTCCTCACCCTTCTTGCCATAACAAACCAACCACCACTTTTTCTGTCTCCTCCCCCCCCCCCCCCCCCCCCCCCCCCCTCAGACACCACACTTTTGTAACTCTTTCTGATTCCCATTACAAATCCCATTTCTCTCTCTCTCTCACATTCAAACCCCTTCCCCCCCCGCGTCTTCATTCTCACCTTTCGACTCACTCTCTCTCTCTCACATTCAAATTCCCCCCGCGTCATTCTCACTTTCGAATATCCACTCTCACCACTCTCACAAAAGTAAAAGTTCTCCCTCTCAAGAGACACCCACTCTCTCCTCTTTACTGTTATTTCGCTTTATGCTTTGTTTATATTTCTGATTCGTCATGTACTGTTTATTTGCATTTTCATATTATTTGCTGTTCGTTTCGTTTTAGAGTATATAACGCACTGGGCTGTTGGCAAAAAAAAAAGATAAAAAACGTTGAATAAAAGGGTAAAATCTATATTTTCATTTTATCCTTTTTTTTCCTCCTACGTGCTGTGCGTTTTGCGGTGGATTAGAGTTTTAATATTTGTTTAATCATGAGTCCTTTTTTTTGTTTTTTGATAAAAATCATGAGTCCTGTTACTTGAGCTGATTTGTGTTTATTCGAATTGGTAGCAATGGCTTATGTGATTTATTTCTTTTCTTTCTAAACTTAGGATTTTCATTTTTGTCAAAAAAAATAATAGGATTTGTTTTATTCTCTTCGTTCTTTTTTAGACCGAGGTCTCGTGTGAGCTTTTATTAGTAATGAAATAAGGAGTTAAATAATTTAATACCTATAAAAGTTCAATTAAAATCAATTAAAAAAAAAAAGCATTGACGCAATAATCAAAATAGCACCGTTTTTTTATTTTGTTATATTGCTCACAATGAAATTGATTACAAAAAAAATACATATCTCTTTTTACAAAAAAGAAATAATCATAAAATTGGCATTTTCTTTAATTTTCTTTAGCCAATAAAAACTTTAATTGAGAATTTAATTTCCAAAATCAAAATTGAAACTCATATTCTAAAAAAAATAAAAATAAAATAATAGCAGCGATAAATAATAGGCCTCAGTTTCGTTTCGCATGAGTTACGATCATTTGTTATCTTAATAATAATGCGCTGGACTAGTAAAATTAATACAATAACAAATTGATTTAAAAGAAAATAATACAATAACAAATTAATAACTAAATCTACGAACAAGATTTAATACTCACCTTATTTAGTCATTAGTCATTGAATTATTAATAATTTAATTAAAATTCTAAACAAAAAAATAAAAAAATGTAGATTTAGTGATTTTTCATGTTGGACCTAGAACTCACTTGAACATCACAAAAATCGTATCTAAAATTTAACATTAATTAATAAATTGCTAATTGATAAGTCATTTTTTCTTCTTAGTAAAGATTAAAAAAAATGTAGATTTAGTGACTTTTCATGTTGGGTCTAGGACTCACTTGCATATCACAAAAAATTTATCTAAAACTTAAAATTAATTAATAATTTGTCAATCGATAGTTTCTTTTTAGTAAAAATGAAAATATAAATATAAATTTAGTGATTTTTCATGTTAGATCTAGGACCCATTTGAATATCACAAAAATCTTATCTAAAATTTAAGATTAATTAATAAATAGTTGATTGATAATTCTTTTTAGTAACAATATAATAAATCTTAGACTCAATATTCTTTTTCATGTTAGGTCTAGGATGCACTTGAATATTACAAAAATCTTATCTAAAATTTAACATTAATTACTAAATTGTTAATTGATAATTTAACACTTTTTTAAAATAAAAATAAAAATGTAGATTTAGTGATTTTTCATGTTGGGTCTAAAGCCCACTTGAATATCACAAAAATCTTATCTAGAGTTCAAGATTAATTAATAAATTGTTAATTGATAATGCAATACTTTTTTGGTAAAAATAAAAAGTAAAAAATGACTAAAAAAATCAACCCACAAAACGATTTTTTATCTAAAGAATTACGTGAGTCTGATTTCTTATTGCACCGAAGGATATATAGGAGCATGGACTCACTCCTATTGATCTCAAGAACACTAAAAATAAAATAGTAATAATAATAATCCCTTTTTTTTTTAAATGTACAATAAAACTCAAATAAAAAAATATATAAAATAAAAAGATAGCATCAATAATTTTATAAGTAAGAGGAAAAGACAATTAATATTTTTACACATTAAGTTAAAGGATAACTTTTTTTATAACGAATGTCATAAGTATTAACACTTTCTTTACTCGTAATCGACTTCCGAATCCTTATCTAGGTTTGAGGCCTTTTTTCTAGGTTTTTCCATATATTTTCCTTAATAAACTATGGTAGCGACTTCTTTGTCTTTTACATCTTTTTCGCCGTCCAACCGCAACTCTAGTTGTGACAATTTCAAAAGATACTGATACTTTTTTAAGTAGATCAATAAATAATAAACACATGTACTAGAAACATTTGTCTTATGGGTAACCAAGAAAAAGAAAGGCACTCCAATTTTTTTAAAATAAAAATAAAATAAAAGAGAGAGAATGTAGTGAGTAGTTTAGAGAGTAATTAAATGATAAAGTAGTAGATAATTTAAAGAATAATTAAAGGATATAATAGTCCAATAAAAGCGAAGACTAAAAAAGAGTATCATCTTTATTGTAGTTATAGATATAGAACTAATAATATCATGATTTTTAAAATCAAACTAGACCGGCCGGTTTGACTAGGAACCGATCTTGTAAACGATTCAACAAACCTTCAAAACCAGTGCTATTAAGAACTAGTCAAAAATCGAGAAAACCAGTGAATACTAGCTTGACCCAACCTACAATCCTGGTCCGGACCAAGGTTGATTTTGATAGGTTTGGGTTTTAAAATTAGACCCAATGTATTTTGAGAACAGGTTCAAGTTATGCTTTGGATCATTCTAACCTAGTTTGGTGTCCTATAGTATAAATTATAAATTTTTTCAACAATTATGTATTAATAATAGATCTTTTGATTTAATAGATAAGATTTTGTATAACATGATATTATATTTATAATGATATTATTTATTTTAAAATATATATTATAAAATATATCGTAATTTAAGTTTTATACTTATTTCATTTTGAGAAAATAAGCTATGCACTAACAATGTAAAACAAATTTATATTGTTATCCAATCAAAAATTATCATGTATAATAAGTTTGTTGATTTTTATAATAACTATCTTAAAAGTTATATCAATAGTGTTTTCTGATTAGTTGATAATATAAAACTTTTTACATTGACAATATATAGTCATGAAACTCTTTTATTTTACAATTTAACTATACATAATATTAAGATTGATATATTATGCTAGAAAACTAGGTTGACTTTATATTATGCTAGAAAGCTAGGTCGACTTAGTTTTGTCCCATATATTTCAGGTCTTGATTAGATCTTGTTTAGGTTTGAATAAATAGCCCATTTAAAATTTCAGATCGAATAGATATAAAGATAAACCTGTACAACGTTTCTTATTTTAATAAAGGGGTTATTTTGTTTCTGGGTTTTCTCCTTTCTTCATGTAGTCCAGAAAGCTCCGAAAGTGAAACCCTTTTACTTTCTAAATATCTCAAAATCGTTGGCTGGACCACCCGAGAGTTCTACAGAAGCTGCTTTGCCAAGATGAGTTTTAGCATGGAGACTGATAAAATTTCCCCATTCATGGAGACAGCAAAATACCTATTATAGTAAGTTACAAGCAGTTTTTTGTCTTTATACTTTGACCCCCAAAAGACTTTAAAATATTAATATTACTGCACAAATCAATATACCATCGAGTAAAGAAAATTTGAGACTCACCTAAATATTTTTAATTCAAGTCAACTTTTAATTTTATTTATACTAAATTACAAAATCTTAAATTATAATTGAAAAATAATGGAAGTATATAATTATAAGTTGTCAATTAGCATGCCGATTAATTATTTAATGATCTTAGCTGGCATATACAATAGGTAAATCTATAGATTATATTGGTTCTCTTTAAATTATTAATATGCATGTTAATTAAAATTTAAAAAATTAGTTAAAAGTTTAAAAAATAATATTTAAGCAAAATTTATTAGCTAAAAGTTGAAAATTAATTTATTAAATTTAAAAAATTTAATAAAATTAGGTGTTGAACATAATCTAATTTATAAAATTTTTTAATAACATGTCTAATAAATAAACATTTAATATATATAATTATTATATTACAAAATTTAAACTTCATATTTTTCAATAATACAAACATTGAATGAAATTTTCTAATGAAACAAAAACATAACAAATAAAATGTAAAGAGTAAGAGGGAATGTAATTTATTTCCTCTTCTTTTATTTACGTAATTTGTTATTTTTACGTATATTAATAAAATTTAAATGAGTAAATTGTCAAGTATAAATGACTAAAAAGTTAGTTATTAAAAACATAGTTAATTTTTTTTTCGAAAAGCTACTAAAAACATAGTTAATAAAAGATATTTAAGTAATTGAAAATAATTAAGTGAAAATATAAATAAATCTGAGTATTATAAATCTTAATCTCCAAATCATATAAATTATAATGTACTATTAAAAATTATTTAAATATGGATACTATTATTATTCTATTTATAGCACTATAATTATAGATACTTTTTACTTGTGGCTTATTTATTTGACAGTTTTTAACATTTCATAGGATTTTATAGAAGAAATAAATAAAATTATTATAATTTTATTTAAAAATTAAATATGAGTAAATTAAAAAATTAAAAGTATAAAGTAAGGAATGTGAATATATTTGTGGATTTTAACTTTCTTTAAAAGTAAAACTTAAAAAATGAAATTATAAAATTAAATAAAAATAAAATTATAAGAATATTACTAGACATATTAAAAAATTAACAATATTACTCCTTTTTTATTTTTATTAAATAAACATAAATTAGTGTCTTTATATTATTAAAAAATCATAAATAAATGAGGTAAATGAAGAAACAAATTACAAAAGAGAAACTAAGTGATAATTTTGTCATTCTAAGATATTATTTTTTATATTTTTAATTTTTTATGATTTTTTTAAGATCTTTTTTCTCACTAAGTATTTCAGACAAAATCAAGTATTCACAATTTCATAATATTTTACTCTTTTTTTGGGTGCAAAGTATCCACCGATTCTACTAATGACTAATTTTTGCTGGAGAACTTAGCTGACCACCTTTAGTGGATCTCCCTTTCCAATCACGTTTTTCTATCCACAATGTTTGAACCTCATACCTTCCTTACTTAAGAGATTTTAATTCAATTCCATTCGAACCAATGGCATGTTGGTATAATAATTTGCTCTTACATTACACTAAATCTTTTAACATTTCAAAATAATTACAAATAAAAGACAACACATTTAAACCTTTTACATTTAATAAAAGCTAACTATTTTCTTTCATATCTCAACGTCAATTTCTAATAAACATGTTTTTTTACAGGTTAAATAAATGTTATATTGTTAATTTTTTGCTTTTTTAATTTATGGCAATCATAGCTGTAAAATACTTTAAATCTATTTTGTCATTATATTTTTTCGTTACACAGGAGAATAAGACATATTGTTTTTAGTTAAATATAACTCTGTAATGCAATGTCAATTACCAATATATTATATTAAATGTTTTGGATACATTTGCTAATTGTATCAAAAGTAGGCCCTTCAAAATAACTATAAAACTTGAGTTAGTTTAGTCCACTATGGCTCATTGACCAAAGTAGGGCATTTTTAGAAACTATTTACCAATATAGGGTTATTTTGAAACATATTACTGAAATGGGGTGGTCAACAATGAAAAACGCTAGTTTGACTAACGTTTTCTATTTCATGTCAACATTTTTAATTAATTTTATTAATTTATTTGCGAAAAGTGTCAGGTGGGCTGCCACGCAAGATACGCTAGTAGTAGTAGCTTTTTCAGAAAACGCTATTACCACTAGCATATCCCACGTGGCACCCAACCTGACAAAAAAGCAAAGGAGGTGGCGGACACATGTACAAAACACTTTTACTACTAGCGTTTTCAATTTAATCTTTTTGTTAAAACGGAAAAAAAAACAAGTATTTAAATTTTTAATTATTAAAATCTAGAAAACGCTAGTTCTACTAGCGTTTTCAATTTTTCATTTTTATTAAAATATTTTAATTATTAAAGTATTAAATATTTTTAATTTTATTAAAATATTTTAATTATTAAAATATTTAAAATGCTATTAATAATAGCGTTTCTACATTTTTAATTATTAAAATATAGAAAACGTTGTTATTAATAGCGTTTTGTATTTTAAATTTTATTAAAATATTTAATTATTAAAATATTTTAATTATTAAAATACTAAAAGTGCTATTAATAATAGCGTTTTCTATTTGAATTTAAAAAAAAACAGAGAAACGAATTTCATTTCAATTTGATTTTTTAAATATTAAAATACCAAAAACGTTATTATTAGTAGTGTTTTCAGATTTGAATTTAAAAAAAAATAGAAATTCATACTTTAAGTTTTTATTTATTTATTTTAAATTTGGAAACTGCTAGTAGAATTCGCGTTTTCTAGATTAAATTTTTATTTAAAATTCACAAATCAATATTATTTTTAATGTTTGAATTTAAAAATTAAAAACATAATAGTATTTTTTATTTTCTATGTATCTTAAAACGCTATTCGTATTAGTGTTTTTGTTTTTT
This sequence comes from Spatholobus suberectus, assembly GCA_004329165.1. Taxonomy (NCBI): domain Eukaryota; kingdom Viridiplantae; phylum Streptophyta; class Magnoliopsida; order Fabales; family Fabaceae; genus Spatholobus; species Spatholobus suberectus. The sequence continues at coordinate 7,390,695 of CM014735.1, forward strand.
TCATTTTTTAAATTAAGAAAATGTAATTTTTTATATATTTTATTTTTTAAAATTAGGAAATCACAAGGATTTTTCAATTTTTAATTTTTAAATTAAAAAAATTATATATATTATTAGCATTTTAACTTTAATTTTTTTTTAAAATAATAAAAACGTAATATGTTTTATATTTTTTATTTCTTTAAAATTGTCAAATTAGTATTTTTTTTATTTTTTAAATTAACATGTATTTATTTATTTATTTATTTTTAATCAGTATTTTTTTAAAATTAAAAAAAAAGATAAAAACATACTAAAATTAAAACATATTGTTAGTAAAAAAATTTATTTAGTGAAAACGCTATTTTAATTAGCGTTTTAATTTTTTTTGTAAATTATAAAAACGCTATATGTTTTTTATTTTTTATATATTTAAAATTGACAAATCAGTATCTTTTTTAATTTTTAAATTAACATCACTATCATTTTTTTAAATTAAAAAAATGATAAAAACATTATAAAATTAAAACATATTGTTAGTATTTTATTTTTATTTGTGGAAACGCTATTTTAACTAGTGTTTTAATTTTTTTGTTTTTTCTAAATTATAAAAACGTAATATGTTTTATATTGAGTGAAGCTGCTCTGGGTAAGTGCAGAAGAGTATTGAACTTATTTATAGGCAAGCAAAAGCTCAGTTAACGTCACTTGTGGTAGAGTTTTATGTGTACATCGTTGCTTTTTTTTAAAAAATAAAACATTGAAAACTCTAATATAATAGTGTTTTCAATTTTTAAAAAAATGAAAATAAAAAAGATATTCATAATAGTGTTTTAGAATAAATAAAAATTAATTTTTTTAATAATATGACGTTTTAAATTTAAATATAAAAATTAAGAATGCAAGTTTTTAATTTAAAAAAATTAAAAATTGAAAACGCTATTCAAAATAGCGTTTTCCATAAAAATAAAAAAACTAATTAAAAATAATAATTTTAAAAATGCGGTTGATTTTCGAATTTTTCATAAAAAAAATAATGCATTTTCTTAATTTTTAAAAAAATAATAATGCTGATAAGAATACCATTTTACAATAAATAGTAAAATAAAAATACTAATAATATGACATTTTTAATTTTCAAAATAATAATAATGCTACTAATTTTCCAATTTGAAATAAATAAAATATATAAAAATAATACGTTTCTTAATTTAAACAAAATAGAAAATAAAAACGCTAATACTAATAGCGTTTTAGGATAAATAGAAAAATTGAAAAATACTAATAATACGACATTTTTAATTTTTAAAAATAAAAATATAAAAATCGTACTAATTTTCCAATTTTAAATAAAGAAAAAATATAAAAAATAATACGTTTTCTAAATTTAAACAAAATAAAAAACTAAAAACACTAATACGAATAGCGTTTTACAATAAATAATAAATAAAAAAATTGTTAATAATATCACCTTTTTAATTTTTAAAATAAAAATTTAAAAAATGCAAGTTATTTCCTAATTGTAAATAAATAAATATACAAAATAAATACGTTTCGTTTATTTAAAGAAAATTACAAAATAAAAGGCTAATACGGATAGCGTTATACATAAATAGAAAATAAAAAATGTAGATAATATTACGTTTATAATTTGTCTAATTAAAAAAATAAATATGACATTGATTTTTCCATTTTTATAAAATGAAAAAATTCAATAAATATAACATTTTTAAATTTAAATATATTCAAAATGAAAACGCTAATAAAAATAGTGTTTTCTAATTAATACAAAAAATTGGTAATAATATTACGTTTTTCATTTTTAATTCTACAAATTAAAAATTGATTCTGATTGTCAGTTTTAAATAAATAAAAAATATAAAACATATTACGTTTTTATAATTTAGAAAAAACAAAAAAATTAAAACGCTTGTTAAAATAGCACTTCCACAAATAAAATAAAATACTAACAATATGTTTTAATTTTAGATTGTTTTTATCATTTTCTTTAATTTTAAAAAATGATAGTGATGTTAATTTAAAAAATAAAAAGGATACTGATTTGTCAATTTTAAATATATAAAAAATATAAAACATATAGCGTTTTTATAATTTACAAAAAAAAATTAAAACGCTAATTAAAGTAGCGTTTTCACTGAATAATTTTTTTTACTAACAATATGTTTTAATTTTAGTATGTTTTTATCATTTTTTTTAATTTAAAAAAAATACTGATTAAAAATAAAAAATAAAAAAATACATGTTAATTTAAAAAATAAAAAAATACTGATTTGTCAATTTTAAACAAATAAAAAATATAAACATATTATGTTTTTATTATTTTAAAAAAAATTAAAAGTTAAAATGATAATAATATATATGACTTTCTTAATTTTAAAATTTAAAAATCCTTGTGATTTCCTAATTTAAAAAAAAATAAAATATCTAAACAATTACATTTTCTTAATTTAAAAAATTAAAAAAAGGAAAACGTTAATATGAATAGCGTTTTAAGATACATAGAAAATAAAAAATACTATTATGTTTTTAATTTTTAAATTAAAAAAATTAAAAAGAATAGTGATTTGTGAATTTTAAATAAAAATTTAAACTAGAACATGCAAATTTTACTAATAGTTTTTGAATTTTAAAAAAATAAATAAAAACTTAAAATATGGGTTTTCTATGTTTGAAAAAATTCAAATCTCAAAACGCTACTAATAATAGCATTTTTAGTATTTTTATATTTAAAAATCAAATTGAAATGAAATTTGTTTCTCAGTTTTTTTTTAAATTCAAATAGAAAACGTATTATTAATAGATTTTTTAGTATTTTAATAATTAGAATATTTTAATAAAAATTAAAATCCAAAATGCTATTAATAATAGTGTTTTCCATATTTTAATAATTAAAATATTTTAATAATAATTAAAAATATAAAAAATACTATTATTAATAGCGTTTTAAATATTTTAATAATTAAATTATTTATTTAAAATTAATTTTTTTACTATTTTAATAATTAAAATATTTTAATGAAGATTAAAAATTGAAAACGCTAGTAGAACTAGCGTTTTCTAGATTTTAATAATTAAAAATTTAAATACTTGCTTTTTTTTGTTTTAAAAAAGATTAAATTGAAATGCTAGTGATAATAGCGTTTTTTACACGTGTACGCCACCTCCTTTGCTTTTTTGTCAGGTTGGGTGCTACGCAAGATACGCTAGTGGTAATAGCGTTTTTTGAAAATGTTACTACTACTAGCATATCCTACACAGCGACCCACCTTACGCTTTTCGCAAAGAAATTAATAAAATTAATTAAAAATACTGACATGGAATGGAAAATACTAGTCAAACTAGTATTTTCCATCGTTGACCACCTCATTTTGATAAGATGTTTCAAAACAATCCCATATTGATAAATAGTTTCTAAAAATGTCCTACTTTAGTCAATGAGCTAGGCCACTACAAGTTGTCGGGATGCTTTATCTATCGCTGAATTTTTAAAAGCACATATCTATGGCAGAGTAACATGTTTTTCCCATTGATGGGGAGAGTTTCACAGTCTCAATTTTAAAATTCACCGCTCTGCCAATCTTTTTTGTGAAATTTGCTTTCTAAAATGTCTCAGCCCCACAACACCCAGATACCATTGATCTCCACCTTGAAATTTTTTTTTCTATTTCTTGTTATTTTTTCTGATTGCAGAATGCGTGTTCATCTCTACTTGAGATAAGACTTGTATCTTGTAAAGAGTGTAAAATAGAAATGAGAAATGCTAGAGCCTCCGAAAGCAACAAGCCGAATGATCCTCCGAAAAACTTAAAGTTGACACTTGTCAACTGATTTGATAATAAAAAATTCATTTAATTTAACTTTTTAAAATTTGTTTCATTTCCAATTTTATCCCTTGACAGACTTGACCACACTTCGTATACATTTAGTGGTCCCCCACCCATCCGATGGTATCACCAAAAGACTTCACAAAATTAACGTGCCTAGCATTGCAGAGATCTACATCTTTCTTTGGATCTAAAGGGTAGCAGCAAAACAATGATGAAGAGGGGACACGAGATGACAGTTTTTTTTTACCAAAATAATACAAAAAAAACATTATTTCCCAAACTACACTATTCCCAAACATTATTTCTTAATATACACTAATTCACTGTTTACGTTGAAAATTTCCCCCAGGACTTGACTTCTCACCCCCATTTTTTTTTTTTTCGGACTCGTTGGGAATTCAGGTCCCTAGGACCCGACTTCTCAACGGGTTTTTTTTTTTAAACTTTTTTTAATTTTATTATTTTTGTTAAATATAAATTTAATTTAATTATTATTATAATTGTAGGTTAAATAATGTGGTTAAATAATACATTTAGCGGTTAATTAAAATAATTATACCTAACCAAAAATATAAAATATTAGATAATCGTATTAAAGTAGTTGTTATTTTTGACAAATTAAGACACCAAATTAAAATTGTCATTCGTCATTAAAATAATTAGTTGGAAATAAGATGAATAAATATTACATAAGAGACAGGAGACTTAATCTCTGTAATGGTGTCCAGTTCCACACAATGGAGGTCGCCTTCTACGCGGAGGATTTCGACGGATTTGTCTTTGTTGTCGTACTACATTCTCCTCGTCATCAACAATTGGCTGATAAGTTGCATGATGGTCGATGTGTGGTGTTGACGAACTTCCAGCAAGCTGATGGTGAAACGATGGAACGTCTATACTCTGCATATAAGCGTGAGCTGGTTCCAGAGTTCGAATGTCAACACCAAACAAATTGCTCATGAAGTCTGCTGAACTAGATGCAAATGAGTGTCGACAATATTCAACATTTTCATCAGCCTGTTGTTCTAATGGAGTGAATGCAAGTGAATGACGAGGTGGTTCAAAGTCTTCCTCCTGCATTGTTTGAATCACTAGCGGGCTAGGTTGGGGAGGTGTATTCTGCCGACGTGCACGCTGTTGTGTTGTTGTTTGTTGTGTTGCATGTGTTGTGTCGCCAACATCCATGTTACGTGCAACTCGTGCGTCTTGCAATTGTTGTGGCACACATAGAAAAGGTATTGAATTTGCACAATACCATTGCATATGTCACGCGTGTGCAGTAGAGGTCCTTGAACAGATTGCCCCACTAAGACGTTGTTGCGTCGTTCTTTCCAAATTCTAAGCCAGTCGGCATGCTTTTCTGCCCAGTTCGTGTAATTATTTCCTTGCATGTCTAATTGGTGAAGGTGATCTAAATTATTAGGTGGTTGTGGCACTTCTTGCCATAGTCCAAATTGGAGCTTTACCCTATCCGTTTGTTGCCATTCTATAATAGAAAAACAAATTAAAACAGTACAGGCACTCCACATTTTGAAATCTTGGAATGCATATGGTGGCACAAATGTCTCACATCCTCTGTATGGCATCCATAGGAACTGCAAACATAAGCATGGTTAGTAAATTAATAATACATGTATGACAAAGGATAATTTAGTATATATAATAACTTGTTCAAATTGCATGTCATCGATTCTTGATCTGTGTCCTATAATATCGCCATGAGGGGTTCTTATAAATTGTAATCCTTTGCCACTCCATCTAGTAACAGACATTTAATGTTAGTAGAATTAGTGGATAGGTAAGTACACTTTAGTTTGAATTTTTATTTACCTGAGAACAAGTGGATATTTTGGCTGATGATTAACTTGGGGTGCAACGAATGACATGAGATACCATGCCTAGGATTGCAACAATGATGCACACCCGCCCATAGTTTTAGAATTTGGATAAATAACGCTACACATTTCTCTATACAAAGTTGCTAAACAAGTTGAACCCCAACTGTAACGTGCAGCACGGTCAAGATCTGCCAATAATGGTAGATACATTAGATGAACTCTATTACCAGATTTGTCAGGCATTAATACCCCCCCCCCCCCCCAATTAAGCTTAAAATGTAGGCTCTACAATGGGCTTGTAACTGGTCATGTGTCGGTTCTATAGGTAGAGGCATCATATTATCTCGCAACCATTTAAGTTTGATTGCTGATCCTTTTAGTACTGTCCTTTTTGGAGGAACAACACCCAGATATGTCTCGCACATTTTTTCCCAATCGAAATATGTTGGGCCAGTAACTGGTTTTCCATCGACCCTTAGCCCTAGTTGGAGCGCCACGTCTTCCAAAATTATTGTGCACTCACCAACTAGAAGATGGAACGTGTGTGATTCAGGTCTCCACCGCTCTACTAGAGCAGTTATCGAAGAATAATCGACCTTGAAATGTCTCATCTTTGCGATCTGGGAAAACCCAGCTTGCTCCAACAACAATTCTATTAACGGATGTGGAGGGGGCATTGAATGACAATATGATTCGATTAGATCTTGTTTTCTGGCCTGCACATGGCAAAATTGTATTTATTACTACAACACGATTAAGAAAGTGTAGAGAAGATTAATGTAATTAACATTTGATCTGAACTTACTAGATCAGGTATATGTGCAGATCTGTATATGTGTTGTTTCCAAAGCAAGGGTGCAGGTTCCATGGTCGAAGTTATTTGTATGTTACGAAATGGAAGGATAATTATGAACTACTTAAGTTGAGTGTGTTTATCTGGGACCATTAGAGGTTTTCTATTTATAAAAGTGTGTGGGAAATTTGGATTGTTGATTCCGTCGATGCGATCTCGACCGTTGAATATTTACTGACGCAAAAGATAAGACCCTGTAGGATTTCCTGACGAATGAATAGTGAACACATTTGGATCGAGGCGATCTGGATCATCGATTCCGTCGGTGCGATCACGGTTGTTGCTTTTTCTGCTGAAAGGAACAAGACCTTGCAGGATTCCTTGACGAATGAACAATGAACACATTTGGATCAGGGCGATTTGGATCGTTGGTTTTGTCGGTGCGATCACGATCGTTGTTTTTTTTTGCCGAAGGGGACAAGACCTTACAAGATTCCTTGATGGATGAACAGTGAACACATTTGGATCGGGGCGATTTGGATTGTTGGTTTGTCAATTGTGAACGGATGAACAATGAACGCATTTGGATCAGGGAGATCTGGATCGTTGGTTTTGTCAGTGCAATCACAATCGTTGCTTTTTCTATCGAAGCGACAAGACCTTGCAGGATTCCCTAACGGATGAACAATGAACGCATTTGGATTGGGGCAATCTGGATCGTTGGTTTTGTCAGTGCGATCACGACCATTGCTTTTTCCTGATGAAGGGGACAAGACCCTGCAGGATTCCCTAACGGATGAACAGTGAATGCATTTGGATCGAGGCGATCCAGATTGTCGATTCCGTCGGTGCGATCACGACCGTTGCTTTTTCTGCCAACACAATTATAAATGTTTGGATCAGGTAAACAGTGTATAAATGTAACATGTGTGGATGTTAAATTCGACAACACATGCATCATCTCAGTTATCACCCTAGGTCTAAACCTTAAGCCGTACCTTAGCCATGGCATCTAGACTTGTATTTGCTTTTGTATATTACAATGGGGAGATGAGAGAAATTGAGCATGGATCAACCATTGTTAGTAATGACTCGAAGATACTCCAAGTCAACACAAGTATAACACTTGATGTGTTGAAGCAAGCCATTCAAAATAAGATTAGATCAGGGGATGGAAAATTGGTGGCGCACCTCCATTTCCGATGTCCAATATCCTTTTTGGGCGGTTGTTTTCAATATAGGGCGTGCAAACTTAAAGAAGATGAGGATGTACACACAATGTTTGCTGTATTCGCTGAAGTGCCTAACCTTACGTCCGTTGAGTTATACACAACTATCGAGGATTAGCAAACACAGGCATCAAACCAACCACAGTCCCATTCGTCAAGCTCATGGTTGTGGGATGGCTTGTCAGAATATCTTGATGAAACCATGAATCTTGGATCACATTATACGAAAGATGAGAGGATTTGATAAGACCACTTTGCGAACATGAATCGCATGTATCGAAGTGTTATAATTTAATGAAATGTTTTGTTTAGTTGTGTTATATATTAATATTGTTATTAGTATTATTTTTCCAAATTTTTTAACACAATTTAACCCATAAACAGAAACAACAAGAAAACAATAACATTGATGAATTGAATAGAGCAACTTGTACATGGATGCATAGAATTGAAAACAGTAGACATAAGACAACAACAACATTGATGAACTGAATAAGACATGTTCTACTTCGATGCAGTTTATTGAAAGCAGATGACGAAGGGCAACAATAACATTAATCATGGTTCAGACAAGTTAGTAGTGGTTTCCTTGTCATGGTTGGTTGATGTCCGTGGTTGCATTAGGCACACCGTGATCTAGTCCACCGATCTAGGTTGCCTTAGGCGCGCCATTATCTTGTCAACAGATCTTGCCAGCATAACATAAAAATCGATAGGCCCAACATGTCTATGTTGGAAGAAAATCGATAACATGTCAGCTAAATCGGTGTCGTTTCGAACTTTCATAGCATTGTATACAACACAACGATCCCTTATACTTGTAGGGCATCGATAATAAATGTCAACGACCTTTTTATGTCCAGGAAGCGCGATTGTTTCTATTATTTTTTGTTGGAGGCCAACAAATGTGATGCCATGAGGTATCCTAAATGACTTAGGATCAGGAGACTGAAAGTAGACGCCTTCAAAAGTTGTTGTCATATGACCGTTGAACTGCACAAGTGCAAGTTCTGAGCCACGTTTTTTTGAGGAAAAAATAGTAAAATAAATGAAGGAAGAAAGGTTTTTAGAAGGAGTTACTCTTAATGCGATAAAGTGAAGGTACGTGTATGTAGGAGATAGTCATGTAATGTATTTATAGAAATGCACTTGCGATATTAGTTGTTGATTCGTTGCATCAGGGATTCCTTACTTTGCATTAGGGAATCCATACTTTGCATCAAGAAATCCTTACTTTGCGTTAGGAAATCTGTACTTTGGGTTAGGGAATCCGTATTTTACGTCAGTGCGTCAAGGAATCATTACTTTGCATCAGGGAATCCTTACTTTGCGTTAGGGAATCCTTACTTTGCGTCAGCACGTCAGGGAATCCTTACTTTGCGTCAGTGCGTCAGGGAATCCTTACTCTGCATAAGTGTGTTAGAGAATCCTTACTTTGCGTTAGTATGTTAGGGAATCCTTACTTTGTGTCAGGAAATCTTTACTTTGTATCAGTGTGTCAGGGAATCCTTACTTTACGTCAGGGAATTCGTACTTTGCGTCAGTGCATCAAGGAATCCTTACTTTGCGTCAATGCGTCAGAGAATCCTTACTCTGCTTCAGTGCGTCAGGAAATCCTTACTTTGCGTCAGGGAATCTTTACTTTGTGTCAGTGCGTCAAGGAATCCTTACTTTGCGCCAGGGAATATTTACTTTGTGTCATGCGTCAGAGATTCCTTACTTTGTGTCAGTCTAAAAAGACAAACGGCCCAGATTGTGTTCACGAATCCAACGATCTAGATTCAATCCTTCTCCATGTCTATATAGACCATAACTCAACTTCAATTTGCAAACCAGAAACATATCCTCACACCACATCCATTCTCAGCCAAAAAGCTTAAATTCTCCACCTTCGCCATGACTTCATCCAACTTCAATCTTATTATCTACTACAACGGCCAGATGACTCGATCCAAGGAGGGGGCAAAGTTCGAATGCCCAAACCCAGTCATCCTCACCACCAAGAGAGGCCATTCACTTAAGACCTTAAAGCGAAGAATCCAGCAGAAGCTCAAACTTCAACCAACAACAACAATTGACAGTATCTTTCATCTATGCCCTTTATGTGCTGGCAAAGGAGTTTTATGTTATGAGGCGATCAAAGTTTCCAAGGATGAGGACGTCCACAGTATGTTCACAATTTTCTGCCCAATACAAGATACTTGGATGCATAAAGCTCTATGTCACATTGGAGGACACACCTTCTACAACATATCCTGAACCTGACAATGCTTTCTTCCCTCACATCATCACATACATTTCCCACATCGTCGCATACAACAACATTTGATCTTAACCAATAGTGTACCCACCAAAATGAATGGGAGACAACCCCCTCTTCTACCCTATTCCCACCATATGCCCATTTATTTGATTTAAACAGCACGCAGTTTATTTTTTTTGAATTTGCATCAGCCACCTCCTTTTTCACCCAACTACTATCAACACCTCCATACATTGAACAACCACCATCCCAACCCAACGAGCCACAACAAGTTGACGATGCTAGGGCTGGTCCACATGACGAATATGTTGGCCCTTTTAGTGATAACGAAGAAGACTTGTTAGAACACCATGTGAACAACAACGATGATGAAGATGACAACCACCAGCAAGACGTAGGCCACTCAACAACCAACAATGCTTACAATCCGCCCCCACACATGCATGCTGTCGAACTGGACGTAATAGAAGATGATGCAGAGTTTATGCACGTCTTGGATCGTGAAGGCATTTCATGTGCAACACTTGGATCCCTTTACGTTGGGATGTGGTTCCATGACAAAGAATCATGCCTGTTTGCAATTAAGGAGCACCACATCAGGAACCATGTAGACTTCAAAGTTGTAAGTTCTGACCAACAATTATTTGTTGCAAAATGTCGTGTTGAAGGTTGCGCATGGAGGTGTAGAGCAGCATACGACAAGGTTTGCAGACAATGGGAGATCAGAAAACTGCAAGGACCCCATACATGTGCGTCACCAATGTTGTCTCAAGATCATCGTCAACTTACGTCAACGGTGATCAGTAAAGAGATCAAGGCACTAGTTAGAAATGATCCCTCGATCTCGGTGCCATTGCTGATTGAGCACATAAAAACAACTAAGCAGTTGACCACCTTCTAAAAAAAGCGTGGCTGGGAAAGCAAAAGGCTATAGAAACAATCTACGGCAATTGGGAGCAATCATACAAGGATTTACCACAACTACTCTAGGTAATCCAAATGACTAATCCTGGGATGATTGTTAAGATGCAGACGCTGCCATCTTAACAATCAAGATGGTGACATTAACGTTTTCCATTGTCTTTTTTGGAGTTTTAAACCATGCATCGATGGGTTTTCCTACTCTAAGCCCATAGTTCAGGTCGATGGCACTTGGTTGTATGGAAAGTACAGAGGTACTCTTTTGGTGGCAGTTGCACAGGATGGGAACAACCATATTCTTTTGATAGCCTTTGCCATAGTTGAAGGGGAGACAACGGATGCTTGGTTCTTCTTCCTCAAGTACTTAAGAAAGTACGTCACACCCCAACATGGTCTATGCCTAATATTAGACAAGCATGAAGCGATAAAGAATGCCTACGCACGACAGGGGAGTGGTTGGACAAAACAAGATTCAGTACATGTGTTTTGCATTTGACACATCGCACAAAATTTCATGAAGCACTTCAAGAATGCTGATCAAAAGAAATAAGTTGTAAATATGGGTACGTATTGCATACATGTTAATTTTTTTTTAATATTCTGATCATGACATTACTGACAATCCTTCATTCCAACTCCTCAACATATGCCATGATGGAGAGAAACTTTTTCTACTACTACAACAATCTTCATCACGTGCATCTAGAAGCCACGCAATGGCTCGATGAAATCCCAAGGCCAAAATGGATTCTCGCATGGGATGGAGGGCAATGTTGGGGACATATGACTACCAATCTCGTGGAGGCAATCAACTCAGTACTTAAAAAAACAAGAAACCTACCCATTTCAGCATTGGTCGAAGCAACATACTTTAGGTGTAATGAATTGTTCGTCAGAAGGGGGAGGGAAGCAATAACGATGATAAACTCTGGCAAAAAATATACAGAGATTCTTAACAAGGCCGTACAAGATGCAACAACAAAGGCAAACACGCACTACGTGAAGGACTTCAATCAGATGGTTCAATATTCTGGGTGCACGAGTTGATTAACCAATTAGAAGGGTGCCCTATAGGGCATTTCGATGTTAGATTGGAACATCAACAATGTGAATGTGGAAAGTTCCAGAAACTACACATCCCATGTGCACATGTCGTTGCTTCTTGTAACCAAATTCACCATGACTGCATGCAATATGTAAGTCCGGTGTACATGTTGGAATATGTATCCAGCGTCTATAGCGGAAGGTTCCACATGTTGCCTAATAAAGGGTCATGGCCAACATATGACGGACCAAAATTATCCCACAATCCCACTATGCGTAGAAATATCAATGGATGCCCGAAATCGCCCCGAATACGTACTAAGATGGACCTCAGAGAAAGGGGTCAACCAAAAAGATGTTCGGCATGTCGCACACCAAGACATACCAAAAATAAATGTCCTATCCATGCTAAAACGTCAAGGTAGCCCCAATGATTTTTAATCCTATGTAATTTTTATTAATTTAATTCATTATTAATTTAATTCTTCCCTGTGTTTTTTTTTAAATCATTTGCTTATTTAACCACAATTTCATTTTGCCATAAAATTACCACATTAGTAAAACTAAACATATTAATTATTTTAATTTGCCAAAAATAACAACTACTTTAATACGATTATTTGATATTTAATATTTTTGGTTAGGTATAATTATTTTAATTAACTGCTAAATGTATTATTTAACCACATTATTTAACCTATAATTATAATAATAATTAAATTAAATTTATATTTAACAAAAATAATAAAATTAACAAAAGTAAAAAAAAAAAAAAAACCTGTTGAGAAGTCGAGTCTTAGGGACCCGAAACGGGTTTGAAAAAAAAATAGGGGTGAGAAGTCGGGTCCTGGGGGAAGGAATTTTCAACGTGAACAGTGAATTAGTGTATATTGCGAAATAATGTTTGGGGGTAGTGTAGTTTGGGAAATAATGTTTTTTTTTTGGTATTATTTTGGTAAAATTGCCGGAGACGACATGGCCACTCCCTCACAAGCACCGCGACGAGATGACGAGGGCTTTCTTGATGCTCCCTTAACATCAATGCGCATTTCGATGCAAAGGATGTGCGTGAAGTCTTTGAAGCGGAGGATGTGAGTCTAGGTCTGGGAGGTGACCATCACCACCGTCTTGCCTGTGCCATTCTCGTTCTAAGTCGTTCAGTTCAAGGTCGTTCCCTCCGTTCAACCAAACATCCACCCGTGATCGATTCACATGTCCCTATGACAGTAGGTTAATTTTCTTAAAAAAATTAATCCATAATTTCTTCCATATTAATTCAATACTTAAATTACCTTTTGTGGATTCAATTATCTTATAATTTATTTGATATGGTTTGTGTTGCAACTTTATTTGATAGGCTTTGAAGGCTTTTCTGGTTATATGATGAAAGGAGGGATAGGGAATCAAATTTTGAGAATGCAGAAGACGATTGGCGAACAAGGGTGAATGATAAGACTAGAGGGAATCACATGTTTGCTCAGGGGTCTATTATGTGGGTATTTGGCAAGTACTCTGTTAGCATCCTTGTAGCTTTCACCTGTTTGCTTTCAACTTTTAGGGAAGATTTGCTATGCAAGAAGAGTTCATCTTCTGGGGAATTAACGTTTTGTGCAAGTTGGTGAGCATTAGTTTTGTTCCTCTAGGTAGAATGGAAAGCACACTTGGAAGGGGGCTAGTCTTCGTATGGGCTTCCATTACCATGATACATGGGTTGACATTAGTAATGGATACAGGAGCTATATGCTTTCTAATGGTGCAAGGATTTTACTCTTTTTTTTAATGTAAGGATGTAGGGGTAGTTTGCTTTTTTATCTTGTCTTGGGTTTTGAGGGGTGGGAATCAGGTTGAAGCATTTGTGGTGTGTTCTATATTTTTGTACTTGTATATTTGCAAGGTGAGTATTTCTTGTGCACTCACTTAGCCAATCAATAATATTTTGCTCATCCAAAAAAAATGTCTATGTAATCTTTGTAGCATTTTTTATCAGGATAACAAATCATAGTTGATTGATACTTAAACCCTATCTAGACAATTTAAATAGTATTAATGACAAACAACATTAAGTCCCTTTAAATAGTCTTTAGACACAAAATTACCAAGTTCTAGTGAGACAAGGGCCAAAATAGCAAACAACAAGCAAATGAACTTTACGTAAAGTTCAGAAATTGTTGCAAAAACAAGCAATGTTAAAAAACTTTAGGGAGTGTAGGTATAATTTACTCTAATAATAATAATAACAATTTGATAATGAAAAGCCACAATGTAATGCAAATAATCAAATGATAATAAAGAAGAGATTAAAAATAGGCACCTTCCATCTCTTCCTTTGAATTTTTTAGCGAGCAAGAAAAATTTTCATCAATGGAATAACCTTCACTTGGAGCGCCGATACAGGGGAGAGGATCACCTTCCATTTCTTTCCTTCAATATTTGAGCAACATGTGTAACACTCATTCATATTAAATACAATTCATATTAATTTAGTTATTAAGTTTAAGTAAATAAAAAAATACGTGTAATTTTTTTTTCCATTTTTAAAAGAAATTCCAAACTTAAAAGAATTTGGAAATGGTAGTAAAAGATGAAAGATAAGACTGCATATACATATATATCATAAAACTATACGTCATGGTTTGATAATATTGAAAACTAAAAAAATACATCAAAAGATAGACACTATCTAACCTAATATGTACATCGAAAATATCCTATATAGAGCAGTGTTCATCTACCCTATCCCTCATACAAAAGAAAACACTATAGGTCTTCAGGTCCTCCCTCGTGGAGATGTCCTCTAACTCGTACTCAGCATTACGAGGCATTAATGTCGTCTTCAATAATCACGATCAATCATATATAGAAGAAAATAATGGAGTGAGGTGTTTTGTTTTAAAATCACTTTTACATGTATGGTAAGAAATCTACCATAAAACAAAGATAAAACATAGCTGGCAATAAAAGGGATCCTAAGGTTCATTCTAAGTTGTATCAGACTACCCTTGACTAGGTATGGATCCATACTTCCCATTAGTGGATAATAGTTCTCAACAAAACTTGGGAAGTGACTGAGAGTACATATACCTCTCTCAACATCATCACATGGTACAGTCTTCATTATCATTGAGGAAAATAACAATTAGGATATACATTTATAGAGGTATACTTTCAAACCAATCTTGGAATGCTGAGCAGTTGTCAGGGTTATTGAGTTTGGTCAGGCAAATATCCTGGCTCAAAGGCACTACCTTGGCCAATGGGACCTTCATTATTTGATGCCTGCCCCAAGACTTCCGCAAGTGGGTCCTTGCCTTTCATTCCTCAGCGTACCAAACTGTAGCTTCCCTAGTAGGGTGCCACGCCACTGCATGTCACTCGCTTTTCATTACCCACTAAACTATCAATTTCTAACTTCTCAAGCAGAGGTTTCCTTGGTCTCATTTAATTTGAGCACTAGTACAATCAACATTTCTGCCTTATTTTGCAGAAATTGTATAATACCAAAATTTTAACGGAATAAAAATTTAGTACTTATATAAAATTTTAACAAAATAACAATATAGTAATTATAATTTAATTACTAAAATTTTGGCAAAATAATAAATAAATCAATGTGTAACACCCCTACTTTTGTATATTAAATTATTCTGTATGTTTAAAAATTATTTTTAAGTCATCAATGTATTTAGAACAATTAATAATAATTTTAGAAATTTTTCTAGAATTTATTGAGATAATTTTTGTAAAATGACAAAAAATCCTTGGTTGACTATGGGAACCAACCGGAGACTTTTTGACCTCAAAATATTTTGAAAATTTTATATTAAGTATCTCTCATTATAAAAACTTTATTTTGAGAGAAAAGTAGTGAAAAATATAATAATCCTATTTCAATTCTTCCAGTGTTTTTTATATATATTTGGCAATACAATTCTGAAAAATCGAAAAGAAATTTTGAAATTCTGACTTCCACCATTTTGCTCAAAATTTAAAGAGCTATTTAATCGTGATTTTTAATAATTTTTCCGAGCGAGGGCTCGGAGAAATTAGAAAATGACAATTTTGTCCCTATTTCTCAACATTAAGAACTGACATGAGGAAAAGATTCAATTGATATTAAAATGTCAAATTGAGCTTGGAATTATGTCATATATATTAAAATATAATTTTGGAAATTTTTTGGAATTTCTGTGTAAAATGACCAAAATGCCCCTACGCGTCTAATAAGTCAGCCAGTATTGGTTTGACATTCAAAAAGGGTGAAAATGGTAATTTTAGTTTAATTATGGGTAAAATATTTAATTTTATAATTTTGATAAAAATTTTGGTATTTATTGAATTAAAATGGATTTTCTAGCTTGAAAATACAAAATAAATACATATAATTTGAAATAAATTAATAAAAATTAAAATTTATTATTATAAATTTATTTTTGATGAAAATTAATGTATTTGTCCAGTTTTGCATTAAAATACATTATTTTGATATTAAAAGCTAATTTTTCAAGTTTAGGCTTTTTATCGGTATTGGTTAATTCACCTACAGATAAAATTTGACACATGGAGGCTTGGGACAGCTGGTGGAGCACGTCCCCAACCCAAAAATTCACCACCTATTTGAGATATGTGTCCCTAAATTGGATTAAAAATAAATAAAAATTGGATTTATGACATAATAATGACATAATGGATGATGTAAGTCTTTGGACACCTAACCCCCCTTCTTCTTCTATAAATAGGCTTCAAAGTTTTCAGATTTTCACTCATCCTTTCCTCTCCCAAGCTAGAGAGCTTCTCTTTCTAAACTTTTATCTCTCTAAATATTTTTTTATCTAGTTTTTATGTTAAAATTTTGCTAGTTTTCAACTAGTAGAATTTCTCCTCCTAGAAGCTTTGCACCAACAATTCCATCCTCTTCATCAACTATCTTAGAGGTAATGGGGGGAGTGGGGTTGGTTCTAAATTACTGTCACTTTGCATGTTGGTAGGAAGGGTTTTCCCTTAAATCCATTTGGGCTTAAGTTTTATTATTATTATTTAATGTTAAACTTTAATTTTGCTAAGTTGTTACTCTGTCCAAATTTAGATTATTAAATCATAATTACTAAATTGTTACTCTGGTCAAATTTAAATTATTAAATTATACTTGCTAAGCTGTTACTCTGCTTAATTTTAGAAAATTAAAATGTATTTATTTAGTTGTTATTCTGCCAAAATTTTAGTAATTATACTATAATTTCTATGTCGTTATTCTGTTAAAATTATGGTATTGTGCAATTTCTGCAAAATAAGGTAGAAATGTTGATTGTACTGGTGCTCAAATTAAATGAGACCAAGGAAACCTCTGCTTGAGAAGTTAGGAATTGACAGTTTAGTGAGTAATGTAAAGCAAGTGACATGTAGTGGCATGGCACCCTGCCAGGGAAGCCACAGTTTGGTACGCTGAGGAATGAAAGGCAGGGACCCACTTGCGGAGGTCTTTGGGGTAAGCATCGAGTGGTGAAAGTCCCAATGGCCAGGGTAGTGCCCTTGAGCTGAGATATTCGCCTGACCAAACTGGATAACCCTGACAACTGCTCAGCATTCCAGGATTGGTTTGAGAGTATACCTCTATAAATGGATATCCTAAATTGTTATTTTGTTCCTCAATGATGACGAGGACTGTACCATGTGATGATGTTGAGAGAGGTATATGTACTCCCAGTCACTTCCAGATTCTGTTGAGAACTATTACCCACTAAGGGAAAGTATGGATCCATACCTAGTCAAGGGTAGTTGGATACAACTTAGAATGAACCTTAGGATCTCTTGTGTTGTCAATTGTATTTTATCTTTGTTTTATGGTAGATTTCCTACCACATATGTAAAAGTGATTTTAGAACAAAACACCTCACTTCATTATTTTCTTTTGTGTATGATTGGTCGTGATTATTGAAGACGATATTAACGCTCCATGATGCTGAGTACGAGATAGAGAACATCTCAACGGGGGAGGACCTGAAGACCTATAGTATTTTCTTTTTGTGTAAGGGATAGGGTAGATAAATACTGCTCTGTATAGGATCTCTTTTGATGTATATAGTGGGCTAGGTAGTATATGTATTTCGATGTATTTTTGTTTTCTGACTGTTATATATTACTCAAACCATGATGTACAGTTTTATGAAATATATGTATATATCTTTCATATTTTATTACCATTTCTAAATTCTGTTAAGTTTGGTATTTCTTTTAAAATTGGAAAAATTTTACACACATTTTTATTTACTTAAACTTAATAACTAAATTAATATGAATTATATTTAAAATTAAATGGGGGTTACACAATGCATTTTGATTTTCTAAATTTAAGCAGAGTAACAGTTTAGCAAATGCATTTTAATTTTTTAAAATTGAACAAACTAACAGCTTAGCAAGTAAAATTTAATAATTTAAATTTGAGCAGAGTAACAATTTAGTAATTATGATTTAATAATTTAAATTTGAGCAGAGTAACAACTTTGCAAAAATTAAAGTTTAACATTAAACAACAATAACAATAATAAAACTTAATCCTAAATGGGTTTAGGGAAAAACCCTTTCTACCAACATGCAAAGTGACAATAATTTAGAACCAACCCCACTCCCCCCATTACATCTAAGATAATTGATGAAGAGGATGGAATTGTTGGTGCAAAGCTTCTAGGAGGAGAAATTCTACTAGTTGAAAACTAGCAAAATTTTAACATAAAAACTAGATACAAATATTCTAGAGAGAGATAACTTTAGAAAGAGAAGCTCTTTAGCTTGGGAGAGGAAGAGGAGATGCTGAAAATTTGAAGGAGGAAGGGGCTATTTATAGAAGAAGAAGGGGTCTTAGGTGTCCACCAATGACATAAGCAATTATGCAATAAATCAAGTTTTAAATTTGTTTTTAATTTAAATTTAGGGACAAATATGCACACTTGGGGACACATACACCATTTAGGGTGTTGAATCACCTCTCCTAGGGTTGGGGACGTGCTCCACCAGCTGTCCCAAGCTCCCATGTGCCAATTTTGACCTGTAGGTGAATTAATTGGTACTGGATAAAAACGCCTAAACCTGAAAAATTAGCTTTTAATATAAAAATGAAATTAAATGTAAAACTGGACAAATACATTATTCTTCGTCAAAAATAAAATTCTAATAATTAATTGTAATTTTTATTAATTTATTTCAAATTATATGTATTTATTTTGTATTTTTAAGCTAAAAAATTCATAGAAAATCCATTTTAATTCAATAAATACCAAAATTTTTGTAAAAGTTCTAAAATTAAATATTTTACCCATAAATAAACTAAAATTACCATTTTTATCCTTTTTGGATGTCAAACCAGTACTGCTGACTTATTAGATACCTAGGAGCATTTTGGTCATTTTACACAGAAATTGTAGAAAATTCCCAAAAAATTTTCAAAATTATATTTTAATATATATGACATAATTCAAGCTCAAATTGACATTTTAATGTCAATTGAATCTTTTTCTCATGTTAGTCTTTAATGTTGAGAAATAGGGACAAAATTGTCATTTCTAATTTCTTCGGGCTCTGGCTTGGAAAAATTATTAAAATCACAGTTAAATAGCTCTTGAAATTTTGAGCAAAATGGTAAGAGTCAAATTTTGAAATTCCTTTTCGATTTTTCATAATTGCATTGACAATTATTAAAAAAAACAGTGGAAGAATTGAAATAGGATTGTTATATTTTTTTACTACTTTTCTTTCAAAATAAAGTTTTTATAATGAAAGATACTTAATATAAAATTTTTAAAATATTTTGAAATCAAAAAGTCTCTGGTTGGTTCTACAGTCAATCAGAGGTATTTTTGTCATATTACAAAAATTATCTCAATAAATTCTAGAAAAATTTCTAAAATTATTATTAATTGTCCTAATTATATTGATAACTTAAAAATAATTTTTAAACATACAAAATAATTTAATATATAAAAGTAGGAATGTTACAACATGACTCAAGTTTTTTGCTGTAGCTATTGCGGGTGAGAAAAAAAAGAACTGAAACATATCTTTTATTTGATAAAGTGGACGTAAGGGGCATTTGGAAAAGCAAAGAAACTTTAAAAAGTTACAGTCAAATAATATTTTATATTTAACAAAAAAGTGGGCAGATCCTTTAATATGGTGTTCGGCTACTTTTCGCTTAAATTTTCGGAGGCTCTAGCATTTCTCAATAGAAATAGATAGTTCTTAATTGTTATTTTATGCACTTATGCTAGAAATAGAGACGGATTCTAGGGTGTGTAAGCTGCTTAAGTCCTGCACCGTGCGTAAGGAACCTAGTCCGTCAGATAAATTAATTTTAAAAGCAACGGATGGGATTTTGGGTGGCAACCGGTTGGTAAAGTAATTTTTAGTTTGTTTTATAAAAAGAAACAAATCCACGTCATTATCGAATTGACCTTACTGTTGGACTCAGCAACTAAGTGTCGTGCCACTATTCCGACGTTCCCGTTCGGGTACCCGTTTTCCCATCACACTCTTCTTGGACAAGTTTCGTTCCCTTTTTGGCCAATAACCCACTCCCCAAATCCTCAGTTTCTGCATTTCTCATCACTCTAATTGCTTGGATGGGTATTGGGTCATGGTGATTTTGTATGATAAAGAAAACTTTATTATCCCAGTTTAGTGCATCGTATGTTGCCCTGCAGTCAATCACTAAACTTCATTATAGCTTAGATTGGTTTTTCGTAGTCTTTATTCACCAAAAGAGGAAAAAAAAAAATGAAATGTGAGATTGTCATCAAGATTTCACTGTTGTGGTGGTTTAGGATAAATAAGAAAATGATGGGAAAATTTTAGGGGCGAGGGAGTGGTTCAGAGATTTTACAAAATGATTAATCTCTTCAATCTAAATGTCATTCATTCTCTTCCAATCTTTACTGAAAGCCAATTACTTTTTCATTTTCAGATAGCCATCTCAGCCAACAAAAAGGATAGGCAGTTTGGGTAGTACGGTGGTGACCGAATACGGTTTCGGTAGCAGGTAGCTTCACAGTGAGGATGAACGATGATGTTTGCACAAGGGGAAAATGCAAGGAAGTAAATGACAAATGCAGTTTGTAGTGACGATTATTTTTTATCTTTTTTACATTTATTTTAATTATATGTAATTTTATGATTGATTTTGTGTAAATGTGACGTGTTAAGTATGTGTCTACGCAAGACTTACCTGCTACTAGTCACATTAACCGAATGACACCCAAAATCTCATCCGCTGCTTTTAAAATTAATTTATCTGACTAACTAGGTTCCTTACGCACGATGCTAGACTTAAGCAGCTTATGCACAGTGCCGGCCCTGGGCGTTGCTCAAAGATGCAATGGCCCTGGGCCCATGACTGGAAGGAGCTCAAAAAATTAGAAAAAATAAATTATATAATAGTGTGATAATTTTTTTTAATATTATTTTATGTTGTTTTTATAAATAAATTAAAATTATATTACTTATCATGTTTCTTTTTTTTATATCTAAATAAAAATGTGATACGTGATTAGAAAATACTATTATCTTAATTATTAATTTTTTTTATAATGTATTACATTCATTAGTTCATGTTAAATAAATTTTTAGCTCATTGTGACAAACATGTAGTTGATATATAATAATGCGTAGACTTAAAGTTTTTGTTTTTGTTTTTTTTATAAAAAACACAAACAAAAACT
Organism: Spatholobus suberectus; assembly: GCA_004329165.1. Lineage (NCBI taxonomy): Eukaryota > Viridiplantae > Streptophyta > Magnoliopsida > Fabales > Fabaceae > Spatholobus > Spatholobus suberectus. Next base: position 7,412,314 of record CM014735.1, read on the forward strand.
CAAATTATAAAGGAATTTACTCCTACACATTAATTCAAAAATCCTAACTTGGATAGTATAGCCCTCACTCTCTCAATTAGAAATTTTCAACCCCTTCTCTCGTTTCCTTGAAAGGTACATTTCACACACATTATCTACAATTAATCAAAAAATATCTTTCTCAATCCTCTCAAACTACCCTCCATTTATCTTTTTGATTTTCTTCATCACCTATTCGTTTTAATTTAAAAATAACATTAGATCATAATTTAAATTATTTATCATAAATATAAAATATAATTTATATATTTAAAAACATTTATTTATTATAAAATTTAATAATAATATAATTTAAAATTTTAAAAATATTTATTTATTATGAATTATAATTATAATTATATAAAAACAAATCTTTAACTTGTACAATACATAGGCTAAAGTACTAGATAAAATTAAAAGTTAGTATATTAATAAAGAGAAAAAATTAATGTAAATTTAATTTAAGATGATAATATTTTGTCGATGATAAATGATAGTGTGGAAGTAAATTGAATGAAAAATATTATACATTTTTTTAAAATTTATTAAAATTATGTTATTTGTTTAATGTGATAAAAATATCATTTTTAATTAAATTATGTGTCTATTTTTTTTATATAATATATGTTTATATTTTTGAATACTTATACATCAGATGTCCTTATTTATTGTTTCGTCTAGGACCTATAAAATGTCAGGATCGGTCGTGCTTACGCACCCTAGAATCCGTCAGAAATAGAAACCTGAATTCAAATCTTATCTATGTTTGATTTTGCAACCTTTGGGCGTTCACGGTGTTGCAACAATATTATATCATTTTTTTTTCTTAAGTGAATAAATCTTAATCTGTGAAGCAATAACATATATTTTTTGGTTCACTTGATCTTAGTCAAAAGATCGAGAAAGGTATTAGGAATTTGGCTTTTAGGTTTATGGGAATGTGCCAACTCTGTAGAACATCTGCACTTCTGAAAATTAGGGAGGCACACAACAACTCCTGTTAATTGTTAAGCTCATCACAATATCACCGCACCACGCACGCTAATCAAGAACTGCTGCTGCTCATTTCAATCTCATTTATATCTATCCTCGTTGCCCTGCTTGTATAAAGTATAAACAATGATAATGGACAAAATTTAAAGAGAAGCGTGTATGTGCTGCATGGTATGTAATTTTTTTTTTTAATGCTTTCATGATATGGATATTTTATTCTTTTTATGAATATTATTTAATATATTGTATAAAACTTATTAAAAATATGATTTAATTAATGTCAATTTGACCTATGATTACGGTTAAACCGTTAAACTTTGAACCAATATTTTAATTAGTTCAATGACAGGTTCAGTTTTAAAACATTTGATAATATAATTTAGAGTTTAACGGTCATGTACTATCAGTGTAAAAATTTTACACTGTCATCTAATTAGAAATTATCATTAATATTACTTTTAAAGTATTTATTATAAAAGTTAACAAAGTTACAAAATATAGTGGTTTGTGATTGGATGACAGTGTAAAAGTGTCAGTACATGACCATTAAACACTATAATTTATTGTTTTAGATGTTGTTATTTTTTAGCTTATTATTTTAAAAACATTGACCCTCACATAATATAGCTTATTTGGGTTACCAACGTATAAACGCCCCTTTAACATATTTTATTCGATATATATAATGGCCAAATTCAGTTGAATGTATAAGAGAGGAACTTTGTCAAAGTTTAGCTCCATATAAAGGAATAAGCTCCTATTTCCCACTCACGGAGATTTATCCCCAGTCATTAGAAAATTCCAAGAAATTGGCCTTTAATCGTTGGCTCTCATGCCTGCCTACTGTCTGCCGAAAATTGACCATCAAATAACCTCTTTCTTGTGTCGATTGCCTGTATTAGTATTTGGTTAGACTCCGCAATTTTAATAAAATGCCTAAAGGGATAACACCCAACAAGGACCTTCAATTTCATTAAGCAAAATCAAAATGGTATCTAGAGGATGAATTATATACTTTGGACTTAGTCTAAGATATTAATATATTTTATTTATTAAACTAATTATAACAGCATTATCATTTCTGATTCTTTTTTGAAGTGTCGAGTTTTAAAAAATATTTTCTTTTTCATTTGTCATTTTAAAAGTTTAAGATAATATTAATTACTATTTTGTCAATCAATTATACTCTTATCTTTACCTAATTTTTAATTATTTTACACACTTATCATGAAATTAAAAAGAGAGAAAAATAAAGAATGATAAATGATAGATAAATTAATTAATGAATTTAATTAAAATATACTAATAGTGTAAATATTTTTTTACACTGTTATTTAATTATAAATTGATATATAATTAAAAATTATTGATTTTTGTAATAATTACTTTAAAATTCATAGTTGAAATAATTTTTATTTGATTGATAGTATAAAAATCTCTACACCAACAATAAACTCTTAATTAATAAGATAAATAAAGGATATAATAGAAAATCAAATGACATTTTTTTAAAAATGAGAATATTAATTATATTTTTTAATTTATGTATCACAACCTTATAAAAGACACTTAAAAAAATAGAAATAATTTCCTTTTTTTATTTGTTTTCAATTTTCCAAGATTTGTATAAAATGTGAAAACAAGCATAGCAAATTTGAAGTTTCCGGCATTAACACAAAGGTTAAAGAGCATACCTGCTTTTCCCAATTTATGCAACTTGTTATGATAGCAAGTAGGACAGTTTGAACAAAAGCACCAACTTGTATTCCAATCCAAATTCCTTTTCCTCCCAGTTGCACCCAAAATGACAAGAAGGCAGCAATTGGAATCCCACAAAGATAGAAGGCTCCAATATTGACAAAAACCCCTATGTTTTGCCATCCACAACCCCTGACAGTCCCTTAACCCAAAAAAAATAAAATTGAAAGAAAGCTTTTTTAGTTCAAAAAAAAAAGAGAAGAAAGAAATTTTAATAGAAGAGATAGGAGGAGAAATAAATATATTTATTATTATATACTTAAAGAGAAAATAGATTCTGCACTAACAGTATAAAGTAGTTTTATACTGTCATCCAATCACAACTTATTATGTATGATAAGTTTGTTGATTTTGAAAATAATCACCCTAAAAGTCATACTAAAACTGATTTTCAATTAATTAACAGTGTAAAAATTTTTACATTGATAATGCATAACAATTAAATTCATACTTAAAATGATTAAATAAAATTATTAAATTAAGATGTAAAGTTTCTCTCACTTCTCCTTCCTTTCCTTTCAACCAAACACTACTTTTAAGGACAGAAATGAGGGAAGTTTACCTGCGAGAACACCTTGTATGCTGTCCAGTATAACAGATATGCAAACAAGAGGAGCCATGACAGTGACATAATCAACAACTTCCTTCTCATTGCTGAAAATATAGCCAAAAACATGGCGACAGGCAAAGAGGGTTCCGCTAACTATAGCTGTCTCCATGACTGCAAATGACATTGCAGCCATCACAGCAACACGAACAGCATGTGGATTCCCAGCTCCTAATTCATTTGAAACCCTTGTGCTATAACCAGAGAGGAGAAAGGTTGATTAATTTAAATATATGGTCAAAGATTGCGATATGCAGTAGCATGTAAATTATGCAGAATGGATGTGTTTATGATGTAACCTTACTGCAGCACCAACTCCTAAGGGTATTGAATAGAGACTCGCAGTGATGTTGTGACTGCACAGAAGTAACAGAGAATTAGTACAATCGCATTCATTTACAAAATCTCATATAATAAGGATAGTAGCAAGATGAAATTGTGGATCAAGAGTTGCATTTAAAGGTGATCCAAAAAGTGTAACATGTTGGGTTAAAAAGAAAATAAAAAAAATGTAACGAACATACCAAATGGATAGAACTGAAGTTTCAAGTTGTGGATTTGGTAATAGTCCAGCAAGCACTACAAGCAGCTCAAATGACCACCATTCAAGACTACAGTCATCAACATGTAAAAAAAAGGGACAAAAATTATTTTAGTATGAATTTTAATGCAGTTAACAGCATAAATGTAAAACATCTTTACACTATTAGTACATGTATTATTTATTCAACTTATTATAGAAATGTTTTAGAAAAATAATACAACAGATTATAGAAAATTTGTTGGAAAAGGTAAGTTTTTATAAGTTTGATATTATGAGCATGTACAATTTCAGATGAGCAGGAAGGTAAATCACCAAATCATTACTGCCGAAGGGATAGCAAAACGAAAGAACTCCCAAATTTCTTTGAACAGCTCCATGGAAATGGGTGTGCTGGTTTTAGCACATGCAGAAGAGTATCTCATGTATAATCCAAGAAAAATCACATTTGACCACATTGAAATGCTTATTGCCAATGCTCCGCCAACATTATTCAGCCTTGTCTTGAATACCAATGCCCAACAAAGAGGTATATGAATACCGAGCGTGACACAAGAACTTAAAAGCATGGGAAGAAGCAGACTTTGCATTTGGAAATATCGAACTAATGACTGCAGAATTGCATATGCAAAAAATGCTGGAACAAGCCAAATTGTGAATTTTCCTGCTTCATGTGCAATTAGAGGGTCCTGGCCTGTGAAAACTAGTATCTTTTCCATGTTGATCCATAGGAAAGTCAGGGGAAGACAAACGAATATAACAGAAAATATAGCAGTGTATGTTTGCATTCCAATTCTTTGATATTGCTGAGCTCCATAAGCCTGTCCACAAATAGTTTCCAATCCACTAGCCATTCCCATCTATTAGCATGTGCAAATTACCAATGCATTAAGTAATTGGGGGGGACAAAATAATGATGATTAAGCAAACTAACATGTTAGACATAGTTGATAAAGAAGCTAAACTAATTAGTCTAAACGCAAGCATTCTATTTCATTTGGACCTTAGCCTTAGATTGTAACAGTAAGGCGAGCAATGGAATTAGGATAATCTGGCAGGAATTTCAGAAAAATCATTCTACAAAGTTGAGATTTTATTGTCTATCCAAAAGGATAGCAACTCGAGCTTTTTCCGTTTTGTATTACTTTGTTTGGATGCATGTTTCTGGTTTTTTTAACAGACAGGGACACTAAAGAAAAGAATTTACTTAATTAATATATGCATTATATATAATCGAGTAAATAGTTTATGTATTGGTAGTGTAAAAGAATTTTATACTGTTATCTAATCACAAATAATCATGTATAGTAAGTTTATTGATTTTTACAATAACTACCTTACAAACCATATCAACAATGATTTTTAATTGGTTGACAGTATAAAATATTTTACTACATAGAAATTAAACTCTAATTAATTGACTATTCTATTATCTTTTATATATTTAATTTAGTGGCAGAAGAATAGACAATCAAATAAGAAAATAATCACACATAGCTAGCGATGGAGCAAAATAAACTAGTGATATGGAAAAAAAGTAGTAGAGGTATTGGAGTGATGAGTAGTAGTAGCTTACAAGAACACTGAAAGCAGTGACACCAGCAAGGGAGATGGCTAAGGATGCGCTAGAGAGATAGAGTTCACCCAGGTGACCAACTATCATGGTTGACACAACTTGCAACAAATATTGGGAACCATTCACAGCCACCATAGGCCCTGCTATATAACAGATCCTTCTCATTTCTTGGCTGAAAGCATCCCATGTAACTCTCTCGCTCTGCTCTATCCCTTTTGCTAATAGACTCTCTTCCATGATTTTTTCTCCTATGTCGAATCAATAGAGATGAGTCAGTGTGACACAGCCTTAGCCCTTCTTGTGGCTTGGCATAATATTTTATGATATATTTGCATAATTGCACCATGTTTTTTGTCCTATAATATTTAGACTTGATAAGGCGGTTTGAGTGTTATCCACCAGAGTCGAGACCAAAATGTGGAATTGATTTTGGTTTGCACCAAGATATTTGCCAACTAATAATTATAGACTAATTTCTTTTGAGGCGTAAAATTCACCGTAGTGAATTTGAAAAGGGAGGAACATCGTTTTAATTTCATGCCCCTTAACTTTTGGAACCCAAATCAATTAATATAAGGCCAAGTCTCCTCTAATACAACATCTCATCTGATAATTGGGGTATCTATTTATTTTTATATCTTATGTTCAAGTCACAAATTCTAACTTGGACGCAACGAATGCAACACCTTTTATTACAACTTGTATATCACTTGTTTGTTGCGTGGTAAAATTAAATTAAAAATATAAAATATGTTAAATAATATATTTTTTAATTTTAATGGAGAAAATATTATAATAAACAAATATAATAAAGTATAAGATAAAAACATATTTACAATGAGAAAATAATTTAGGTTAAATTAATTAGTAGGTTCCTAAACTATTTGAAAATTTTTAATTAGGTCTTCAAACTAAAAAAAATTGTAATCGAGTTTTTAATCTTATAAAATTTTTGTAATTGAGTCTCTAAGATCTTTAAAATTGTAACAAATTATCATTTTCTAGCAATTTCAAGTCACCACAACAAAAATTTTACAAGATCAAAGACTCAATTATATTTTTTTTAATTTAAAAACCTAATTAAAATTTCTAAACAGTTGAGGGACCTACTATTAATTTAACCAATAATTTATCTATAAATGGACATAAAGTACAAGGTAAAGTGTAAGGGTATAAATAATTATAACACAATTAATAAAAAATTTATAAACTGATTGCTTTAGAATCAACATTTTATGCCATGTTTTAACGTTAAAATTTATAACATGATCCTTAAATTCCTGTTATAAATAAAATTCAGTTGATTTTTATTTTTATTAAATAAAAACTTTATTAACAATTTTTTATCTTATTTTTATTGTAAAGGAAAATATTTTCATGTTTAAAAGTATTTAATTTTTATTTTTTAAGTAATTAAAAGTATTTACAAGTCCATATTTAATGTCTTTTAGCTTATACTTTGAATAAAAAAATATATTAAATTAGATTGAATAGATTTTATCCAAATATCTACTACACACTTTTCTCTTTTCACGTATTCAATTATGAGAAATGTTATTTATTACTGCAAAACAATTGCACAAAGGCATATACGAAACACATTCAATTATGACAGACAACTTTATTTTTTATTTTTCTTAAATAACCAGTAAAAAAATATAGACAAACTCCAATGGGTTGATCAAGTGGAGTAAAATAGAATTTTGCATGTGACAAGTCGCAGGTTTGAGCTCCCACTTATCTTCTTAGGATAAGGTAAATTAAGTATTTTTATAAATGCTCTTTGAGCGTAGAAACTTTTCTTACCTTAGACTAAGGTGCCATCTCTTTCCTGTTGTAAAGTGAAAAAATAAAACATATACATGTCTTTGTGCAAATTTGTAATTTTTTTTATTGTATGAAATAGCAGTTAAAATTAATTTATCGATACCTAATTAATTTTTATAATGTAATACTCACACATAATTTTCAACTTGAATAATATAAGTATGATTTTATTTCATAATTCATATGACATGATTATATAAAATTAGAATATATTATTAATTAAAATGTTTCAAATTTAAATTAAATAAATACATTTAAATATTTTTTCATTTAAAATTGTAATAACGAGATCAAAGATAATAGAACTTATAAATATTTTATTGTCGTAAAAGTTACATTAATTATTTAAGGAATATTATGATTTTTTTAAAAAAAAGCATTCATCACGTATGCATATAATTTTTATTATTTTATTTAATATATTTATAAAAATATTGCTAAAAATATTTGAAAAATATTATATATTTAATAAAAATAAAAAAGAAATATTGATATTCTTAAAATTGTGTGGCATTAGTGTGTGTGTAATATAATATTGTACACTTGATTAATCTTGATTAATGTTTATAATATAATATTCACATGATTTTCAATTTAAAAAAAAATAATAATGATCTTATTTCACAATTTATTTGTTTTGTTTAAATTTTAAATTATTTTTTATGAATAATTACTTTAAAATATTGATATTTAAATCTACATATTTATGAATTTATAATTCAAGTAATTTTTAATATTAAAAATTAATATTTTTAGTTTTATTATTAAAAATAATTTTATCTCATAAAATAACTTAACATCAATTAAATATTTAAAATTTAAAAAATCATCTGATTGTATATATATTATATAATTTTTTTATTAAACGTGTTATCTTGTATATACTTATAAAAATTTGACAAATAAATTAAAACATATTATTATTTAAATATTCAAAAATGAGATTAAATTAATACAATTAACTATTTAAATATTTTCTTCATTATAATTTGTAAAAATAAGATTGAAGATAATCAAATTCATAAATATTATATTGCAATAAAAGTTGTATTAATTATTAATTATTTAAGTAATATTATGATTTTTTAAAATATTTATCACATATGTATATTTTATTTTTTTATTATTTCAAATGAGAACTTTTTTAAAAAAATATTGTGAAAAAGATTAAAAAAACTAATATGACTGTTCATTTAGTTATTGAAAATGAAAACAGAAACATTAATAATTTTTATAAGACTATTATTTTTTTTATGTAAGATAAATATCTTATTAAATTCATAAATTATCTTTTTAATTATTTAAATAAGAATTTACTATTTTAAAACAAATAAATAGATGTAACAATTAATAATTGATTTTTTTAAGTAAAATGTAATCGTAAATAAATTTTAAAAAATGTTTTTTTTTTTTACATTTTTTGAAGTGTATATATTTTGAGAGAAAAGAATAAGACGGGAAAAGAAAAGTAAACAAATGTAATGGATAGTGTAGTGAAAATAAAAAACAGAGATGGATACAAATAAATATTTGAAACTGTTAATAATTGATTTTTTTAAGTAAAATGTAATCGTAAATAAATTTTAGTAAATGATTTTTTTTTTTACATTCTTTTGAAGTGTATATATTTTGAGAGAAAAGAAAAAGATAGTAAAAAGAAAGAAAGATGAATTTAAAAAGCAGTAAAAGAAAAATAAAAAAATGACAAACATGATATGTAATAGTTTTTTGAATTTAATAATTATTAATGATACAAATAAAAACCATGTCAGATATTGTCAAATTGCAAAGTCAGATTTCATATGGTAAAAATGCTAGACAATTCTTTTATATAAATTATTTGATATTTAAGTAATATTTCATCTTGTTTACTTTGGGTTTGTTTCACCGTATAAGGGTGTGTTTGGAAACCAGTTCAGTTTAACTGAACACCAATCCATCTTTGGAGTTCTTTCTCCGTTTGTGTATTGGAATTCGAGAAACCTTTGTTGAACATGGTCCAAACTAGTTTCCAAACACACACTAAGAAGTTGGACCATACAAATTTTTAACACAAATAACTTTTTAATTAATAAATTAGGTGAAAGTTGATAAGCTAGTTCAAACTAGAAAAAGCTACTAATTGAAAGTTGATAATCTAGTTTTTTAATTAATAGTATTTGATATGCAAAATAACATAAAAGAATATGAATATGTTTTTAGTCTTTATAAAATAAGTGAGCTTTTATTTTGGTCTTTATAAAAAAATTTCTTTGGTTTCATCTCTCAAAAATCTAAAATCATTCTTTTTGGTCCCTACTCTCATGTGATATTTGTTAGTTGCTTATGTGTTTTACGAAAGCACAAGTGTCACCCACCAGTATTTGTGGTATCATGTTAACATGTAACACCTTTAAAATGAACGTTATTTATCTACCTTAAAATGAATATTAGGGACCAAAAGTAGTGATTTCAAGTTGTAGATGAATGAAAATCAAAGAAAAATGTCTCATAGTGACCAAAACCAAAATTCATTCATTTTACAAGAACAAAAAAAATGGTAATTTCAAATTTTAGAAGGATAAAAACAAAGAAATTTTTTTACAAAATCAAAAGTTGCTCATTTTATAAGGACTAAAAATATATTTAAACCTATTTATATGTTTTTTATATAAATTTTATTTTTTCAGACATAAATATCATTATAGGTAACTATAATTTTAATTTTTTCACAAATTTTGAATTATCAATTTTTTTTGTAGATAAAATATTTTATTAAAAATTAAAATAAGGAATGTAATAACTAAAACAAATAGTATAATATGAAAAAATATGCAAAGCTTTTTTAAAATAGAATAATAATTTAAATAATTTATCTTTATTCCTTTACTCATATTTATATTTTTAATTGAAATAATCAATATTTTGATATTATATTATTTTTTTATTTTATATTAATAAGTTACACATTATTTGTCCTTTTCTTTTGAGTAATAATTCATGCTCATAAAATTACATTTTAGGTTTTGAGTATTCTATGAAACAATTGAGGACTTAAAAAAATATATGAACAAATTGTGTGAACTAAAACATCATATATTTTATTAAAATATTAAATTGAATAATACAAATAGTGAAATAACTAAAATAAATAACTTAGCATTAAAAAAATAGTATAATAATTTAAAAACTATTTAGAATCTCTTTATTTACATGTTATTCTATTATCCTAAACTAATAAATGAAATAAATCTCTTGTCTAGCGTCTCACAATACATATGAAAATGATTTTAATCCTAATGTAAATAAGAAAGAGTAAAAGCGAAATTATATTAAAATGTTAAGTATGAATATGATTAACAAAAATAAGGCTTAATTGCATTTTTTGCCCCCAAAGGTTTACAATGTTGCAAAATTTATTCTCCCATTTTTTTTTAAGTTTAATGGTTATGCACTGTCAGTGTAAAAAGTTTTATACCGTTATCTAATCAGAAATCACCATTAATATGACTTTTAAAGTATTCATTATAAAAGTCAACAAACTTATAATAAATGATGGTTTGTGATTGGATGACAGTGTAAAACTACTTTACACTGTCAGTGCATGACTATTAAACTCTTTTTGTTTTGCAAATTTTGCTCTGCAGTTTACAAAATATCTCGAATTTTGTCCTAACATAGAAAAACCATCACAATTAAGATATTTCATGGCAGTTTTTCTTTACACCATTACAATTAAGACATTTTGTGGCTTTTTTCCTTTAATTGTAATGGTTTTTTTTAATTTGGGGACAAAATTGGTCATATTTTGTAAATTGAAGAACAAAATTAGTGAAAAAAAAAATTAGGGGGCAAAATTCGCAAGATTATAAATTTTGGAAACAAAAAGTGCAATTAATTAAACCAAAAAATAATAAGCTATTAGTTATGAGTTAGTAGAAGAAACTTATAACTTATAAGCTAATAAAATAAGTTAGTTTACTAAACAATTTTAATTTAATCAAACAAATTTATAAACTAGTCACATAAGTTATAAGTTAACTTAAATGTCATGTAAAATATACTCTAAAATATTTTTTTTAAATATGAGCTTTTTAAAAAAGTTAATTTAAGTATAGTTTGATTTGTACTTCTACCTTTTTCTTCTTTATTTCAAATCTCAAAATCTAAAAATACATTAACTAGAAAATTTAACTTAAAAATATTTTTTAAATTTGAAAAGTTTTCAAATTATGACTAACTTTAAATTTACAGTTATTGTTTCTAACTTAAACTTTAAAATAACTTTTGAAGTTCTAAAAATGTTAGGCACGCAACCTTACAATAACTCAATTTTAGTTGAATGTATAATACGGGAACAATCAATGATAGGAAATGAAATCAACATCAAGAATAACTCAATGACATTTTGCATTGCAAGCAGCACAGTCGGTATAGCAAATATTGCTAAACGTTTTATCCTGTTATCATGACAAAAAATGCTACACTTATTCCAAATCAGATTCACGGAGGCATAAGATCATATATAGCCAACTACTTCCAAAAAGCCAAAAAGTCATTATTACTTCCAAACTTCCAATGAGGAGTACTCCTCACTCATGGAGAGTAGTCCCCATCCTTAGAAAATAGGACTTTGATTAAGGGCTTGTCATACCACTATCCTGTCTGCTGAAAATTGACCATCAAATATAACCTCTTTGCCTTGATCGCCCGCATTAGTAACAAGGGCTGGGCATTAAGTTTTATCAAGCAAAACGAAAGGCAACCAGAAGATGAATTAGTAAACTGCGTTGTCCTTTTAACTTCATGCAACCAACCATAATAAATTTGAAGTTTGGGGTTTTAAGACAAAGGTTAGAGGGTGTACCTGCTTTTCCCAATTTATGCAACCTGTTATGATGGAAAGTAGAACAGTCTGAACAAAAGCACCACTTTGTAAACCAATCCAAAGTCCTTTTCCTCCCAGTCCCACCAAAAATGCCAATAAGGCAGCCACTGGAATCCTACATAGGTATAGGACCATAGATTGACATAAACCCCTAAATGTTGCCATCCACAATCTCTAGCAATCCCTGTACCAAACAATTGTTATTGAGAGAATGTTTTTCTTCTATATAAAATTTACTTAAGGATAGACAAGAGGGAAGATTACCTGTGAGAACACCTTGTATGATGTCTAGTATAACTGATATACATACTAGAGGGGCCATTCTAGTGACATAATCAATAACTTCCTCGTCATTGCTGAAAATATAGCCATAAACATGGCGACAGGCATTGAGTGTTGCGCTTACTATACTTGTCTCCATGACTGCAAGAGACATTGCTGCCAACACAGCAACACGAGCAACTTGATAACGTAAATACCAAGTTAATAACATAATAGATCAAATATCTAAATCATAATTACAGAATTCTCTCAATAACCTTGCGTACCGTGTACTAAATTCACTCTAATGAGTATCACATTTCCGGTTCTCTTTAAAAAAAAGTCTTGTAATAAAAAGGGTTGTCTAATTTACTCCAAGTAAAAATAGGGTTAAACAATCCCATTTAAAATGATTGGTGCAATTTTTTAATATATTTTAAGATGGTTAGTTACAGGTATTAATTGCACCAATCATTTTAAATGAAGTTGTTTAATTTTGTTTTTAATTGAGGTAAGTTATATAACCATAGGTTAAAAGCAAATACATTGCATACCAACATAAACCACGTACCTGTACCACATACCTAGTATCTATGATCTAAATGGACTCGGTTCTCAATCAAATCGATCTGACCGATGGTTCGGTGGAGTTGATCTAGGTTTAATAACACAGGTTATAAATGTAGAATCATTAAAATAATTGTTATACTATCTTTGAATTGGTCATTGCATTGGTTTCACAACAACAACAGTATGGGAAATACCCTTGTCAAAGAAAGATAGTGACAGAATAATAATAAAGAAATCAAATAAGAAAATAATCACACACACACTAGCCATCGAGCAACTTTGAAATAAGTCCATGACATGGGGTAAAAAGAGAGTGATAGAGGTGAGGAGTATTAAGTAGGAGCTTACAAGAAGACTGAAAGTAGTGACCCCAGCAAGGGAGATGGCAAAGGAGGCGCTAGAAAGATAGAGTTCATCTAGATGACCAATTATCATGGTTGACACAACCGGCAACAAATACTAAGAAGAAATCACAGCCACCATAGGCCCTGCTATATGACAGATCCTTCTCATTTATTGACTATAGCATGCCATGTAACTCGTTGTTGTACATGTTTTTTCTAGGAGACTTTCCTCCATGCTTCTCTGTCCTATAAATCCAAAAATGGAGTTGATACAAACTCATGGAATATATAGAATAGATGTGGAATTTAAATATGAAGACACTTGTCACTTGTTCTAATTCTTCCAAATCATGACAAACATGCACTATTATTTATCTTGCCTTTTATTTCTTTTGAAAAAGTAACCACATTTGTTCTTTTGCTCATAGTTTTAAGAATCAAATTGGCTCCTAAATTTACTAACTCAGTTAATTTTTTTAAGTAAAGACCACAGGTAATCTCCATGAGAAACAATCATGCTTAAATTAGATAAAGACCATTATTAGTGATAAAATACTAAATCAAACTTAAGACCAACAGTTAACCTTAAATTAGAACCTCAAATCAATTAATTTAATTCATTCTACTAGGGACCAAAGTAACTAGTGCATACCAAGTAAAATACTAAAATAACTTATAATTGTTAAAAATAGGGATCAAATTGATGAATTTTATCATTAGCAATTCAAATACCTAACATTAACAATTTCAAAAATTAAAAATTTTCATACTTTTAAAGACTAAAATAGTTGATAATTATAATCTAAAAATTCATGAGAAAATAGGCTATGTACTCACAGTGTAAAACAGTTTTACACTATCAACCAATTACAATCTACCGTGTATGATAAGTTTGTTAACTTTGATTAACCACTTTAAAAGTCACACTAAAGTTGATTTTCGATTAGTTACAGTGTAAAAGTTTTTATAATGACAATGCATATCAATTAAACTAAAAATTCATTTGATGTTTACTCTTTTTTCATTTCATGATTCTATTACAATTTTGAAATGATTTAAAAACTCATGCAACAAGTTTTTTTTTAACTTATGCTTTCATTTAATATAATTTTATATGGTGATATTAAGATATCAGTATGGTGGAAAACTGGAAATGGTGTGCTGCATATCGATCACATTATCATGATGATTTCCTCTTCATCACACCACGCACATATATATAGGGTTTATTCGATTTATTAAAAAATATGGTACTGGACAACAGTCACAACACAAAAATAATTGTTCTATGTTTGATTTGAAAAAAGATTATGGGAAAACACAACCAAGTGATAATGGACAAGACAAAAAGTCAATTTTTTGTTACTCAACAAATCATGGGACAACTTTTGTCCCAACTACAAAATACTCAAAATATAAAAATACTCCACCATCATTGTTACCATTGCCACCACCGTCACCACCATCACCATTGTTGTTGTCACCACCACTATCGCCACTAACACCACCGTCACCACCACTGTCGCCACTACCACCACCATTGTCATCATCACCACCATCACTATCATTACCATCCCCACCACTTTCATCATCGTTGTTGTCATCACTACCATCATCACGCACCACTGTCATCTACCACCACCACCGTTGCTGCCTAACACCTCAACTGCCACCAAAGTTGTCACTCCTACTGTCACCACCATCATTGTCATATTAAGATAATTAATATTAAAAAAGGTATTGCAGTAAATTTCACACTATTTTGCTTGTGCTATCCATTCTCCACAAAGCAAAAGACAAAAGATTGTCCTGTAACTTAAGTATTTGTCCTGTGCCGTTCTCCTTGTGTTGTACGTTAGTATGTATCAAACGCACCTATAGTTTCAATCACGATTTAATTGCATATGTCAAATTAATAAACTTTGAATTAATATTTTATTAGTTTAATCATTGATTTGATTTCAAAAATATTAATTTCAATATAAAGGATATTTAAAAAAGATATGTGAAATGATTATTTTTAAAAGCTTAATGAATTAGGAAAAACAAATGAAATAGTTTATATTGTATTGTAGTCAAACGAACTATGGGTGTTCACAAGTCAATTTAAGTTAGGTTTGGCTAAACTTGTTACCCAAATCGATCAAAATACTACGGGTTGAATTAGGTTGGGTTGGATTTGTATAATTTTATTGTCAAACCCAAATCGAACTAGCCCTGTAACTAAAGGGTTAGTTTGGGTCAGTTAATCGAGTCTACGCATTTAAAATTATTTTAAATTTTCTAAAAATTATAATTTTTTTTTACCAATTTTAACCCATGAAGGTATTATATTTGGTGTTAGCTTTATTTTTTATGTGTTTTAAAAATATAAATTATAAATTTATTGAATATTTTATATATTTTCTTTTATCCTAATAATACAGACCCAACTAGGTTGTATGATGAAAAATGTACAACCTAATGCAATTAACTACTGTTTAAAAATTAATTGAAGTTCAAAAACATACATTTCAAAGATATAAAACAAAATATAAATATAATTTAGCCCACGATCTTTAAAAAAAATTATCAAATATATTATTTTTTAATTTAAATATATATATATAATAAGTTTAATAAAATGCAAAGGGTTAGCAGGTTAAGTTCACAGGTTTGCGGGTTTAAAAATCAAAACTTGTTACCTAACCTGTACATGAATGAGTTAGGTTGGGTTCCACCCAAATACCCAAGAAATTCAAACCAAAGAATTTGGTTCGTTTTGAGTTCATGGGTTACTCGTATTTGTGAACACCATACAAAAAATATTATTAGGCAAAGGCGATTGCATCGTTAATTGTGGGTATATGTGATGGATTTTGCTTCATTTGTATTGCTTAGCGGAGGAGGCAAGGATTATTAGGGGTGTTATGGGTTAATTTGGTTCGATTTTAAGGGAGAATACAAATAAGAGTGTTGATGGGTTAGATTGGTACTGGTTTAGAATAAAATTAAATTTGAATTAATTATAGTTGATTGGATTGGTTTAGTTTTGGTGTTGAAAATTGTTTTGACCAATTCAAACCGAACCAAACTGATTAAAAATGGGTTGGTTTAGTTCAGGTCATCAAGTTATGATAAAAAAATTATTATATTTTTCAAGTTTTTATTTCCATTTATTGTCCATTTTACATAAATATTTAATTTCATATTAATGCAAGGTAAAAATATTTTGCGTTTATTAATAACTAATTATTTATTTTATTTAAAATATTTAATTTTTCTATAGTTATCACTTTATATATATCATTTATTTTTTAACCTAAAATATAATAAAAAATTTACATAATAAATATGATCAAATTAAGACATTTGATAATATTAAATAAGATCAGAAAAAAATAGAAAAAAATTAAAAAAAGAAGATACAAAAGTTGAAGCAAAAATTAAGCTCTAAGTTTAAAATATATTAATCTAAAAGTAAAAAAAAAATGATTAATCAAATTGGTTTGGTTTGAAAAAAATATAAATCTGATAATCGAATTAATTATAATTGGTTTAGTTAAAATTTAAATTGAAAAAAATAATAACCGAATCATTTCAAAACAATTTAATTAATTTTATTTGAATTGTCACATTGATTGAGTAAATCGAATCCTATAAATCCCTAATAAACAAAGGTTCTACTGCGTTTAGTTTTTGGACTTAGGTGCAGTAGGACAATTCGGCTAAGTCTAAAGAGTGGGTTGTTTAGGTTTTTTGGGGGGGGTAGGGGTGGTGGGGATGTTGTATAGTATATTGCTATCTCATTTAATCATTATCTAACTTATTATTTTAAAAGATTTACCCAAAAAGAATTAATTTAATTATGACAGCTTGTTAATTTTCTCTTTTTTGTTAACTATCTCATTTTTTTTTAAAAAGAGCTTATTTTAGCTTAAACAACTTGAAAAAACATTTTTCATAAAAAAAATTGAGCTTAATAACCATGCATCGTCTATGTAAAATTTTTTATACTATCAACTAATCAAAATTCATCATTGGTAGAACTTTTAAGGGACGTTTAGTACAAGAAAAGTTTTTAGTTTTCCAAGAATCTGAAGGTGGAAATGTTTATTTCCAAGTTTGGATTATTTTTTTAAAAAAATAACATTTCTAGGAAATATTGTTTTCTGAGAATTTTTTTTACATATGTTTCTCACAAAATTGTTCTTATGGGAGAGGTGAGAATCTAATTTTTTCGAGTTAGGAGAAAAGTTTTATTATGGTAAAAATATCACGTTATCTTTATGAACTCATTTAATGTGATAAATAATTAAAGTTTTTAGGAAAATTCTATTAAAACTGAATGTAAAAATCTTTAATTCCCAAGTAAAAAATATAAATATTTTCAAGCATATTTATGACTAACAAAACAAATTTTAGTCACTTTTAGGAATCATAATTCTTGGGATTTATGATTTATGATTCCCAAGAAACTTATAATAGTTTATGATTTGATGACCGTATAAAACTATTATACACTCTTAAAGATTTATTCTTATTTAATTTATTTCTTAACTTAAATTAAGGAGTTAATTTAATTGTGATAACTTGTTAACTAAATCCTTTTAAAAGGGGCCACTTTAATCGAGACAGTTTCGCGGATGATTTTTTGTAAAAAATTTATTTATTATTTTTATATTTATTTATCTATTTAAATTAACGAGTTAATATAATTGTGATAACCTGATGTACCACTTTTCAAAAAAATAAAATTATTTATTATTATGTTTATTTTTCACTTTAAATTTAACTGTTGATTTAGTTGAACAACTTGCTGAATTTTTATTTTTATTTTTTTTACAATGGTCATTTTAGTCGAGACAACTTGATGATCTACAATTTTACAAAATTATTAATGCATTTACGCAATTTTATTTTCTTTTGACAGCATATGAGGATAGCATTTTCCACAACCTGCATTTACACAACTTAATCCTCTAGTTTCTGTAAAAATATATATTCTAGTACATCTTTCTTGTGTTCTACCGTAAAATTAATTTAAAAATAACTAAAAATAAAAAAAATTGAATTATATATATATTTTTAATTTAATAGAGCAGATATTATTATAAAAAAATTAATGAAACAAGATAAAAGCATATTTGTAATGAAAAAATAATCTGTACAAAAAAATTATCTATAAATAAATATATGTTGCTAAGATAAAATTTAATAGTTTTAATAATCATAATTAACAAAAAACATAATTATAAATTTGGAATGGATATTGAAATGCTTTAACAAAAAAATTTATAACATGCTCATGAAACTCTTATATATCAAATATACATGTTAAGAAAATAAAAATTTAATTTTTATTAGAAAAAAAGTTATTATATTTAAAACAAAAAATAATATTTTTCTATTTATTAAAAGTATTTAATAACGTGTATTTGATGTCTTAAATTTATGAACTAAATACTTAGGATAAAAAAACCATGTATTAAATTAAAATGATTAAATTTTATTTGGATATCTAATAAATGCTTTTTCTCTTTACACATATTCAATTATTGGTGATATTTAAAATCATATCAGTGTAATCAAAATAAAATTTTCTTATAATGTCATTTAATTAATTTTTAAATATAATTCTTGTCGCAACTGGGGTCACGACCGATGGCGGAAAAGAGTTAAAAATCAGAGGAGCCGCCACTAAAGTTTATTAAGGAAAACTTTGGAAAAATCCTTTAAAAGAGTGTGGTCTATGAAACCAAAAATGGGCTCGGGAGTCGATTACGTGTAGGGAAGGTGCTAGCACCCTACGACGTCCGTCATAAAACGGTTACCCCTAATTAAATATGCAAAATCGGATAGCTTCAAAATTATTTATTTTATCCCTAACCAAACTTTATTTATTTACAAATTTTATTAAAAGAAAGGTCAATTTTTATTTTTATTTTTGAGATTAACAAGAGTGGGCTCCTACTCCTACGTATCCTCAAGTGTAATGAGAAATCAGATTCACGTAGTTCTTTGTAGAAAAGACATTTTGTTAGTTGATTTTTATTTTTCATTTTTTTATTCTCTCTCTCTCTCTCTCTCTCTCTCTCTCTCTCTCTCTCTCTATATATATATATATATATATATATATATAGTGACTAT
This sequence comes from Spatholobus suberectus, assembly GCA_004329165.1. Taxonomy (NCBI): domain Eukaryota; kingdom Viridiplantae; phylum Streptophyta; class Magnoliopsida; order Fabales; family Fabaceae; genus Spatholobus; species Spatholobus suberectus. Next base: position 7,431,805 of record CM014735.1, read on the forward strand.
TTAAAATCCTTTTAAAAAGAAAAAGTTTAATATTGTAACCCTCAATATCGTAAAAGGATCTAACAATTTTATTTTTATTTTTATATTTATATATATATATATATATATATATATATATATATAATTGTTTTAATTTTATTTATGTATTTATTAAAGAAAATCAGGTATAATTATTATAAAAAGAAACCGAACATAATCTCTTGATTTCACGTTGATCACCTTTTCACGAAAATTTAATATGCTATTATATTCAAAATGCTATCATTGTTATTATTATATTTATTTAAAAGCCTAATAACATTATGATCATATTTACTCTTAACATTATATACGAAAAGCATCTATGTTTTAAAAAAACGTCTATGCTCAATGATTTTAATTTTATTTTACTTATATCTATGAATAAGATCCAGCAAGCAAATAAAGGACTTATTCTAATATTCTTACATCAACAAAACCAGTCCGAAAAGAATAAAGAAAAGAAAACTAATGGGCCAAGCCCACTATTCAATGACAATAATCTGAAAAAGGGTAAACCCATGCGTAGCGACATTTTGCCATCCACAAACGAGAGAGCTATTGCAGCGAGGGGGAGGATTGAAACTTTGACCAAGACGTGCGAGGAGCATGCCATATGTATGGAGGTGCGAACGATGGTTTGCGATTGTTGGAGGTCCATGTTTTGATGGCACGGTGGTGGAACTCCGACGGGACGTTGACGATGGTCGAAAACAGGCGTGCGATTTTGGACGATGGTTGTTGCAGATTTGTGGCGGTGGCGAGATGGTGTGGCGATTTGGAGGCTGGTGATGAATAAGGGAGCAGACATTGGTTCGCGTGGCTGGTCGCGCGAAGACATCGACACGAATTCGCGTCACGACGACGGTGACAGAGAGAGGAAAGCTAATACGACGATGCCGACACGGAATCGAGGTACAGTAGAGGCACCAAAGCTGAAGAAGCGCGCAAGGACATTGACTTTGGTTCGCATCGCAGAAATGGCAAACTGAGTGTTATTTTATTATATTTTTGTTAATTTTGATTCATTGTTATCTGTGTGTTCAGATCTTATTTTCAATTTTTTGAATGCAAGTGTGATTATGAATGTATGTAGAGAATAGTGATTTATATATGTGGAGTGTTGTTGTGCAAGTTTGTGTGATGAGTGTAGTGAGTATTCAGATAAAACAACACAAAGCCAACAGAGAATAGAATAAGACCATTTTAGTAAGAGTAGATTTGCGATTACAACAATGGAACGAATCAGTGATAAGATATACAGAACAGGTATGAATAGAGGAAGATACCTTCAAGTTTTGCTAACGAAGAGAGTGATAAATAGTGATGCGAGAATGACGTGATTATGAACAAAGTGACCTCTTCTCCGACTTGTCTGAATGTCTATTCTTCCCCTCTCTCCATCTTTATATTCTCCTCTGTCTCTCCTCTTTGAGCTTCCCTTCCCTCTTTTGTTGTCCTTCCCCTCTTGTATATTTATAGACATTAGAAACTTGCATTGCAAGTTTTAAAAATGCTAGCATCTCCTACGTTCCCCCCCTTTTTCTGTTTTAGTTAATGTTTGTTTTGTTGCTTTTTGTCAAAAGGTGGGCTAAGCCCAATATTTCCTTTTTCATTTCTTTTTTTCTTATGAATGGGCCTCTACACATTGAGGCCCAAAACAAAACATTTTTATTTCTTAAATTTGGTTGCCTTTTTATTGTTTTTTTAATTTTAAAATTGGTTTTCCTTTTTCTTTTTTTTTTTATTATTTTTATAAAAAAAATTATTTAATTCAATTTTAAAACTTTCAACGCGGATAAAATTGGGTGTTCACAATTCTCAAACGTAATTTTCAATTTGATCAATGCAAGTATATTTTTATTTTATAATTCATTCGACTTATTTATATTTTTAAATAAAATTTTATGAATAATTGCTTTTGAACATGATTGTTAAATAAATCTAAATGTTTATGAATATATACATATATACATTAATTAAATTTTAATATTCAAATTATAATTTTTTTAGTTTTATTGTTAAAAAAATATTTTTCATCCAATAAAATAATTCAACATCAATTATATATTTAAAATTCTAAAAACTATCTAATCGTATATATACTATATAAGATTCTATTTGATGTATTATTTTGTATATATTTATAAAAAAAATTGACCAATAAAATTAAAATATACTATTACATAAACATTCAAAAATTAAATAAATATTATTTAAATATTTTCATTATAAATTATTTGAATAAGATTGAAGATAATAAAACTCATAAATATTGTAGTCAAATAAAAAATTATATTAATTATTTTAATTGTGATGATATTTTTTATATATTTTTATTGTTTGATTATTTAAGTTGAGAAATTTTGGGAAAATGTTGTTAAAAAGATCGAAAGAAAACTAATATAAGTATTTATATTGTTAATTAAAATGTAAAATGAAATGTTAATATTTTTACGTGATTAATATTTATTATAATGAGTGATAAATATCTAATTAAATTTTAAATTATCCTTTCAAGAATTTATATATGAATTTACTATTATAATACAAATAAATAATTAGTTATCAATAATTAAATTTTAAAGCAAAATGCAATTTAAATAAATCGCAATCCTAAATAAATTTTAGAAAAATATTTTTTTCTTTTATAATTTTTAAAGTGTATATATTTTGTGAGAGAAGAAAAAGATAGGAAAATAAAAATTAATAAATATAAATTGATAAGGTAGTAAAATAAAGAAAGATATAAAATTTAAAAAATATTCAAATAATAATAATAATAATAATAATACAATTAAAAACTGTGTCAGATACTATCAAATGGAAAAGTCAAAATCTATATGGTGAAAACACAATAGATTATTTGATATTTAAATAATGTTTAGTTCAAATTATTTTTGGTTTTTCTTTTCTTTGAAAGAAATTAAGCTAAACAAAATTTTATGGAAAAAACTTCTAAAAGAAATTAAATGAAGAAAACTTTGAAAAAAAATGAAATTTTTAAAAAGCAAGCTTAAAAATTTTGACATTTACTTTTCCCTTTTCTTTTTCTTTATTTATATGAACTCCTAAAATCTAATAACACATTATCTAAGAGAATTTAACTTAATGATAAAGCTTAAAAAATTATTGAATTATCTATCAACATTAACATTAAAATATGTTGAGTTCTAACAAAGTTAGGCACGCATCCTTACAATAACTCATTCTTAGTTGAATGTATAAGACGGGAGCTATCAAGGATAGGCAATGAAATCAACACATTTAGAATAGCTCAAATGAAATTTTACATTCCAAGCAGCGCAGCGCTAGTATAGCAAATATATTGCTAAATGTTTTCTTCTGTTTTCACAACAAAAAATGCTACAATTATTCTTAATCAGATGCACGGAGGTACATAGCTAACCACTTTAAAAACCAAAATCTCACTATTACTTCTAAACTTGCAATGGAGGGAGTAAGCTCCTACTCCTCACTCATGGAGAATAGTCCCCATCTTTAGAAAAATGGCCTTTGATTAAGGGCTTGTCATACCAATATATTGTCTGCTGAAAATTGACCATCAAATATCCTCTTTCTTGCCTTGATCGCCTGCATAGTAGGACCATGCAATTGAAACAAAATCTCAAAAGGGATACTACCTTAACAAGGGCATTAAGTTTTATTAAACAAAATAAAAATGGCAGCCAGAAGATGAATTAGTATACTTGATCAGTTTATTGTCCTTTTTAACTTCGTGCTACCAAATACAATAAATTTGAAGGTTAGAGGGTATACCTGCTTTTCCCAATTTATGCAACCTGTTATGGTAGAAAGTAAAACAGTTTGAACAAAAGCACCACTTTGTATACCAATCCAAAGTCCTTTTCCTCCCAGTCCCACCAAAAATGCCAATGAGGCAGCCATTGGAATCCCACATAGGTAGAAGGCCCCTAGATTGACATAAACCCCTAAATGTTGCCATCCACAACCTCTAGCAATCCCTGAACCAAACAATTGTTAAACAAATTGAGAGAAAGTTTTAATTCTATATAGAATTTACTTAAGGATAGACAAGAGGAAGATTACCTGTGAGACCACCTTGTATGCTGTCTAGTATAACTGATAAACATACTAGAGGGGCCATGACAGTGACATAATCAATAACTTCCTTCTCATTGCTGAAAACATAACCATAAACATGGCGGCAGGCAAAGAGTATGGCGCTTACTATACTTGTCTCCATAACTGCAAGAGACATTGCTGCTAACACAGCAACACGGGCAGCATGTGAATTCCCAGCTCCTAATTCATTTGAAACCCTTGTGCTATAATCAGAGAGGAGAAAAGATAATTAGTTTAGATATGTGCTCAAGGTAGCTATGTAGTGTAACATGTAAACTATGCAGAATGAGTATGTCTATGATGTAACCTTGCTGCAGCACCAATTCCAAAGGGTATTTGATACAGAGTTGCAATGGAGTTGAGACTGGAAAAATGACAATAAAATTAATTCAATCACATTAATTCATAAAATTTCAAAAAGAGAAGATTGGCAGCACAATGAAACTTTAGATCATGAGTTGCAATTTAAAAGGGAGAGAAATTATTACATAGTCAGTGTTAAATCTGTAAAACTTTTCTAAAATACTTTTATGCTGATGTAATTATGTTTACTTATTTCAGTGGTTATGTCCTGCTGAGTAGGTATGGGTTTAGTCTAATTTTGGAGAAAATTGTATACCTAATGTAGTGGGTACATGTCCTTTTTGTTGACAGCAAGTATGGGTATGATGTATGGCTATTATTTCTGTTGTATTTCATTAAAATATGTATGGAAATATGTAGAATAGCATGGTATTACAGCAGATATGAAATTGTTCTGTTCCCTCCCTTCCTCTCTTCTCTTTTCATGCTTTTCTTATGGTTATGGTTCTGTCTTATGGTTTTATGGTTTAGACTGTCTTCATTCAATAGTGGTATCAGAGCAGTGTTCTTATAGGCTGTGGGTCTAGAAAAAAAAATTGAGAAGAGATTAAACACTTATGGTTTTATGGTTTAGACTGTCTTCATGGAGCAATGCTGTCTTTGTTGTTCCTCAATTTTCTAGGGAAAATTATCACATATGGGTTGTCAAAATGAGATCACATTTGAAATCTTTTGGCTTATGGGAGTATGTAGATCAAGACAAGCAAGTTCCACCATTGACAGTTAATCTTACAATAACTCAAATCAAGCAACATGAGGAGGAGACTTTGAAGAAGGAGAAAGTTGTTACTTGCTTGCATTTAGCTTTAACAGATGATGTGTTTATAAGCATTATGCATTTGGAAACAGCCAAGCAAATATGGGATGAATTGAATGAAAGTTATGCAGGTGATGAGAGGGTAAGGTCCATCAAGCTATTGACTTTTAAAAGAGAGTTTGAAATGCTAAAAATGAAAGAAAATGAGTCTATCAAGGAGTACACTGCAAAGCTGTCCCACTTGGTGAACCAAATGAGGCTATATGGTGAGGTTGTGCAAGACTACAAGGTAGTAGAAAAGGACAATTTTCCTCCTTTTTCTACATGCAAAAGAACAAATCAATTGTCAAAAGATTGTTGGTATAAGGGGAAGCCTCAAATTCAATGTCACAATTGCAAGCAGTGGGGATATAGAGCGAAGTACTGTAGAATTAAACAAAACCAATCTCAACCACAACCTACACATCAAGTCAACTTCATTGATGAGCAATCCCAGGCTAAAGATCATTTGTTTATGACTACTCAAACATGTAGTTCAAGTTCAAAGGATGTGTTGTATGTAGATAGTGGGTGCACAAACCACATGGCAAGGGACTCAAGTCTCTTCACTTCTTTGGATAAGGCTGTCCAAACCAAAGTCAAGCTTGGAATGGAGATATTGCACAAGCTGAAGGGAGAAGTACAATTTTTGTTTACACTAGCAAAGGTCCTAAATTTATGCATGATGTTTTGCTAAGTGTTGCTCAATTAATGAAAAAAGAATATTCACTTTCCTTTAAAAATAATGGCTGTATCTTATTGGATTCTAATGATTCAGAAGTTAAGGTTGAAATGTGTGATAACAGTTTTCTAATCAGTTTGAATCAAGTGAATCAATTAGCACTTGTTTCTAAACATGATGATTTTGCACTATGACACAAAAGATATGGTCACTTTAATATGGGTGCATTGAAATTTCTACAAACTCATGATATGGTGAGAGATATGCCTATGATAAGCTATATTGATGATTTATGTGATGCCTATCAATTGGGGAAAATGCATAAAAAGTCTTTTTCATCAACAAATGTCACATGGGCAAAGAATAAGTTGAAGCTTGTTCACACTGACTTATGTGGTCCTATGAGTGTACTTTCTCTAAGCCAAAACAAGTATTTCATCTTGTTTATAGATGATTTGACCAGAATGGCATGGGTGTATTTTTTATCAAGCAAAGCTCAAACTTTTGATGTCTTTAAAAGGTTTAGAGTTGTGGTGGAGTCTCAAAGCGGCTGCACGATTAAAATGTTAAGATCGGATAACAAGAAAGAGTATACCTCCAAATTCAACATGTTCTGTGAAGATATAGGGATTATTCATCAATTGACAGTTAGTTATACTCCCAAGCAAAATGGAGTTTTTGAGAGGAAAAACAGAATGGTTATGGAGATAGCAAGATGCTTAATTGCATAAAAAAGGCTGCCAAAAAGCTTTTGGGCTGAAGCTATTTTACAGCAATGTATCTCTTGAATAGGCTGCCAACAAGAGCTATTCAAGAGAAAACACCAATTGAAGCTTGGATAAGAGTGAAGTCCCTTTGCCAAACACTTGAAGATTTTTGGATCAATATGTTATATTCATGTTGTGGCAACTAAAAGATCCAAACTGGATGAGAAAGCTGAAATGAAGATTATCTTAGGCTATGCTACAAGCTCCAAAGGTTATAGAGTGTACAATATGAAGTCAAAATAGATTGTGATTAGTAGGGATATTCAAGTTGATGAGAGTTCATATTAGGATTGGGAAAATAACCAAGTTCAGAGAAGCGTGTGATGTCAGAACAGTTGACAACTATTTTCAATGCATCTAATGACCAGAAGCAAGCTACAAATGATGATGAAAATCAAATTGCAGAATTTGAGATATGATTCTCCTGTGCTAAAAACCAAGTCTTTGGCTGAAATTTATGAAAAATGCAATTTTGCGGTGAATGAGCCTTCTTGTTTTGAAGAGGCTTCAATGAAAATAGAATGGAATGATGCAATGAAGGAGGAGTTGGCTATGATTTACAAAAATGGTACTTGGGAACTCACTCCAAGGCCCAAGGACAAGCATGTGATTAGTGTCAAATGGGTTTATAGAACAAAGTTAAATCTTGATGGTTCTATTCACAAGCACAAAGTTAGACTTGTTGTAAAGGGATATTCTTAAAAGGCTGGAGTTGATTATGGTGATACATTTGCACTGGTTGCTAGGCATGAAACAATTAGATTCATTGTTGCTCTATCAGCTTAATATGATAGAAAATCTTTCACTTGGATATAAAATCAGCTTTTTTAAATGGAGTTCTGCAAGAAGAAATTTATGTTGAACAACCTGCTGGCTTTATTGTTGTAGGTCATGAAGACAAAGTTTATAGGCTTCATGAAGTCTTGTATGGACTAGAATAGGCTCCTAGAGCTTGGTACAACATAATTGTTTCATACTTTTTACAAAATGATTTTAGAAGGAGCCAAAATAAGCCTACTCTTTATGTGAAAGATTGTGGCAATGGGAAGAAAATTATTGTTTCACTTTATGTTGATGATTTGCTAGTTACAGGTGATGACATTAATGAATTTGACAAATTTAAAAAAGCATGCTGCAGGTTTTTGAAATGACAGATCTTGGAGTGATGAGGTATTTTTTGGGAATAGAAGTACATTAGCTTGATGATGATATATTTCTTTCATTGAGAAAGTATGCCAATGATTTGTTGAAAAAATTTAAATTGGAGAGTTGTAATCCTGTTTCAACTCCTCTTGTTATAAATGAAAAGCCCTCAACGGATGATAGTGATACAAAGGCAAATGTAAACAGAAGTTTAGTTTGCTGCCTTCTTTACTTGACAACAACTGGACCAGATTTAATGTTCTTTGCTAATTTCCAAGTGCTAAGTTTAATGAGCTAAGAAGCAAGCTGAGAGTCTTTAAGAAAAGTTTTCAGGAGGAGTGTTAAACCTGTAAAACTTTTCTAAAATATTTTTATGCTGATGTAATTATGTTTACTTATTTCAGTGGTTATGTCCTGCTGAGTAGGTATGGGTTTAGTCTAATTTTGGAGAAAATTGTACACCTAATGTAGTGGGTACATGTCTTTTTTGTTGACAACAAGTATGAGTATGATGTATGACTATTATTTGTGTTGTATTCACTAAAAATATGAATGGAAGTATGTAGAATAGCATTGTATTAAAGCAAATACGAAATTGCTCTATTCTTTCCTTTCCTCTCTTCTCTTTTCATGCTTTTCTTATGATTATGGTTCTGTCTTATGGTTTTATGGTTTAGACAGTTTTCATTAAACAATTAGGACTATGTGCTCCCAACCAGTCTCTATGTGACATATTGTTAACTATTTTTTGTAAGTTGAAAATATATTTATGTGTCACACATAAAGATTGCCTAGGATCATATGGTCCCAAACAGTGTAATAATTCCTCAGGGGTCGAAAAAGTCTTATATGGGTTAGAATGAAAACCAAAAAAATGTAACATACATACCAAACGGATAGAACTGAAGTTTCAAGTTGTGGATTGGGTAACAGCCCAGACAACAAGACAAGCAGCTCATATGACCACCATTCAAGGCTGCCGTCATCAACATGAAAACAACAGACAATTAATCAAATACTAGTTTTGGCCAAACCATACAATAGATTATAGAAAATGTGCTGGACAAGGAAACTTTTTATAATCTGATAACATGAATATGTACAATAGTAATTGAAGAGGAAGATTAATCACCAAACCATTACTGCCGAAGGGATAGCAAAACGAAAGAACTCCCAAATTCCTTTGAACAGCTCCAAAGAAATGGGTGCGCGAGTTTTCGCACATGCAGAAGAGTATCTCATGTATAATCCAAGAAAAATCACATTTAACCATATTGAAATGCTTACTGCCAATGCTCCACCAACATTATTCAGTCCAGTCTTGAATACCAAAGCCCAACAAAGAGGTATATGGATGCAAAGAGTAATACAAGAACTTGCAAACATGGGAAGAAGCAAACTTTGAATTTGGAAATATCGAACCAACGGCTGTAGAATTGCATATGCAAAAAGTGCTGGAAGAAGCCAAATTGTGAATTTCCCTGCTTCATGAGAAATTAGAGGGTCCTGGCCTATGAAAACTAGTATCTTTTCCATGTTGATCCAAAGGAGAGACAGGGGAAGACAAACCAATACGAGAGAGAAAATGGCAGTGTATGTTTGCATTCCAATTTTTTGATATTGCTGAGCTCCATAAGCCTGTCCACAAATAGTTTCCAGTCCACTAGCCATTCCCATCTATTGGCATATGCACATTATCAATGCACTAAGTTGTTGAGGAAGAAAATAATGATAATTTTGAGCATGATAACATCCTAGAAATATTTGATAAAGAAGATAAACAAATTACTACACGCAAGCATTCTATTTTGGTTACCTTTTAGTATGAATGAATTGGAACAGCACTGATAATACAATATCATAGTTCTATCCCAAAAAAACAGCAGCTAGTGCTTTGTTGTTCTGCTTTATTTTTGCTTTCGGGGTGCGGGGTTAAAACTGGATCTTTATATATTTTAAAAAGAATTTTACCAATCATTTAAGTAAAGAGCTTAATTAATGATTTAAGTACTTATCATGTAATTATTTATGTATAAATTGTTTGTATAAACGAAAAAGAAATTAAGTGAAATTGTTTTTATATAAACTATAAGTTGTTTTTATAAATTATTCTCTAAAAACAGTTAATAAAAATGTCATAAGTTATTTTTATAAGTTTTCTTAAATATTTATATATTTATATAACTACTTATGTCATGTATAAGTTGAAATAAACTCATATTTATGTTGAAAAGTTGAGTAACTTTTATGAGTTTAATAACTCTATACTATCAGTTTAATAAGTTTTACATTGTTAATCAATTAAAAATTTCTGTTAATATGACTTTTGTTGTACTCATTATAAAAGTCAACAAATTTATTATCATACATAATGGGTCATGATTAAATGACAATATAAAATCACTTTTCACTATCAAAACATAACCTATTTTTTCAACTTTTATATATGTAATAGAATGTTTTGTCAAACCTCACGTCACTAAAATCTTGGTTGGTGAAAAATGTTTTCTAGGGAGATTTTGTGGTGTCTAGATACCGGTTAAGTAACTGTAACTAAACAAAATTATTTTTAATTTAGGCTTGTGCAATAATTTTTTGGATAAGTCTCTATTAACAGCCCTAGCATGTGGTAGTATTAAAAGTATTTCTATATTTTACCACTTTTTGTTATATATATATATATAAAAAGAATATTTTTTCCTCTTTTTAATGTTAATATAAATTAAACAAGATCATAATACAATGCAAAACTAGAGCGCAAAGACGCAGAGTTCATAAATTAAAGACCGCATTTTCTAGTAGTCTCCCGTCACATGTGGTGGTACTACCAGTCAGTGGTCCAATGTTCTTTCTTTCTCAAAGTGTAGCCCATGAGGAAAGTTTGTTGTCGGAATGTAAAAATGTATAATCATTAAAAATAGTTATATTAACTCTCAATTGATTATTAGGAATGTTATAAATGTAGAGGAATGTCATACATGTAGAATCATTAAAAATATTAAAAATATATATAAACTTCCACCTATTTTAGACAAATTTGAGTGATAAAAAAAGATTGAAACAGAAAAGGAGAAAGTAAAGAAAAAATAGTAGATATAATAAATGATATAACAAAAAAATAAGAGCGTAATGAAAAGAATATAGGATAAAAATAAAATGAAAGAAAAAATAACTACTATTTTAAAAATATTATTATGTTATCTCTCAATTAATTATTGGAAATGAATGCTCTGTAATGACTTTGATATTGTATGAAATTTTAGTCTTTCAATAAATTTTAATATAATATATTTATATTTTAAAATTAAAATTTTAAAAAATAAATATTTAAAATAGTTTTAAAAAGTAAAAAGTGAGTTCAGTACACTTTGCCCAGGAAACTATGATGGATTCTAGCGTGCGTAAGTGGGTGAAGTCCCGCACCGTGCGTAAGTCATAGCGTCCGTTGGAAAAATTAATTTTAAAATCAAGGGATGGGATCTTCGGGGGCAACCGGTCATTAAGTTGGGTTTTCTAAAAAGAAAAAAAAAAGAAATCCATGTTATTATCAAAGTGAACTTTCTTAGGTTTTACCACGTCTCTCGTACTTGTTGCCGGATTAACAATTAAGTTGCGAGTAGGTGTTCCCTAGTTCGCGTTCAAAAACCCCTTTCCCCTGGTTCGTTCGCCCACCTCTGCAGTTGGAAAATTGTTATTTCGTGGTCGACGTGATACGTTTGTGTGGTTTATTTCAGGACATCAAGCGAGAGAGGAGGAGGAGCAAGAACCTTGAGGCCATGGATGAAGACACCGTCGACGATGAAGTTGTGGAGATCTAGGCTGCTCATTTTGAGGAGTCAATGAAGATGCACTAGGAGAGTTACTGATGTTGATATATGCAAATACTAGGCATTTGCTCAGACCTTACAGCAATCTAGAGGGTTTGGAAGTGAATTTAGGACTCCAGAGATTGGAAATAAGACTACTGGATCTGACCCCTCTGCAACTTTTGCTGGTGGGGCTGATGAAGATGATCTGCATAGTTACGATTTATTATTATTAATGATGTATGAAATCACATGTCTACCTCAAAGGATGTGCCCCTATACTTCTCAATTTACCTTGAATTGTTACTGGGTTAACATAAAATTCATATAATGTTCATTTTATAGATGATATTCTTGTTGCAAAAAATAGATGAGCATGTGCATTCTCATGGACGTTTTCGTCCTATAATGTTAGTTCTTTTGGTGGGATATGTATCATTGAGGAGTTTAGATCCTCTTTATTTAATACTGTCTCTCTCTTTCTTTTCCTTTGTTAATTGTTAATGGAGAATTGTTCCTCTTCTCCATTTGTGTAGGCGCAAGAATCATGACTAGTTCCTTAGGTTCTTCTTCTGCCTCTTTTATACATAAATTAACCATTAATTTGTACAAGTTCATGTGTTCACTGGTGTTATTCTTTTGTTATCGATGGTTTTACATGTCATATTTTTGCATCTGGCTCTGTTACATCCTCACAATAACAATTTTCCAACTGCAGAGATTTCCAAAAGGACAGCCAGGGGAAAGGGGTTTCCGAACTGGAATAAGTACGACGGGCATGGGATAAAACCTGAGAAAGTTCACTTTGGCAATGATGTGGATTCCTTTTTTTTAAGAAAACTCAACTTAATGACTGCTTGTTACCGAAAATCTCATCCCTCGATTTTAAAATTAATTTATCCAACGGACCCCATGACTTACGCACGGTGCGGGACTTCACCCACTTACGCACGCTAGAATCCGCCAGGAAACTATTACGTTGGTTTCACTTTTCCATCAACAAGTGAACATTTTGGGAATAGCCCCCGCTAACAACAAAATAGTATTATAAATAATATTGTAAATTTAAATTTTATTTTAAAAATATTTTTTATTATATCATTTATTGTATTTTTTTTTTCTTTTTTGATTGTAAGATTTCTGTTTCATTTTGTCAATGAACTTCAAGTGAATAGATTTTGTACCGAGAATAAAATAAAAAATCGTGATGTTGTCGAAGTAAAATCATAATGAGGAAATCAAATAAGAAAATAATCAGAGACATATACTAGCTAGCTATCGAGCAACTTTGGAAGAAATCAGTGATATGCAGAATAAACGTAGTAAGTAAGAGCTTACAAGAAAGCTGAAACCAGTGACGGTGGCAAGAGAGATGGCTAAGGCGGCGCTGGAGAGATAGAGCTCGTCTTTGAGGTGACCGACCATCATGATTGTCACAACCTGCAACAAATATTGGGAAAAAATCACAGCCACCATAGGCCCTGCTATATGACAGATCCTTCTCATTTCTTGAATGTAGGCATGCCATGTTACTCTCTGTTGTTCACTCTGTTGTGCAGTTTTTTCTAGTAGACTTTCTTCCATGCCTCTTGGTCCTATCGATCCAGAAACGGAGTTGGAGAGAGAGAGAGAGAGAGGGGGGGAGGGAGGAGAGACGATAAGAAACAAGAGGCTTGGTCCTCCTTCGGGCTTTGAATCATATTTTTATACCATTTTTTTTACACTTTTCTTTCTTATTTTGGTCGGTATACTCTATGAGTGCAATCCACGAGTGTGGATAAAAAATTGTGGTGTTTAATAATATAAATAAATAAAAAATTGTGGTGTTTAAATATGCAGGGGAAAGGTACTGACTCCGCATGCACTAACTCTTCCAAATCATGACTAAAATAGTACTAACATTTTTTTTGTATATTAATTTAAAAAAAAAACGAAAAATGCTATTTAGTTATTGTTTTTTATTAGAGCTGTTAAAAAGTGCGGGCTGGCCTGGCCCGCATAAGCCATTGGCTCTTAACGGGTCGGGCCGGCGTTTATGATCGGGCCTGTAATTTAGTGGTCCAGCCTTGTCTTATGTGAGCCATCGGGTTATTGGGTCAATTTGGCCTGAATTTTTTTACACACGATTAACATTGTTATTTATTTTAATTATTATTTTATTTGCCAAAAATTATATAAAATTAATTTATTTAAATGATATTTAATATTTAAAATTAAATTCTACATATTTTCTAGTATAAACAAACATTTTTCTTCATATATAATTTACTTAATTACTCAATAATCTTATTAAATATTATCTATGTAATTTACTTCATATATTTATTTAATATTATCTATGTAATTTTAAATTTATATATATATATATAAACCGGGCCAGCCCGGAGCCTGCGCAGGCCAGCCCGACTCGGTCCTAATTAGCCCGCTGGGCCAGACGAGCCGAGCCAAATTGGCCAATTTCTTATGGGCTAGCTTTTTTCGAGCCTAGTCTAGCCCTTTTTACAAGTTGACCGGGCCGACCCATCGGGCCGAGCCTATTTTGTCAGCTCTATTTTTTATATTTATTTTTTTGAAAAAACTAACAACGCAAGTTTTTAAATTTATATTTATTTTTTAAAATTAAAAAAATGCTAGTAATAATTTAGTTATTACTTTTTATATTTATTTTTTAAAAAAACTAAAAACACAGGTATTTAATTTTTTATTTATTTTATTTTAAATTGTGAAAACACTAATAATAATAACTTTTTTGACTATTTTTATTTTTTTAACAACTAAAAATGCAGGTTTTTAATAATTTTAATTATAATTAAACTTTCATGTTAATTTGAAAAAGTTATATGACCTTTTCCTAATTAATTTAATAAAGGCCATATATGGCCTTCATGTGAAAAATAGGGACTTCAGCAATCAAGTCTGTAAACGTTTCTTTATTGAATTCCACCTTTTTTTTTTCAATGGTTGGGTATAATATACGATGGCGACAAATGAAGCATGCACGTGAAGCATGTAGGTGGTCTTCAATGATGGGATGCAAGAGGAAAAAGGAAAAACGCTACTGTTTGTTGTCTTTTCTAGTGTGCCAGTGCCTACAGTTTTCTATAGCACTAAAAAATATTTTTTACCCTTTATATATATACACATATTTTTTCTGGTCTCCACTCACAGTTTTTACACCCCAGTGCAACTTTGTTGGCTTGAGCTAAAGCAATAATGTAGTGTAAGGATTATAATCTATTAGTCTTTTTTTTTACTCCTTATATATATACATTTTTTCTTCTGGTCCTCACTCACAGTTTTTATATTGCAGTTTTGCAACATTGTGGGACTTGAGCTAAAGCAATAACGTAGTGTATGAATTATAATTTATTAGTCTTTTTTTTTTTTTTTGACTCCTTATATATACACACTTTTTCTTCTAGTCCTCACTCATGGTGTTTATATTGCAGTTTTGCAACATTGTGGGGTTTGAGCTAAAGCAATAAGGTAATGTAAGGATCATAATCTATTAGTCATTTTTTTTTACTCCTTATATGTATACACTTTTTGTCCCCACTCACAGTGTTTATACTGTAATTTTGCAATGTTGTAGGACTCGAGCTAAAGTAATTACGTATTATAAGGATTATAAATTATTAGTCTTTTTATTTTAAGCAATTGTTATTTATTAAATTTAATTAATATTTGAGTTTCATAAAATTGTTATTTATTTTGACTGCAAAATCATTTTTTCTTATACAATTTTTTTTTATTAATGTAGAAGATATATATATATATATATATATATATATATATATATATATATATATATATATATATAAACAAGCTTCAGTTTATTTGTTTAAATAAACAATTGAGATTGATTGAGAATTGTATAAATCTATAAATGAATTAAGTGACATGTAACACAAAAAATAGTACAACAGACATTTTCCTTGTTCAAGAAAATGAAGAAAAAAAAAGAAATTTTAAAAAATAGGGGTCGATAAAAAAAATTAAAATTTTATTTATATGTAAAACAATATTTGATGACCACCTTACTTTAATAATATATTTCAAAACAATCTTACTTTGATAAATAATTTATAAAACTGACTCATTTTGGTCAATCAGCCTAGTTTTAGTTTAGATTCTTTAGAAATTGATTAAAAGTTTCTTCTTCGTTCTTTAATCATGATTCTACTACAACTCTGAAATGATCGGAAAACTCGTGCAACAAGTTTTCTTAACTTTTGCTTTCATTTAATATTATTTTCTACGGTGATATTATGATATTGGTACTTGGTATCACATTATCATGAGGCTTTCCTCTTAAAGATTGTGTAAAGTGAATACTTTTTAAAAGCTCAATGAATTAAGAAAACATATATGAAATATTTTATACTATGTTGCAGCCGTAAAGATTAAATTCTAGATCATTTTACATAAACTCTATTTTATACAATGAATCAAACATAAAAAAAAATATTATTGGACAAAGGCAATTACGTCTCTAATGGTAGGTATATGTGTTAGATTTTGCTTCTTCCATATTGGATAACGAAGGAGAGAGAGGACCACCACATTTTGCTTCAGCTCATTTTGTCTTAGACGCTTGTCGCTATTATTTTACACGACATCAAATAATTCTGATTTTTTTATGTTTTAATTTTATACTTGTTTTATTTCTTTCTTTT
Source organism: Spatholobus suberectus (assembly GCA_004329165.1). NCBI lineage: Eukaryota > Viridiplantae > Streptophyta > Magnoliopsida > Fabales > Fabaceae > Spatholobus > Spatholobus suberectus. Next base: position 7,448,163 of record CM014735.1, read on the forward strand.
TTAATACATATTTATTACCGCTTTTCCTCAAAGATTGACAAACTTTATGAAGTAGGTGTGGAATTTGCTATAGCGGCTGCGGCAGGATGTATACGGATTTTTACGCCACTTTTTTTTAAAAAAATGATAATCATGAGAGTTTTTCTTTAATTTAAAAACAAAGTGGTAAACACTTGAAGACTGAAGCACTTGTTCTATTACTAATTAAGAGCACTAAAAATTTCTTAGAATGCATTATTTCATCAGAGCTTATTCATTTCATCCTTTATTTTTTCTACTGCTTTTATCATCCATCATGGACATTCAGTAAAAGATTCATTTATAAGCTTTAACGAACATAGCACTAATATCAAATAAAAATGGAACACCTAGTTAATTTCCCTTTCCGTCATACCTAGTTTAGTTCTTTCAACAGTTTGAAAATTAGACGGTTCCCAAACATGTCTTTGATTAAAGATAATGACATTTACTATACAAAATAAATAATGATAAGCTATGAAAATAAAAATCTTATTTAATGAAATATGAAATCACTCATCTTACCTTTTGTAGGGAAATGATGGTCTCAAACCGTATAACATATTGAGACATAGTAAATATTATTATTATTTTTACTATTTTACAAACAAACGAATACCCAATCCATAAAATAAAACAATGAAATGAAATGACAATTCTGCGTGTTATTCTAAATATTAGAGTATTGAATTCAAAAGTTCTTATAAAAAAAGAATTATGAAATAGAGTTAATGCATGTTTGCTTCTATTAGTTTAGTAGTGCATCCAATCAGGGGTGGAGACACCAAAAAAGAAATGAGAGATAAGTGATTGATACAATTGATGATGTGATGTCATAAAAAGAGATAAAAAAAAGAAGAAGAGAGGTGTAAATACAATGTTTGAAAATATTGAGTAACCAAGAATTTTAGCTTCTGCGTATTTTGGTTATTAAATATGGTGAGAAAACACTGAAATTCATTAGTGAAGTCTTTCCAAACATATACCTTGAGTGACTTTCTACACTACGGGATTCCTTTTGTTCTCAGAAAAATTACGCATATATTAGAACTAGGGGAACTCAATGTATTTGACAAATATTTTTTTAATTTGACGAGAAACAATAATAGTGAACTAAAAAAAACCAAAATCTTATTAATTATTACTTTCAAACTGCCAATAAAGAGATTGAGCTCCTACTTCTCAGTCATGGAGAGCTGTTTTGTTCCCGTCATTAGAAAATAGGCCTAGGAGTGGCAAACGGATAGATCAAATAAATTCTTAGTCGGTTTATAATAAATTGGATGAAAACAATTCATTAATCCATTTTGATCCATTAAAATTCATTTAAAAAATCCAATCCATCCATTAACAATTTTTAATGGATGGATATTCAATCCATTCACAAAAATAATATATTTTAAAAATTAAATAATTTATATTTTTAAAATATTCTCTCCCCCTCTCTCCTTTCTCTCTCTTCTCTTTCTCTAACCTCTCTCTCCTACTCTCTCTCTCTCTCCAATTCTGTTGTGTTAAAATAATATTCTTTCAAGTTACCACATAAATTATGTTAAAGAAAAAATGAAAAACAACTACCAATGAATCTTCAAAATGTAGATACTTGATTTTTTTTTTTACCATAATTCAAAATAAAAACATATTTCAATAACTTTAATTTTGTGTAGGGAGAATCGAGAAAATTTAAATATAATTTCTTAGCAATTCACATAATAGCTAGGATGCAAATTTGAATCATCAACTAGCTATATCATAAACATTTAGGTTTAAGAAATTATGTTTTAAACCTAATTAGAAATTTTTTATTTTTTAATGGCTACTCTATTTTTTTTTAATGAAAATATGAATATAAGACCAAAAAACAAATTATTTTGAAAAAAAAAACTAATTAGACATGTCTTTTTATTTTTTTTATCCAATAAATTTTATTTTTTTATTTAATGTAATCCAATAGATTTTGAAAAAATAGTGGATGGATCACTAAGTATCCACAAAATTAAATGGATAAATTAGATCCAATCCATTATAATTTTTTTGTGTAATGGATGAATTGGATGGATAATGGATAAATGAATTGTTTTGCCACCCCTAAATATAGGCCTTTGATCACAGGCTTCTCATACCACTCAATTGTCCATTGAAAATTCACTATCAAATAACCTCTTTCTTGCCTTGATTGCCTGCATTAGTAACACCACACAATTGAAACAAAATGCCTAAAGGGATACCCCCTCAACAAGGGCATTCAGTTTTATCAAGCAAAATCAAAATGGCAGCTAGACGAAGAATGAGAGACTTTATTGTCCTTTTTTAAATTCGTGAAACAAGAATAGTAAATTATTAGATTTTGTAAGTTTAGGGGATTAATGACAAAAGTTACAGATCATATATACCTGTTGTTCCCAATTTATGCAACTTGTTATGGTAGAAAGTAGAATACCTTGAACAAAAGCATCAACTTGTATACCAATCCAAAGTCCTTTTCCTCTCAGCTTTGCCAAAAATGCCCGCGAGGCAGAAACAGGAAGCCCACAGAGGTAGAAGGCCCCTAGATTGACATAAACCCCTATGTGTTGCCATCCACAACCTCTAGCAACCCCTGAGCCAAAGTATTGTAAAACAAATTGAGACAATGCTTTTCTTCTATATTAAATTTAGGCTTAATTACACTTTGTATTACTCAAGTTTCATTATTTTTTGTCATCACATTTTTTTTTCTCTTACATTTTGTCACTCTATTTTTGAAATTTTACAAATTTTGTCTAATCATCAATTATTCATTAAATAAAAATTTGCAAGATTAGGCAAAATTCGTAAAATTTCAAAAATAAGATAATAAAATATGAGAGAAAAAACGTGGTAGCAAAATCTGTAAAATGATAAAATTTGAGTGGTACAAAGTGCAATTAAGCCTTAAATTTACTCAACAATAGACAAGAGGAAAGTTTACCTGAAAGAACACCTAGAATGCTGTCTAGTATACAGATAAGCAAACCAGAGGAGCCATGATAGTGACATAATCTACAACTTCCTTCTCATTGCTGAAAATATAACCAAAAATTGGCGACAGGCAAAGAGGGTTCCGCTAACTATAGCTGTCTCCATGACTGCAAAAGACATTGCGGCCAACACAGCAACACGGGCAGCATGTGGATTCCCTGCTCCTAATTCATTTGAAATCCTTGTGCTGTAATTAGAAAGGAGAAAGGATAATTAGTTTAGATATATGTCCAGAGATAGTCCTAGCTAAATAAATTGTGACATGTAAAATATTAAGAAAGAACATGTTGATGATGTCACCTTGCTGCAGCAGCAATTCCAAAAGGTATTGCATAGAGTTTTGCAATGGTGTTGAGACTGTAGAAAAATGACAAAGAATTAGCACATGCAGGAGAGTATCTCATGTATGACGCAAGAAAAGTCACATTTAACCATATTGAAATGCTCATTGCTAATGCTCCACCAACATTATTCAGTCCAGTCTTGAACACCAAAGCCTAACAAAGGGGTATGTGGATACAAAGAGTCACACAAGAACTTATAAGCATGGGAAGAAGCAGACTTTGCATTTGAAAATATCGAACTAATGGCTGCAGAATTGCATATGCAAAAAAGTGCCGGAAGAAGCCAAATTATGAATTTTCCTGCTTCATTTGCAATTAGAGGGTCCTGGCCTATGAAAACTAGTATATTTTCCACGTTGATCCAAAGGAAAGTCAGGGTAAGACAAACACATGTGAGGGAGAATATGGCAGTGTATGTTTGCACTCCAATTTTTTGATATTGCTGAGCTCCATAAGCCTGCCCACAAATAGTTTCCAGTCCACAAGCCATTCCCATCTATTAGGATGTGCAAATTACGAACGCACCAAGTTACTGGGGGAATAAAATAATGATGATTTTGAGCAAGTAACATGTTAGAAATAGTTGATAAAGAAGAAAAATTTGATCACTCTAAAGTCTAAACAATAAGCATTCAATTTCATTTGTGTCGATTCAGTGCTTTATTAATACCTTTTCGCATCGTTGAATTTGTACCTCGTAAATAATGTAATATTGTAGCTCTAGTTAGATCGTAAAAGTACGCAAGGCATTAGGAAATTAGGACAGTCAGAAAGAAATTTCAGAAAAGTCACCCTACAGAGTTGGGATTTTATATATGTTTGAGAAACATTTTCAGCTATTTTCTATTTTTTTTATTAGGTATTTTTTTTTTTTGACTTTCTTAATAGTGTCTGATAAACAATATTATTTTAGCAATTTGTGGTGATTTTTTATATGTTATTTCAAGTAGTGTTTTTAAGACACTAGTTTTTTATATGTTATTTCCTATTTACCTTTAAAATATTTATTAAATTTTTTTACCTTTTTTTTATATAAAGTAAGGTTTTATTACTAATTTACAATGAAATGATAGATTATTTATTTTATTTTTGCTATTATGTTTTAGATATTTTTTAAACTATATTGTTTATTCTAACCATTACACTATTTACATTAATTTTTAGTATTGTATAACAAGATATTGATGATGATAGATGATAGGTTTATTTTATTTTATTTTTGTTATTATTTTTTATATATTTTTTATTTTACACTATTTATTTTTACTATTACACTAATCAACGTAATAAAAGTATGATGCTATTTAAGTGTATTTTATTTTTATTTTATTTTATACTTGGTTGAAAATATTTTAAGATATAATATAAGATTAATAGTAGAATACACAATACAAAAAAATATAATAAATGAAACTAAAAATGTAATTAAAATAAATTATCTATAAATAAAAAATGTCAAGAGTTTAAAATTAAATAAAAAACTAAAATTATAATTATTCTAAAATGTATTTTTATCAATAAAATAAAATTAAAATTTATATAAAAATATCTTATAATACATTCATTTATGTTGTTTTATATTAACAAACTATTTCAATAGATAATTTTATCAAACACTTATAATTCAATAAGCTAGCTTAACAACTTTTAATAGTTATGCACTATCAGTGTAGAAATTTTTACACTATCAACCAATCAAAAATCAGTTTTAGTATATTTTTAGGATAATTATTATCAAAGTCAACAAACTTACCATACATTGTGAGTTATGGTGAGTGGTGATTGTTAGAGAAGATAGAAGCTAAGCTTTTTGGGTTATGTTTTAATTTATTTTGTTTTTGGGTTGCGGGTGGTAAAATTGGATACTTGATTCTGATTTATAAGACTTATAAAAAAAAGGACTCTAAGCAATTAATTTTAGAAAATAAATTAAGATATATATTGAAGGTCGGGGACTAATGCTATCTCCTCCCGTGTGTAGCACTTTCATAATATCGTCAATTTTTTAAAAGCAAATAAATTAATTACTCCACCTACAGTTGACGATATTCTCGCGGGCTAATGCTATCTCCTACCAAATGTAGTATTTCTAGAATATCGTCAATTTCCCCCCCTCAAAGTGTAGTTGCCACTAGAAAATAGACTTGCATATCTTTTGTTTTTTCTTAAAAGTAATATTAGTTTCTCAAATATTTTGGAACCTAATATTAGAATTAAGTAAATTTGGTTTCTCCAATGATTTTCTTCTATCAAAAATCTTTAAATTCCTATTTTTTTATCTAAATATTTGGACATTCATGAGAAATTGGATATGAAACAATTTAAAAACTTTAGAAGTAAGAAGTTTAATAAAATTTTAAAGAATTTTATAAAATGTGAAATTAAGGTTTAATTTTTTCAAAAAAGATTGTTTATCTTAATTAATATTTGATGTTTTGTTTTATAATGTGTTGTTTGGATAAAGAGTGAAATAAAGAGGAAAGAAATAAGGAGGAATGAAATAGAATTGATAGAAATAAGGAGAAACAAAACAAAAAGTATACGTTATTTGGATGGATAGAAATAAGAATAAAGGAAATGAAAAATTTCTTGTGTTTGTTTGGATGAATTAAAAAAAAAGAGTTAAAAAAATGAATTATATAAAAATATATTTTTATAATAATTAAAAATGTAATTTTTTAATATAATATATTTTCCTAACATAAAATTATTTATTATTTTTTAATAAATTATATTATAAAAAAAATGAGATCATTTCCCTCTCATTTCATTCCTAAAGTAGGAAAACTGTTTTTTTTTTTTAGGTTCCACAAAAATAATTACCTTCATTTCTATTTTTCTTCTCTATTTCTCTTCTCAAATAAACAATAGAAATCTAGTATCTTTTCCTATCTCTCTCCTTCACATTTCCTTTCACCCTATTTCAACCAAAACAAACATAGGATAGGTGTTGAATAGAAAAAAAATTAAACAATTAAACCAATTTAATTTGTAAATATTTTGAATAAAAATGATAATTAAAAATTTTGATGAAAATATAAAATTTACTTAATTTAAAAAAAAAAAAGAAACTTAAGAACCCAAATTACTTGTATATTGGCTTAATTACACTTTTTGTCCCTAAAGTTATACAATTTTGCAAATTTTGTCATCCTATAATTTTTTTCGCAAATTTTACCCGAACATAGAAAAATTGTCACAATTAAGACATTTTGTAACAATTTTTTCTTTAAACCACTAGGAGTGTTCACGGGTTAGTTTGGTTCGAATTTAGGGGGAGAATCCGAACTAATCATTTTTCATTGGTTCGGTTTGGTTCGAATTTCTCTATTTTTTTTTCACTCAACCCGAAACAAACCAACTCAATCAAGAACAGGTTGGTTCAATTTGGTTCTATTGGGTCCATCTCATAAAAAATTGCAAAAATTTGTTTTTGAAAAAAATAAAAAAAACTCATGGTTTTGAACCAAAAATTGACAATATTCTTGTCATTAAAAGAGTTTAAACTAGATATTTTGTAGTAATTGGCTTATACCAATTAAGTAATAGTAAAAAAATAGGAAAAATAGTAAGTTAGATCACCTCTTTAGTTTGGTTTGGGTTCATCAGGTTTGCAAGCCCAAACTCGATGCCCGAACCAATTATTTTCGGGTTTTATCAGTTTGGTTCGAGCTAGACCCGATTGACGTGAAAAATCTAAACCAAGTTAATTGGTTCGGTTTGGATCGTCGAGTCGATCTGAACCGACGAACACCCCTATAAATCACCACAATTAAGACAATTTTGTAGTGATTTTTCCTTTAATTGTGGCAATTTTTCTATTTGGGGCAAAATCCACAATAATTTGTAAATTAAAAGGCAAAATTTACAAAAAAAAATTGAAGTGGCAAAATTTTTGAAATTGTAAAATTTTGGGGGCAAAAAGTACAATGAAGCCTATAAAAATTAAATAAATTAAGTCTCATTAATTCTAAAAATATAACTCAGAGTGTCATAAGTGTAGGTTAAGTTTGGCCCAGATTTTTTTTTTGCTTAAAAGCTATTTTAAAGTTAAAGCTCAAAATAAGAGCTTTAAAAATAAAGTAGAAGTTGTTCGGTAATTTTTATTTTCTTAGATTTAAAGTTTCTTTTAAGTTAAAAGTTGTTTGGTAAAAAGTTTTAAAATTTTAAATTTAGTTAAAACTAATTGCCTCACTCAATAGAATAATATATATATATATATATATATATATTGATAAAATAAAAAAATATTATGTATAGTTAATTTTAAGTTACAATTATGTAAAATTAATTTAATCAACATAAATTTATTTTAGTACTAACAAAAATATATAAAAGTATTAAAATACATAAATTTCAAAATTTTAATTTTAAAAATGTTAAAACTATTTTAGTTAATAAAAGTTAATTTTAAATATGATTTATAGATATTTTATTATACATAATACTAATTAAAAAAGATAAAATATTTTAAAAAATTGTATTATTGTTTAATAATATTTTCAAAAGATAAAAAATAATTTAGTGAAACAAAATTTAATAATGTCAATATATATTGAATAGTATTTAATAAATAATTGAAAAAATATTTAATAAATATATTGTTATAATTAAAAAGGAAAAAACTTAACTACAAATTAAAAATTAAAACATCTTAAATCTAAATAAAATTTAAAGAATAAACATTATAAATATTTTTAAATCTAAAAATTTTATTTAACTATAATATTTAAAAAATTAAATATTATTTTAAGAATAAATTTAAAAAAATATGACATCTAAATTAAATTTAAAGAATAAAAATTATAAATACTTAAAAATATAAAAAATATAAAAAATTTATTTAACTATATTATTTACTTTATGTAAAGTATATTTAAAATGTTGAAAAATAAAGAATATTTTTTAATTTTCTAAAATAAATAATTAGAAAAAAATTAAAATCTTTCAATAAATAACCATAACTAAAATAAATTAATATATATAAGTATTATTTAACAGGAAAGCCGGTGAGGCACTCAAATTGAAAAAACAATGAAAAATTAAAAAAGATGATATTGTTGGTCATGTTGGGATTCAAAGCAAAGACTATGTGAATAGCCTCCCTATTAGTCGAAAAAAAAAAAACTTCTCCTATTAACTTAATTATAAGCTACTTTTTTTAGAACTTTATTCTATAAAAATAAGTAAATTATTTTTTTTAAAAGTTTTTCATAAAATGTGGTTGATCCAACTTTTCCTTTCAAAGAGAAAATAAGCTAAAAAAAAGTCAGGCCAAACACACTCAAGAATCATTGTATATCTCAGTTGTTCACAACTTCACATGTCTAGAAAAATGACGCAAACAATTCCTTAGCATATTGAATGTGTAGAAAATTGCATATTTATGTGGTTGTAATTGTGTGGACTGTTATAGTTTTGGCTTGTGAGGTAGATTGATGTTGTTAAGCAATGAAATGCAAGCAAAGCATATAATTGTGGAGTGTGGATGTTTTTTAATTCTGAAAATTTTTTATAGGAGAGACACACACATAGGGCTGTTCTTGATATTTTACGAATTTCAGGACAAAATAATAGATGAAACCCATTTTACATACAAGTATTTCAAAATATAAATATATATTTTATAAAAAAAAATATGTAATTTCATTAAAAATAATACATTTTGTTATATTAAGTACATAACATGGTTTTAACAAAAGATATATTATATTTGTTTATTCAATTTACTCTTATATTATCGTCTATTATTTGTGAACACTCAATTTTATCTAAATAATTAAAAAAATACTACAAATAAATATAAAAGGAAAAGTAACAAAATAATAATAATAATAGAAATAATAAGTATTAATAATAAAAGTAGTAAGTAAATAAATTTCTGATCGGGCCATTTTGTTTTAAACCCATAGATTAAGTTTTTAGAGTCTTGTTTTGGGCCTTGCAAATTAAGAGTCCTTTTAGCCAAAAATTATAAAACAAGAGAGATAACAATACTGGGCTAGGCCCATAACAAATAAAATGGGGAAGCTGAAACTTGGGGGGGAAGCAAGTAGTACAAACACACTTCCAGAAGAAGTTCCAAGATAGGAGTCTAAGATGGCTATATATAGCTTTTGAAGAGAACATCAGCTTACGGAGTTTTCTCTTTAGGAATCACAGAGAGGTAGCTGGCTTGATTTTTCTCATTCCTATTAGAATTCAGAGGTATAATATCTGCTTCCTTCTCTTCTATCTTTACGTGCTTACTCTTATTTTTGTGTTATATCATCTGTTCGGTTCATCATGTAGTTCACTATTTGATCGTTGCTTAATCTCATTTACAATTTGTTAGCTTCGGATTCTTTTTTCGTAATATTACTTTCGTTTTCATTTGCGCATACTAATCCTTATACACTCGTGCGTTATATCAGTGTAATCAATTCGTTTTTTATCAACTCTCACTGAATTGAGACGTATGCGAATGCACATTGATTTGTAGGCGTTTCCAAAACCACTATACAATTGATACAAAATCATTCCATGAATCTAGCTCGAGTCTCGTTCTGAATATCTAAACAGCATTCAGATTTCGAAAATATAACAAAAATGTAAAAACAATAATAATAAATGATAATAAAACAGATGGCAGACGAGAATCGCCGATTCCGATTTGCGCCTTAGTCGGTCATCACCGCCGCAATGCGAAACCGAGCCGGCGTCTTTGCATAGTCTAGATCCATTTCTACACTGTTACAGCACCACGTGTTGACCTCCTTATAACACTGAGGAGCACCAGTTTTTCAGGATGGCGAAGCAAATCGGGCTCTCGCCGTCGCGCAAAACGACGCATCTTGCTGTTACACATCTCGACAGTGTTGTACACACCCCGCTTCGCAACATTAGCGGAAAAGGCCGTGAAGGAGGAGATGCTTGCGGCATACAGCGGGTCAGCAGAGGAAAGGGGATCTTGCAAGACAAAGTCGTGAAGAGGAAGATCCGTATATCTCATTCCTTACTTTCTTTTCGCTAGCTTGGGCCTCTGTGTGGCTGTCCCTATCTCCGACTATTGGGCTGGATAGATGTTAAGGTTTTTTCAAATTCTCTTTTACAGTAAATTAATGATAAGACCCAGATTCTACTCTTCGTAGATAAATAAAATCCCAAAATATAAATTCATTTTCTTTCTAAACGTGAGATTAGTTGAAAGTTTTCTTTTTAGTTAAGTTTCTAGCAATAAAAAATCTAAAAAAAAGGGAATTAAATAACATTTCAAAGTTATAGCAACTGAACGAAAATCAAGCGCATGTTATTAGCATTTCGTTTTTTAGCCAATAAAATGATATGCATTGACGCTTATACCTTCTTTTTCTTATGTTTCCAATTACTTCAAATATGGATGTGATTACTAAAAAGTATATACCGATATTTTATAAAATTAATTCTAAAACAACTTTTAGAAAAAAAAAATAAAGAAATAAATATATAACCAAAAATTTAAATATGACTATTTTGGAAGTATTTCCTGTTTGGTCATTCAATAAATTTGACACATCTGAGTTGTACAACTTGGTGATGTTGGATTTAGTAATACAAAAATAAATATAAAATTAAAAGTCAACCAACAAAATATTTTTCTACCAAAGAACTACATGAGTCTGATTCCTCATTGTATCTGAGGATACGTAGGAATAAGGGTCCACCCCTATTGATCTCAAAAAAATAATAAAATTAGTTTCTTTCCAAAAAATAAAATGTTTCTCTTCTTAATTCAAATTCTTCTGATAAATAAAAATAATAAAATTTGTAAATATATTTTCTTTTCTTTAAGGGGTAGAATAAATATTTTAAAAGCTATCTAATTTTGCATATTTAATTAGGAGTAATTGTCTTTATGACGGATGTTGTAGGATTCCCTATGCATAACTGACTCCTGAACTAATATTTGATCTTGTAGACCACGTTCTTTTAAAGAATTTTTCATATGTTTTTCCTTAATAAACTATGGTGACAGATCCTCTGATTTTATTTCTTTCTTGCTGTCTCGTTGTGACCTCAGTTACGACATTATCGACAAAATATTTTTTTACTTGTAAGATTGTTGTTTATCACTTGTAAAACAAAATGTATAAATTATCATAAAAAGTATTTTCTTCAAACATCTTGAGATGAAAAATCACTAATGATTACATCAACATTAGCGCATTGTTTATTTAAATGGAATTAGGATGTTAGAAAATATAAAGGATAGAAATAAGATAGAAGTTATTAACATTAACACCTTGTTGAAAATTCTTGTGTTGCTTTATTTTATGTGTGAAATTATTTTTTAAAAAAAACTCTACTATTGAAACGTTTTTATTTTAATTAATAAATTAAATAAATTTTTTGTAATATATTTTTTAAAAAAACAATAAATAATTAATGTTAATAAAAAATAATAGAGTAAAAAAAATTAGTTAATATAAAAATATTTTGTATATAATTTATTTATCTCTTTCCTCTTTCTTTCACATCCAAATAAGTGAGAGAATTTTTTTATTTATTTCTTTCTTATTTCTATCCAACAACAAATACATCTTTTCCACTCAATTTCTCTTGTAATTCTATCATTTCTATTTCTTTCCTCTTTATTTCACTCTTATTCCAAATAAATCATAGGAGATAGAAAGATATGTTTTTTTTAATAAATACATAAATTATATTTCTTATATCGCATCTTAATACTCTTTCTTATAAAATATGATAAGGAAAACAATGAATTCTTATACCAATAATGAATTATTATCAAACTTTTTACTACATATTGAAAACCGAAAAATAATGACTCACTATAATTGAATGATTAAAAAATGAAAAATGAAAAATACTACAAAATCAAATGCTTAAAAATATTGAATTTTAAAAATGTACACTATAAATTATTTCAGATAAAAAGTCAAGAAAATAAATGATCAAAACACTTTAAAGTTATTTAAAAAATTTTAGGCCCCTTTAATCTTGGGCCATGGGCCATCACTCCTCTAACCTAGGCTCAAGGCCGGCCTACATACACACAAAAAAATTAAATGGTAAAAAAATTTAATATACTCATCTTCTCTTTATATGTATCTCTCTTATCAAAAATTATACCAGAGAAGATACGAGCATAATTGTGAAGAGTCAAACAAGATAAGATTGAGTTCAGCTTACAAGAAGGCTAAAACCAGTGATGGTGGCAAGAAAGATGGCTAAGGCGGCGCTGGAGAGATAGAACTCATCATTGAGGTGACCAACCATCATGATTGACACAACTTGCAACAAATATTGGGAAGTAGTCACAGCTAGCCACCATAGGCATCGCTATGCGAATGATCCTCTTCGTTTCCTCACCCAAACCAACCCATGTAACTCTTAACTTCTCACTTTATTTTGGTAATACCTGTGTTCTGAAAATCAAATCGGATCAGCCGGTCGGATTGAAAAACAGGTGAATCGGTCACCTTGACTAGTTCAAATAAACCACAGAATTGACCTGAAGAAAAACCGGTCAAAAAACCAAAAAATCAATCAAAAACAAGAAAAACCGGTCAAATCGGTTCACAGTAGGTCAATGAAAAATCCTTAATAGAACATTATTTTGATTTTTTTTCTTAAAAAAAAAAAACCAACTTAAAGTATTTATCATTTTCTTTTTTATTTAAATATAAACTTGTTTTTATAATAAATGTTGATGAGTATAGTTAAAATTTATACTTAAGTATCATGACATATTTGATTTGCACTTTTGTAGGTATTATAAATGTAAAGAACCTATAAAATTACGTTTTATTTTTAATTTTTAGTATTATAAGGTTATGATATTATTTTTTTAATATTATTTTATGTATTATTTAATTATTATTATTATTATTTTATTAATATCGGTTCGACCACAATTCAACTTTGGTTAAACCATTAAACCTTAATATTTTTAAAACTAGACGGTCATGACGATCAAGGTACTAGTTTAAAGTTCAATGGTTCAATCGTAGTCGAACCGGTATTAATAAAATAATAATAATAATAATAATAATATAAAAACATATATCATAATTTTATAATACTAAAAATTAAAAATAAAACATAATATAAGTTCTTTACATTTACAATACCTATAAAAGTGCAAATCAAATATGTCATGATATTTAAGTATAAGTTTTAATTATACACATCAATATTTTTTAATAAAAATAAGTTTATATTTAAAATAAAAAGAAAATGATAAATACTTTAGGTTGGTTTTTATTTTTTTAAGAAAAAATCAAAATAATGTTGTATTAAGCATTTTTTTTGACTCGCTATGAACCGGTTTTTCTTCAAGTCGACTTTGTGGTTTATTTGAATTGATCAAGTGATCGGTTTACCAATTTCTCGGTCCGACTGACCAGTCCAGTCTAATTTCAGAACACAACCTTAAACTAGTGCCTTCACTGGTTCAATGATCCGGTTTTAAAGACATTGGATAATACTAATAGATTCTCTTCCATGCTTTTCTTTCCTACGACCAATCCAATCGAGAGATAGTGAGGGAGAGAGAAATGAGTCGGTATGAATAATATATATATATATATATGATCTCTTCAATTTTAATTTTTTTTTTAAATGGATCTTATTATTACTTAGGAACAATGTTTTTAAAATAAGACAAATTATTGAATAAGTGAAATTATAGTTTATAATTTATTAATTCAATCGTAGTTAAATTAATATAATAATTAAATATTTTTATATTATATACTATTAAATAATGTTTAAAATATAATATTCATCCTTAAATTTATAAGATTACAAATTACAGATTTAACTCATAAATAAAAAAATAACTATTACAATGACATTATTCACTTTTCGTCTCCATATTTTTCAATTATTTTACTGCTTAACTATTATTATAAACTATATCACTATTATGTTTTAACTACATATAAAAAATCACTCACTGATTGCATATAAAGTCTAGTGTCAAAATAATTGTACCTCTCATCTCCTATTTAACATCCTTAAAAAAAAAAAAACTATATATAGAAAGACACAAAATGTCTCTTTTTCCATAGCATATAATAAGTTTGTTGATTTTATAAAATTTGCTTTTAAAAAATTTATATTGACAACATATGAAAATTAAACTTTTAATTTAAGATTTTTTACATTATTATCTAATCTATAATTATCACATAAGATTGTTGATTTTTGTAATAGTTATTTCAAAATTTATATTTATAGTATTTTTTAATTAATTAATCATGTAAAATTTTTATATTAATCAATAAAATATAAGTGATTCGAAATGAAAATCGAGGCATCTAGAATCTTCCGGTGAAAGTTAAAAAGTTTTAAAAAGTTGAATTGAGATACATGGACGTAAAAATATTTGAAAAGGCTAAAAGATAGAGGTTGAGGGTGTGGTGGCAATTCAGTCAAGAGCAACCAAATAATAACTCAGAATTAAAATAAGAAATAACAAAAATAAGAATTAATATATAATATTTTAATGTGAAAAATCCTTAACTGATAAAAAAAATTATGGTCAAATCAGAAAAATAATTTTATTAAGTGAAAAAAATAATTACAATCTCTCTAAATATAAAAAGAAAATAATTATACACTCTTTCTTATAATAAAAATACACCTCTTTCTATGTAATAAAAAAACACTTAGAGAACATTTTATTTTCTCTTTCGAATGGGACACACAACTCATAAAAGGAAGGTGCTATTTACATGAACAGAAGGCCTACAACTCTTAACCACCACCTACATAAATGAAGAAAAATTTTACTTTATTATAAATGTACGTAAATTTTTCACTTCACATGCCATAAAAGTGGCTTTATGCCTTTTACGTTTTCACAGTGATGTGTCTAGGGGCTATTTTGCAACTAGTGGTGCTGGCGGGATGTCACAAGAGTTGAGAGGATAGAAGAAAGAGGAAAGTGAAATTAATTTTTTTAAAAAAGATAAATATTAACTAAATTACTGTAATATGCTTAAAATAAATGAATCAAAATAAAAGAGAGTGTAGTTTTTTTTAATCTTATATATATATATATATATTAGTATTTTTGTTTGTGCAATATACAAAATAAATGTTTATTTTTATATAATCAAAATTGTGTGTGTGTGCATGTGTAATACTTATTTTTATACTCATTTCTATTAAATTTTGCAAGTAAATTTGTAAAGTCATCTCTATTGAAGGAATATTTATCCTACCTATTGTTGATATTTTTTGTGGGTACTCATAAGATATGGATAAAATTGTCATCCCCAACTACATGTGATCTTATGTATTAAATGATTTTCAAAATTCTGAATTTATAAAATAATTACTGTCCACTGTATAAAATTTTAAAATAATAAAAAATAGAAGAAATAAAATATTATTGTCTACCAAGCTAAAATATTCTCTTTGGAAATGATGATTTCAAACCTTATAAGATAAGATACTCTCTCCATTTCATATTGATTGATGTTTTAGCATTAAAAAAAAATCATATTAATTGATGTTCTTAGTTTTAAATAAAATATTAACACTTTTATTTCAAATTTGTCCTAAATAATAAATTTAATGATTTTTGAGTGTTGTTATCGGTCAATTTTTGAAGAGAGAAGCAAGATATTGTAATAAAATTGTCTTACTATGTAACTTATTTATTATTTTTCTTAATTTGTTTGTAAAAATCTTAAACATCAATCAATATAAAACGAAAAGAATATAAAATATCGAGACATAGTAAAATTACTTTTTTTTACTATTTTACAAACAAACGAATACCCAATCCATAAAGTAAAACATAAAAATGAAATGAGGATTCTGCATGTCATTCGTAATATTAGAGGAGTTTAATGATCATGTACTGACAGTATAAAGTAGTTTTACACTATCATCCAATTATAAACCACTATTTATTGTAAGTTTGTTGACTTTTGTTATAAGTATTTTAAAAGTCATATTAATAGTGATTTCTGATTAAATGACAGTGTAAATTTACACTGACAGTGCATAATTATTAAACTCATATTAGAGTACAGAATTTGAAAGTTCTTATAAAAACATATTATGAAATATAGCTAGTGCATGTTTTAATTTGATGCATTCTGTCCAATCAGATTCGCATAAAAGATAAATTACTTAAGGCGTATCTTGAAACACGTACACGGTGTAGCTTTCACATCTCTTTCTTTGAATTGATATGAAAATAGGTATGCATACGTTACTAATAAGATTCCAAACACGTTACTATTGTAGCTAGTGTATATTTTAATTATTGAACGTGGTGAGAGGGCACTAGTAAAGTCGTTCCAAACATGCACCTAGAGTCAAAATTGTGCTCTACACCACAGGATTCCTTTTGGTCTCGGAAAAATTATGCATACATTAGAATTAGTGGAGCTCAATGTATTTGAAAAACATCGTTTTCAACGTAACGAGACACAATAATAATGAACTAGAAAAACCAAAATCTCATTAAGCATTACTTTCAAACTGCCAATAAAGAGATTGAGCTCCTACTTCTCTTTTTTGCCTTGATTGCCTACATTAGTAAGACGCCACAAGAATTAAATACTTTATTGTCCTTTTAAATTCGTGAAAGGTTACTAATGCATGTGTGGTTTTGGGGTTTTATGAGAAAGGTTAGAGAGTCAGAGCATATATACCTGCTGCTCCCAATTTATGCAACTTGTCATGGTAGAAAGTAGAATACATTGAACAAAAGCACCGACTTGTACACTAATCCAAAGTCCTTTTCCTCTCAACTTTGCCAAAAATGCCAGTGGCAGTGAGGCAGAAACAGGAATCCCAGAGAGGTAGAAGTCCCCTAGATTGACAAAAACCCCTATGTGTTGCTATCCACAACCTCTAGTTTTTTTAATTAATAGTATTTGATATGTAAAATAACATAAAAGAATATAAATATGTTTTTAGTCTCTATAGAATGAGTGAGTTTTGATTTTGATTTTTATAAAAAAAATTCTTTGGTTTCATCTCTCAAAAATCTAAAATCATTGTTTTTGGTCTCTACTCTCATGTAATATTTGTTAGTTACTTATGTGTTTTATGAAAGGTCAAGTGACTATCTAGAGTGTCACCTACTAGTGTCTGTGGTACCATGTTAACATCTAACACCTTTAAAAAATCTTTTAGATCTTTAAATATAAATGTTATTTATCTACTTTAAAATGAATGTTTGGGACTAAAAATAGTGATTTTAAATTTTAGATGGATGAAAATCAAAGAGAAATGTTTTATAGTGACCAAGACCAAAATTCGTTTATTTTACAAGAACAAAAAAATGGTAATTTCAAATTTTAAAAAGATAAAACAAAGAAATTTTTTTACAAAATAAAAAGTCGCTCATTTTATGGGAGCTAAAAACATATTTAAACTAATTTATATGGTTTTTTATATAAATTTTATTTTTTCAGACATAAATATCTTTCTAGGTAATCATAATTTTATTTTTTTCACAAATTTTGAATTATTAATTTTTTCTGTAGATAAAATATTTTATTAAAAATTAAAACAAGGAATGTAATAACTAAAACAAATAGTGTAATATGAATAAATAAGCATTTTTTTTAAAATAGAATAATAATTAAAATAATTTATCTTTATTCCTTTACTCATATTTATATTTTTAATTAAAATAATCAATATTTTGATATTATATTGTTTTTTATTTTATATTAATAAGTCACACATTATTTGTCCTTTTCTTTTGAGTAATAATTCATGCTCATAAAATTACATTTTACGTTTTGAGTATTCTATGAAACAATTGAGGACTTAAAAAAATATGTGAACAAATTGCGTGAACTAAAACATCATATATTTTATTAAAATATTACATTGAATAATACAAATAGTAAAATAACTAAAATAAATAACTTAGCATTAAAAATAACAAAAAAATAGTATAATAATTTAAAAACTATTTAGAATCTCTTTATTTACATGTTATTCTATTATCCTAAACTAATAAATGAAATAAATCTCTTGTCTAGTGTCTCATGTAACGCTTGGCAACTTTCAGGATCGACGGCTGTCCCTACAAACCAATACAAGATTTTTTAGCGTGCTTTGTCCTCTTCCTAGGAAACTTCCCAAGAGGTCACCTATTCCTAAATTGCTCTAAGTTAAGCACGCTTAACTGTGGAGTTCTTAAGTGATAGGTTATCAAAAAGTAGATGTATCTAGTTGGTATAGGTAGCATTTATTAATTCCTTTAACCTATCATCAACTGTACAGTCCCATACCTGCACAGCCTCTAAATCTCTCTCATTCGGGTGTGTATTCAATTCATTCATGTGTCCCTCCCACTGGAAGCCTGCCAGGAGCTACTCCTTGTTCGTGCCTTACCTCTTTTGCACCGACGATCACTCTGCGCTCGTCAGCGCCCGGGATGTTACATCTCACAATAAATATGAAAAGGATTTTAATCCTAATGTAAATAAGAAAGAGTAAAAGCGATATTATATTAAAATGTTAAGTGTGAATATGATTAAAAAAAAAGGCTTAATTGTACTTTTTGCCTCAAAGTTTTACAATGTCACAAAATTTATTCTCCTAGTTTTTTTTTTTTTGCAAATTTTGCTCTACAGTTTACAAAATATCTCAAATTTTGTAACATAGAAGAACCACCACAATTAAGATATTTTGTAGCAGTTTTTCCTTTAAATCATCTCAATTAAGACATTTTGTGGTGTTTTTGTCCTTTAATTGTAACAATTTTTTTACTTGGGGGAAAAATCAGCGATATTTTGTAAATTAGAGAACAAAATTTGCAAAAAAAATAAATTGGGAGATAAAATTCGCAAGATTATGAAATTTTGGAGACAAAAGGTGTAATTAATTAAACCAAAAAATAGAGGAAGCAAGTGCAAGTAATTGTAAATAAATATAGGAAATATTGTCAATGACATATTAGAAAATGTTGACAATGATAGATAAAAAAAATTGTTAATGATAGCTCACAAAATGTGAAAGTAACCACTAGATACTTGAACTATGAGAAAGAGAACGAAAAAATAATTATTTCTGTTGACAATGATAGATAAAAAATTCAAGTATCTAGTGGTTACTTCCATATTTTGTGAGTTATTAATTACAATTTTTCCTTATCTATTATTGTCAACATTTCTTAACCTATCATTAACAATATTTCATGATCTATCATTACTATTTGAATGTATACTTTCTTGTAGAATAAAAAACATAAAACGTAATGATTAATGCATGTATAAGACACGATATTTTCATAATTTAACGTTGCATATTAGTGATAATTTAACATTGAAGGACTTTTAACACCACCGTCACCACCATTTTCACTACCTTCACTGCTACTACTATTATTGCCACCATCACTGTTGTTACTACCACCACCATTGTCATCACCGCCACCATCACTGTCGTGACCTTCACCACCACTTTCATCATCACACCACTGTTGTCATCCGCCACCACCACCACCCTCCTCCCAACACCCTCACAGCCACCAGAGTGTCACTCTCACTACCACCACCATTATCATCATATTAAGATAATTAATATAAATTGTATTAACATAATTAATATTAAAAAATATATTGTAGTAAATTTCACACTATTTTGCTTGTATTGTCCATTGTCTATCAAACAATGTAAAAGACAAAAGATTGTCCTGTAACTTAAGTATTCTTCGTCCTATGTCGTTATCTTTGTGTTATAAAAATATAAATTATAAATTTATTGAATATTTTATATTTTTTCTTTTATCCTAATAATATAGACCCAACTAGGTTATATGTAGGGGTGGCAAAGCGGGACAGCCTGCGCCATTTTGGCTCACCTCGTCGCCAACCAACAAAAAAGGGGCCGGGGCGGGTTGGCTCGCTTGTTGACTGGTGGTTAAATCTTTTGGCCAGCCTAGTTTTAGGGGTGACCCGCCAAAAATTAAAAAAATGAAAAAAAAAACTCATTAATGCTTCCATAAAGTAAAAACATCGAAAGAAATAAATTTTTTAATTTAATTATGATAGATCCAAGTGAAGTTGAGAACTAGCGATAGACAATCTTGATACCCTATCTTTCTTTAAAATGCTAAAATGAAAAACAAATTGTTCTTTTTTATTCATATATGCTAGAACCAATTAATGGCTAATACAACTAAAATCCACAAGCAATAGTGTACACGAATGCTCAGTGAACGAAAGGGTGATACAAACAATAGGAAGTTACAATTATAAACCTAAAACTAAAAGCAACATATATTTTAAAAAAAAAGAAGCCCCGGCGGGCCAACCCGCCCCACCCCACTGGTAGCCTGCCAACTTGGCAAGCTGAGAGGGATTGGTGGGCTAACTTGTCTAACCCGCCCCGCCATTTTCTTGGCGGGCCAACCTGGCAGGCCTAGCCCACTTTGCCACCCCTATATATAATAAAATATATATTGTATTATATTATATATACATAATTATATATAATACATATATTGCATATAATAATATAAAGGAATATGTAATTTCTAACAAGCCTTTTTAGACCAATAGACCTACCTAGACCAATAGGCTTATTAGCCTTTTAATAGGCTTTATAACAAAATAGGCTTTTAAGCAGACTTACAAGCCAAACCAGGCTTTTATGCAGGTTAGGCCCAGGCCTTCAAAAAAGGCTTATAATATATAAATAGGCTAGGCTCAGGCTTTATATTTTTAATGAAGGCTAGGCTCAGGCCTACCAAAGCCTGGCTCGGCTTGGCTTATTTCCACCTCTATTGGTGATATTTAAAATCATATCAGTGTAGTTAAAATACACTTTTCTTATAGAGAAAAAAGGTCATGCACTGACAATGTAAAGTAATTTTACACTGTCATTCAATCACAAACCACCATTAATTGTGAGTTTGTTGACTTTTATAATAAATACTTTAAAAGTCATATTAACGGTGATTTCTGATTGGTTTACAGTGTAAAACTTTTTACACTGACGGTGTATAACCATTGAACTCTTTCTTATAATGTCATTTAATTAATTTTTAACATATAATACTCAAACGTAATTTTCAACTTGATCAATGCAAATATATTTTTATTTTATAATTCATTTGACTTATTTATATTTTTAAATAATATTTTATGAATAATTTCTTTTGAACATGATTGTTAAATAAATCTAAATGTTTATGAATATATACATATATATATTAATTAAATTTTAATATTCAAATTATAATTTTTTTAGTTTTATTATTAAAAAAAGATTTTTCATCCAATAAAATAACTCAACATCAGTTATATATTTAAAATTCTAAAAACTATCTTATCGTATATATACTATATAAGATTCTATGTGATGTATTATTTAGTATATATTTATAAAAAATTTGACCAATAAAATTAAAATATACTATTAAATAAACATTCAAAAATTAAATAAATAGTATTTAAATATTTTCATTATAAATTATTTGAATAAGATTGAAGATAATAAAACTCATAATATCGTATTCTAATATAAAATTATATTAATTATTTTAATTGTGATGATATATTTTTATTGTTTTATTATTTAAGTTCAGAACATTTTGGGAAAATATTGTTAAAAAGATCGACAGAAAACTAATATAACTAATTTATATTGTTAATTAAATGTAAAATGAAATGTTAATATTTTTACGTGATTAATATTTATTATAATGAGTGATAAATATCTTATTAAATTTTAAATTATCCTTTCATAATTTAAATATGAATTTACTAGTATAATACAAATAAATAAATTTAGCTATCAATAATTAAATTTCAAAGCAAAATGCAATTTAAATAAATTGTAATCCTAAATAAATTTTAGAAAAATATTTTTTTCTTTTATAATTTTTAAAGCGTATATATTTTGTGAGAGAAGAAAAAGATAGGAAAAGAAAAATTAATAAATATAAATTAATAAGGTAGTAAAATAAAGAAAGATATAGAATTTAAAAAATATTCAAATAATAATAATACAATTAAAAACTCTGTCAGATACTATCAAATGGAAAAGTCAAAATCTATATGGTAAAAACACAATAGATTATTAGATATTTAAATAATGTTTAGTTCAAATTATTTTTGGTTTTTCTTTTCTTTAACAAAAATTGAGCTACACAAAATTTTATGAAAAAAACTTCTAAAAAAATTAAATGAAAAAAACTTCGAAAAAAATGAAATTTTTAAAAAGCACGCTTAAAATTTTTTGACATCTACTTTTCCTTTTTCTTTTCCTTTATTTGTATGAAATCCTAAAATCTAATAACACATTATCTGAAAAAATTTAACTTAAAGGTAAAGCTTAAAAAATTATAGAATTACCTATCAACATTAACATTAACATTAAAATAAGTTGAGTTCTAACAAAGTTAGGCACGCAACCTTACAATAACTCGTTCTTAGTTGAATGTATATGACGGGAGCTATCAAGGATAGGCAATGAAATCAACACATTTAGAGTAGCTCAAAATGACATTTTGCATTCCAAGCAGCACAGCGCTAATATAGCAAATATATTGCTAAATGTTTTATTCTGTTTTCATGACAAAAAATGCTACAATTATTCTTAATCAGATGCACGGAGGTACAGAGCTAACCACTTCAAAAACCAAAAACTCACTATTACTCTAGACTCGCAATGGAGAGAGTAAGCTCCTACTCCTCACTCATGGAGAATAGTCCCCATCTTTAGAAAAATGGCCTTTGATTAAGAGCTTGTCATACCAATATATTGTCTGCTGAAAATTGACCATCAAATATCCTCTTTTTTGCCTTGATCGCCTGCATAGTAGGACCATGCAATTGAAACAAAATCTCAAAAGGGATACTACCTTAACAAGGGCATTAAGTTTTATTAACAAAATAAAAATGGCAGCCAGAAGATGAATTAGTATACTTGATCAGTTTATTGTCCTTTTTAACTTCGTGCTACCAAATACAATAAATTTGAAAGTTAGAGGTATACCTGCTTTTCCCAATTTATGCAACCTGTTATGGTAGAAAGTAAAACAGTTTGAACAAAAGCACCACTTTGTATACCAATCCAAAGTCCTTTTCCTCCCAGTCCCACCAAAAATGCCAATGAGGCAGCCATTGGAATCCCACATAGGTAGAAGGCCCCTAGATTGACATAAACCCCTAAATGTTGCCATCCACAACCTCTAGCAATCCCTGAACCAAACAATTGTTAAACAAATTGAGAGAAAGTTTTAATTCTATATAGAATTTACTTAAGGATAGACAAGAGGAAGATTACCTGTGAGAACACCTTGTATGCTGTCTAGTATAACTGATAAACATACTAGAGGGGCCATGACAGTGACATAATCAATAACTTCCTTCTCATTGCTGAAAACATAACCATAAACATGGCGGCAGGCAAAGAGTGTTGCGCTTACTATACTTGTCTCCATAACTGCAAGAGACATTGCTGCTAACACCGCAACACGGGCAGCATGTGAATTCCCAGCTCCTAATTCATTTGAAACCCTTGTGCTATAATCAGAGAGGAGAAAAGATAATTAGTTTAGATATATGCTCAACGTAGCTATGTAGTGTAACATGTAAACTATGTAGAATGAGTATGTCTATGATGTAACCTTGCTGCAGCACCAATTCCAAAGGGTATTGTATACAGAGTTGAAATGGAGTTGAGACTGGAAAAATGTCAAAAATTAATTCAATCACATTAATTCATAAAATCTCAAAAAGAGAAGATTGGCAGCACAATGAAACTTTAGATCATGAGTTGCAATTTAAAAGGGAGAGAAATTATTACATAGTCAGTGTTAAACCTGCAAAACTTTTCTAAAATACTTTTATGCTGATGTAATTATGTTTAATTATTTCAGTGGTTATGTCCTGCTGAGTAGGTATGGGTTTAGTTTAATTTTGGAGAAAATTGTACACTTAATGTAGTGGGTACATGTTTTTGTTGTTGACAGCAAGTATGAGTATAATGTATGACTATTATTTGTGTTGTATTTCACTAAAAATATGAATGAAAGTATGCAGAATAAAATGGTATTACAGCAAATACGAAATTGCTCTTTTCTCTCTTTTCTTTTCATGTCTTTCTTATGGTTATGGTTCTGTCTTATGGTTTTGTGGTTTAGACCGTCTTCATTCAACAGGACCATGTACTCCCAACCAGTCTTCGTGTGACATATTATTAACTATTTTTTGTAAGTTGAAAATATAATTGTGTATCACATGTAAAGATTGCCTAGGATCACATGGTCCCAAACAGTGTAATAATTTCTCAGGATCCAGAAAGTCTTATATGGGTTAGAATAAAAACGAAAAAAAGGTAACATACATACCAAACGGATAGAACTGAAGTTTCAAGTTGTGGATTCGATAACAGCCCAGACAACAAGACAAGCAGCTCATATGACCACCATGTAAGGCTGTCGTCATCAACATGAAAACAACAGACAATAAATCAAATACTTTTTGGAAAAACAATACAATAGATTAAAGAAAATCTGCTGGACAAGGAAACTTTTTATAATCTGATAACATGAATATGGACAATACTAATTGAAGAGGAAGATTAATCACCAAAGCATTACCGCCGAAGGGATAGCAAACCGAAAGAACTCCCAAATTCCTTTGAACAGCTCCAAAGAAATGGGTGCGCGAGTTTTCGCACATGCAGAAGAGTATCTCATGTATAATCCAAGAAAAATCACATTTAACCATATTGAAATGCTTATTGCCAATGCTCCACCAACATTATTCAGTCCAGTCTTGAATACCAAAGCCCAACAAAGAGGTATATGGATGCAAAGAGTAATACAAGAACTTGCAAACATGGGAAGAAGCAAACTTTGAATTTGGAAATATCGAACCAACGGCTGTAGAATTGCATATGCAAAAAGTGCTGGAAGAAGCCAAATTATGAATTTCCCTGCTTCATGAGAAATTAGAGGGTCCTGGCCTATGAAAACTAGTATCTTTTCCATGTTGATCCAAAGGAGAGACAGGGGAAAACAAACCAATACGAGAGAGAAAATGGCAGTGTATGTTTGCATTCCAATTTTTTTATATTGCTGAGCTCCATAAGCCTGTCCACAAATAGTTTCCAGTCCACTAGCCATTCCCATCTATTAGCATATGCACATTATCAATGTACTAAGTTGCTGATGAAGAAAATAATGATAATTTTGAGCAGGATAACATCCTAGAAATATTTGATAAAGAAGATAAACTAATTACTACACGCAAGCATTCTATTTCGGTTACCTTTTAGTATGAATGAATTGGAACAGCACCGATAATATAATATCACAGTTCTATCCCATAAAAACAGCAGCTAGTGCTTTGTTGTTCTGCTTTATTTTGTTTTCGGGGTGCGGCGTTAAAACTGGATCTTTATATTTTTTAAAAAGATTTTTACCAATCATTTAAGTAAAGAGCTTAATTAACGATTTAAGCACTTATCATGTAATTATTATTTATAAATTGTTTGTATAAATGAAAAAGAAATTAAGTTAAATTGTTTTTATATAAACTATAAGTTGTTTTATAAATTATTCTCTAAAAACAGTTAATAAAAATGTCATAATTTATTTTTATAAGTTTCCTTAACTATTTATATATTTATATAAATACTTATGTCATGTATAAGTTGAAATAAACTCATATTTATGTTATGTACCAAAAAAAAAACTCATATTTATGTTGAAAAGTTGAGTAACTTTTATGAATTTAATGATTATGTACTGTCAGTGTAAAAAATTTTACACTGTCAATCAATTAAAAATTACTGTTAATACGACTTTCAATATAATGATTATAAAAATCAACAATTTACCATATATGGTGAGTTATAATTGAATGACAATATAAAATTACTTTTCATTGGTAGTACATACTTTATTTTCTCAACTTTTATATATGCAATAGAATGTTTTGTCGAACCTCACATCACTAAAATCTTGGCGGTTAGCAATATTTTTTAGCTGTGTTTTGAAAAGCAGATTGACCGCCGGTTAGACCGAAAAACAGGTGAATCAGTCACCTGACCAGTTCAAATAAACTACAAAATTGGCCTGAAGAAAAATTGGTCAAAGAGTTAGAAAATCGGTCAAAATCAGTAAAACCGATCAAAAATCGGCCAAAAGCCGATTCACAGCAGGTAAAAAAAAAATGTTTCATACAACATTATTTTAATTTTTTTCTTAAAAAACATAAAAATCAACCTAAAGTATTTATCATTTCTTTTTTATTTTAAATATAAACTTGTTTTTATTAATAAATGTTGATGTATATAGTTAAAACTTATACTTAAATATCATGACATATTTGATTTGCACTTTTATAAATATTATAAATGTAAAGAACTTATAAAATTATGTTTTATTTTTAATTTTTAGTATTATAAAATTATGATATTATGTTTTTTTAATATTATTTTATGTATTATTTAATTATTATTATTATTATTTATTAATATCAGTTCGACCACGATTCAACCACGACTAAACCATTGAACTTTGAACTAATATCTTTACCAGTTCAATGACCTGTCCGGTTTTAAAAATATTGTTTTTTATAGAGATTTTGTGGTGTCTAGATATTAGTTAAGTAGCTGTGACTAAATAAAATTGTTTGTAATTTAAACTTGTGCAATAATTCTTTAGGTAATTCTCTATTAATAACCCTTGCATGTGATTTACTCGGTTGTATTAGAAGTATTTCCATGTTTAACCACTTTTTGTTACATAAAAAAAAGAACATTTTTTCCTCTTTTGAATGTAATATAAATTAAACAAGATAATAATTCAATGTAAAACTAGAGCGCAGAGATGCAGAGTTCGTAAATTAAAGACCGCATTTTCTAGTAGTCTCGCGTCACATGTGGTGGAACTGCTAGTCGGCAATCCAATCATCTTCTTTCTCAAGGGTAGTCCATGAGAAAAGTACAAGTCAGACTGTAATAAATGTAGAATCATCAAAAATATGTTATACTAACTCTCAATTGGTTATTAGGAATGTCATAAGTGTAGAATCATTAAAATATTAAAAAAATTATATAAACTTCCACCTTATTTTAAACAAATTTGACTGATAAAAAAAGATTGAAACAGAAAAAGAGAAAGTAAAGAGAAAATAATAAATGTAATAAATGATACAAAAAAAATAAGAGAGTAATACGAAGAATATAGGATGAAAATAAATGAAAGAAAAAATAACTATTATTCTAAAAATATTATTTACATTTTCAAGTTAAATTTAAAAAAATATTTAAAATTGAGATTCAAAAAATAAAAAGTGAGTTCAGTACATTTGAACCAGAAAATTATTACATTGGTTTCACTTTCCCATCATCAGGTCAACATATGTGGGAATAGTCCTGCTAACAACAAAATAATAATATAAATAATATCATAAATTTAAATTTTATTTTAGAAATATTTATAAAATTAAATAATTTAAATAGTAGTTATATTTAATAATATTATTTATAATTTAAGAAATAATTTTTTCTATTAATAAGTATAATTTATATTGTTAACATGTTAATTAATATATCTATTTATATGAAAAATGAGTAAATATTTCATTAATAAACTTTTTAATAAATTAATAATATAACAAGAAGATAATAATTAATATATTCTATATTGCTTATAATTAGGACAAAAAAAATCCGTTTGTTTCTTATATAAAAAACCAAAAATAGTAACTAATAAGATTAAGGATTTGGATTTCTTACAATTATTAAATATGTTTTTGTGTAGAAAATATCAATTGTTTTATTTTAATCTTTATAAAAAAATTTATTTATTTTTGAGATATGATACACATACAATAATTTATATAATATCATTTTATGTATTTATTTATTTTATTACATTATTTATTGCATTTCAAAAAAAAAATTCTCTTTTTTGATTGTACAATTTATTCTACAAGTATTATTTCTATTTTGTCAATGAACTTCAAGTGAATAGATTTTGTACCGAGAATAAAATAAAAATCGTGATGTTGTCGAAGTAAAATCATAATGAGGAAATCAAATAAGAGCTTGTTTGGATAAAAATTTTCTATAAATACTTATGAAAGAAAAAAATAAGAATAAAAATAAAATTAATTTTTTCATAAATTAAAATTAACTTATGCATAAGCTAATTTATAAAAATTTTCTGATATTAGCTATTGAGCAACTTTGGAAGAAATCATCGATATAAAGAATAAACGTAGTAAGTAGGAGCTTACAAGAAGACTGAAACCAAAGACCCCAGCAAGCGAGATAGATAAGGCGGCGCTAGAGAGATAGAGTTCACCCAGGTAACCAACTATCATAGTTGACACAACCTGCAACAAATATTGGGAAGAAATCACAGCCACCATAGGCCTGCTATATGACAGATCCTTCTCATTTCTTGACTGTAGGCATGCCATGTTACTCTCTGTTGTTCACTCTGTTGTGCAGTTTTTTCTAGTAGACTTTCTTCCATGCTTCTTGGTCCCATCAATCCAGAAACGGAGTTGGGGAGAGAGAGAGACCGTGAGACGATAAGAAACACGAGCCTTGGTCCTCCTTCGGGCTTTGAATCATATTTTTATACCATTTTTTTTACACTTTTCTTTCTTATTTTGGTCGGTATACTCTATGAGTGCGATCCACGAGTGTGGATACAAAATTGTGGTGTTTAAATATGGAGGAGAAAGATACTGACTCCACATGTACTGACTCTTCCAAATCATGGCTAAAACAATCCACTGTTAAAATTATCTTGTCTTTTTGAAAAGTAACCATATTTGTTCTTTTAATCATAGTTCTAGTTTAGATTCTTTAGAAATTGATTAGAAGTTTCCTCTTGATTCTTTTATCATGATTCTACTACAACTATGAAATGATCGAAAAACTCGTGCAACAAGTTTTCTTAACTTTTGCTTTCATTTAATATTATTTTATATGGTGATAGTATGATGTTGGTACTTGGTATCACATTATCATGATGCTTTCCTCTTAAAGATTGTGTAAAATGAATACTTTTTAAAAGCTCAGTGAATTAAGAAAATATATATGAAATATTTTATACTATGTTGCAGCCGTAAAGATTAAATTCTAGATCATTTTACATAAACTCTATTTTATACAATGAATCAAACATAAAAAATAATTATTATTGGACAAAGGCAATTATGTCTCTAATAATAGGTATATGTGTTAGATTTTGCTTCTTCCATATTGGATAGCGAAGGAGGGAGAGAGAGGACCACCACATTTTGCTTCAGCTTATTTTGTCTTAGATGCTTCAGCTTAGTTCTTTCAACAGTTTGAAAATTGGATGGTTCTCAAACATGTCTTTGATCAAAGATAATAACATTTACCTTACAAAATGAATAATGATAATCTGTGAAAATAAAAATCTTATTTAATGAAATATGAAATCACTCATCTTAACTTTTGGAGGGAACTGATGGTCTCAACTCTTATAAAATATTGAGACATAGTAATTTTATTTTATTTTTACTATTTTACAAATAAACGAATACCCAATCCATAAACTAAAACAATAAAATGAAATGACAATTGACAATTCTGCATGTTATTCTAAATATTAGAGTATTGAATTCAAAAGTTCTTATAAAAAAGAATTATGAAATAGAGCTAATGCATGTTTGCTTCTATTAATTCAATAGTGTGTCCAATCAAAGGTGGAGACACCTAAAAAGAAATAGAAACAGATGAGAGATAAGTGATTAATATAATTGATGATGTAATGTGATAAAAAAAATAAAATAAGAGAGGTGTAAATAGAATGTTTGAAAATATTGGGTAGCCAAGAATTTTAGCTTATGCGTATTTTGATTATTAAATATGCTGCGAAAACACTTAAATTCATTAGTGAAGTCTTTCCAAACATATACCTAGAGTGACTTTCTACACTACGGGATTCCTTTGGGTCTCCAAAAAATTATGCACATATTAGAACTAGGGGAGCTCAATGTATTTGAAAAATATTTTTTTAATTTGACGAGAAACAATAATAATGAACTAAAAAAACCAAAATCTTATTGAGTATTACTTTCAAATTGCCAATAAAGAGATTGAGCTCCTACTTCTCAGTCATGGAGAGCTATTTTGTTCCCGTCATTAGAAAATTGGCCTTTGATAAAGGGCTTCTCATACCACTCTATTGTCTGCCGAAAATTTGCTATCAAATAACCTCTTTCGTGCCTTGATTGCCTGACATTAGTAACACCACACAATTGACACAAAATGCCTAAAGGGATACCTCCTCAACAAGGGCATTCAGCTTTATCAAGCAAAATCAAAATGGCAGCTAGACGAAGAATGAGGGACTTTATTGTCCTTTTTTAAATTCGTAAAACAATGTAACTTATTAGATTTTGTAAGTTTGGGGGATTAATGACAAAAGTTACAGATCATATATGCCTGCTGTTCACAATTTATGCAACTTGTTATGACAGAAAGTAGAACACATTGAACAAAAGCACCAACTTGTACACCAATCCAAAGTTCTTTTCCTCTCAACTTTGCCAAAAATGCCGGTGAGGCAGAAACAAGAATCCCATAGAGGTACCCTAGATTGACATAAAACCCTATGTGTTGCAATCCACAATCTCTAGCAACCCCTAAGCCAAAGTATTGTAAAAATAATTGAGAGAATGCTTCTCTTCTATATTAAATTTACTTAACAATAAATACACAAGAGGAAAGTTTACCTGAAAGAACACCTAGTATGCTGTCTAGTATAACAGATAAGCAAACCAGAGGAGCCATGATAGTGACATAATCTACAATTTCTTCTCATTGCTGAAAATATAACCAAAAACACGGCGACAGACAACACGGGCAGCATGTGGATTCCCTACTCCTAATTCATTTGAAATCCTTGTACTATAATTAGTGAGGAGAAAGGATAACTAGTTTAGACATATGTCCAAAGATAGCTAGCTATATAAATTGTAACATGTAAAATATTTAGAAATGTGAACACTCAATTTTATCTGAATAATTAGAAAAATAACAAAAGTAAATATAAATAAAATAATAATAATATTAGGTCATTCTATTTTAAGTTCATAAATGAAAATAAGAAAAAGAAAAAAAACTAATAAGAATAAAGTTTGGACTAGTAATTATAGTCCAATAATAAAATAAAAGAAGAAATTTATAACAATATATAAAAGGATATAGGAGATTTGTTGTACACATTTTCTTAGACTAAATTATCCTTTTAACTCTCTACAAATAATACCTTTAACTCTCTACTTACGTAAACTGAATTACTTCCTAACTATCTCCACAAACATCTATTTCTCTCCCACTTTTCCATTTTCATTTTGCATTCTGTTCTCTTCCCACTCCACAAATTACCCGCTACCTTTAACCTTTCTCTTTTCACAAACCACCCACTGCCTTTGATTTCTTTTTCTATCTCTGCATACATGTCCTGTTATTTTGTTTGTGTTAGCTTCTACACTCTATTTTGTTCATTAGTTCGGTGTGAAGCACAATTCCATTTTCTACAGAGTAACTGCACTCACTTTTCCTCTTCTATGTTTTTGCTTGTCCCTCTTCCTCTACTATTTTAGAGTTTATGATTATTCTTCTACGTTTTTTACTTCCTGCAGGTCTGTTCCTTTCGCTTCCTGCAGATCTGTTCCCCTCTTTGCAAATACATGTTTAATTAATATATTTGCTAATATTATCCTTTGCCTTTTGTTTTTTTTTATAATTTTAAATTCATTAATGTTTATAGGTTCCCGTTGTAATGTTCCCCCTCCCCCCCCCCCCCCCCCTCACTCTCAAAAATTCTGCTGGTTTATTTTCCCAATAAAGTTCAAAAACCCTAACTCTGATTCCCTCTCGTTGACTCTAACAATTTGGATTTGTGACCGAAACATTGGATGGAGAGGAGTGATGAATATAGTTCAGAGGAGGAATGCCTGGAGGATTATAGGCGTTGAGGGTATCACGCGGTTCAAGTGGCGACACTTTCAACAATGGCCGATATGTCGTGCAGTGAATGAATCTTAATTGTTTTCATTTATTGAAATTTTTACATTTTTTTAAACAATCTTTTGTAGTTATTCCTTTGTTTAAAATCATAAAATAGTTTTTTTTTCAAATTTTAAACAATTACACATGATGATAACAATTTCATTTATCAAATGGGCAGTTGTTAAATTTTTTAAACAATTACACATGATTAGTTTTTTTCAAATCTCTTAGCTGCCCATTTCATTTAAATTTTAAAACTCTTCCAATTTGTTATTTAAAACTGACCATTTTTAAATTTGTTAACATTTTTGTTCAATTTTCGGTAGCTTTCCTATCTGGTTCAATCTTTGTATCTCTTCTTTTCTTTCTCCAATATTTAGTTTTTAAACTATCCTATATAGTTTTTATTGCATTATTTTCTCCCCACCACCACCAAAATATTTAAGAAAAAATACACTATATATTCCTCCCTCTCCCCCCCCCCCCCCAAAATTATTCATCTTATCATGTCATATTTCTGAATATATTTACGTTGTTTATCTTATTAGTTTATTTTATTATGATTTGAAAAATAAATATTAAATAAAATTGCTATATGAAGATGTGGAGAAAGGATCACGCAAAAAGGGCAAGCAAAACTGGGTTGGGTGTGTGTGTGTGTCATTTAATAACATCTAAATAGTATATAATATCCGCTATTTAATATGTATGCTTTGAAAACATTTTCTTATACGTTGTGTTAACAATATTATCCCATATAATAATAATATTTTAAATATGACAAATAAAACATGGTAAGAATATATTTAATATCTTTCATTAAGTTGAGTTTTAATTGTTAAATACAATGTTCTTAAAATTGCAAATTGAGGAAATCAAAGTATATAAAAAATTACATACAATATGTTTTCAATGATTGTAAATATAGTTAAAAAATTATTTCAATAATTTTAATACTGAAAAAAGAGAAGGTATACTTACCAATATTAGGTATTTTTATCATGACTTTTAATAAAAATAATATTAACATACTAACCGAATTTTTTTATACTTAAAGCAATAATTTTTTTTTATACTTTACGCAATAATATACTAACCAGTATTTTTTTTATGCTTAACACAATAATTATTTTTACATACTACTTACTTCTTTAAACCAATCATCCATTCCAATATAATAATTTGGTGGTGGAAATGGATGGCTATCGCCTACTTTTTCGTGTACCAATTAGGTTTTGAATCAATTTCAATTACCTTCTAATTTATACTAACATTATTTTCATTCAAATAAGTATTAAGAAGTAACAGAGAAGTTACAAAATATAGTTTTAAAAAAGTTATAGAGCATATAAGTTAATTTTAAATTTGTAATTTTTTTCATTTATTTTATTTAATTCTATTACAAATAATAGAGACTAGCGGTAACAATGTAAAAGAGATGCAAGAGAGATAGATATAACTTTTACTTAAGAAAGATGTAAATATAATTAGGACTTCTGGTAGTAATTATATATCACTAATTTTTGATTCATTTCAAATCATATTTTCAACGACTTTTTTAATTTATTAATCATTTTTCAACAATTAAATGAGTATACATTATTCATTTATTTAAAATTATTATATACACTAAATATTAAAAATAAACCATTAAATTTTTCTATATTTATAATTTAATTTTTTTAAGTTTGGGTAAAATATTTTTTCTAAATATTCAAGATAATGAATAGTGAAGAAATATGACACTTAGTTAGTAGAAAATAAAGTGTTTGGATCATATGTAACTATCCAATGAAAGTCATTAAGTAGAAATATGACACTAATTTAATTGACAAATATGATTAAAATCCAAAAAAAAAAAACAGTCATTAAGTAGACATAAGATAGTAACCACATATTTTTAATGTACTTCTTATGACTTTAATTTGATAAATTATAGTGTAAAATCGATTAGAATTCATTTTAGATGTATTTTTTAAAGTAATTATTATAAAAGTCACAAATCTTAACAAATATAACAATTGATGATTAGATGACAAGTTAAAAAAAATTTATATTGACAGTGTATTTTGATTAAATTCATTTTTTATTATTAAATAAAGTTTTATGTAAAGCTTATATGATAAGATAAAATTCACTCCTTATTAACATTTTTTTATAAAATATCTTTGATCTACGCTACACTATTGAATAATGCAACGCCGCAACATTCGTGCTTCTTTTTTTAATTGTTATTTTAAGGTTATTTATTATCATCATTAGTTTGAAGATATTTTACCTTAAATATTTATTTTAACAATAATTATGTTGTCATGGAAAATTACTTTCATACTGTGTCAATCTTAATAAAAAATGCTGAATATCATGAATTAATTAACCTCATTAAATTTCTCTTTTTGTTATTTTAGTAGGCAATATTAACAACATGGAAGGTTTTACTAATTTACAATTACAACAACAACAACGGAAAAGATGGAGACAAAACTCTAGAAATAGAAGGCAGAGAATGAGCATGGAGCAAAGACAACTAGAATTATCCAGAAGGTGAGTGAATTATAGAGAAAGAAAGAGAAAAGAAAAACAAGTAGAACCATCGTAGAACAAGTATGTCAAGTAATATATCTATTGGCAGAAGCACCGAGATATTCAACAATACCCTCAATTTACCATTGCAAGATTTGACAAATGCACATTTGCTAAATAGATTGAGATTGACATTTGTACGACAAATGGCTCTGTGAACACCCAATTTTATTCAGGTTAAAAGTTTTTTTAAATTAAATTAAGTAAAAGTATTTTAAAATAATAATAACAAAATATTTAATAAAAGAAAGGGAAAATCCTTTTAATAACGAAAAAAAGCAATTTCGTTTTAATTTGTTTTGTTTTTGGGCTTGCATGTATAGGGCCTGTTCAAAAAGAGAATAAATAAAAAAAAGAGAGAGAAGGAAACAAATAAAAAAATGTAAACAATTTAGGTTTTGATTAGTAGGTTAATGTATTTAGGCTTATGATAGAAAAAAGAGCAAAAAATCAAAACTTAAAAAAAAAAAAAACATTTTAGAGAGTTTTTTTTTTGGGGGCTATGTAGGTTTAGAAGCCCATTCAAAAAGGTAGAAACCAAAAATAACAAATGAAAGGAGACATTGGGCTAGGCCCATTTTAAAAGAAAAGAATATAAAAAGAAAGAAGAAAGCAAAAATAAAAAGGAGAAAATATAGAATGTGGAAAGGCTAGCTAATTGAAGAAACTTGTCTCATAAGTTTCTTGAAACATATAAATAGAATATGAAGGAGAACGAAAAAAAAAAGGGAGAGGAACGAAAATTAGAGAAGCAGAGGAGAGTGGAGAAATAAAGGTGAAAGGAGAATGTAATCATTGAGAAGATCACGGAGGTATCTTCAGTCTTAGTTATGCTCTGTTCTTGACTACCAATGTAGATCTCTATGCTTCCTTATTGTTCATTTCAATGCTTGCTTTGTTGGTATAGTTGAATCGTTTGATATAGTGATGTCTCTGTGGCTGTATATTCCCTGATAATTAAATCTCATTTTGATTGAGATAGAAAACAATGCAATTCCATTTTGATCGTATCTATAACAGTAACAAACATTTTCTCTAACCTGTCCAATATGCTAATTACAAATCTCTTTCAAAAGCACAAGTAACATACACTCATATAACAGTGTCAATTCCCACAAACACATAATAGTGCACGAAATTTTTGAAATACTGGGAGAATGGTCAAATTCTAACTACCTTCTCCAAGTACATGTAGACATTGCCATGCACGGTTGTTTTACCATGAATCACATGATATGTGCTGGTCTAGTGGAAAGGTGTCATTTTCAGAAGTTAGTGGTCCTCAAGAGTTACTTGATCTTTTTTTGGACTCTATGTCTAAAGGAAGACATTTTAGACAACATATTAGAAGTTATAATCACGTACTTTCGTTCACTTCACTTGGTGTTCATCTTGATGTAAATGTTATCTCAACCGGATGTGGTATATATAGTTTTCATGCTCAAGGTGCAATATATCACAACATAGGAGGAGTCTATCCGAATGAGGGTTCTAGGCCACGTTTCTTGCAATTGTACATCTATGACACGAAGCACGAGTTACAAAATAGGATGCTAGAAAACCCTCAACTTCATCAAACCATAGTTCATAAGTTGCAACAAACTCTTCATCAATGCAATCCTTTTGTGAATGTATTTCGACAACTTGCACTACGTTTAAATGTTCATGAACGTAGTCTACTCATTAAAGAGCGTCTTGCTAACCAGCCACAATATCAACTCCCAACTACTTCACAAGTCGCGACAATTATTATCGATGGCAATGTAGAATCAATGGCATGTGGACGAGATATCAACATGGTTAGTCATAAAGGAAATCTAACAAAATTTCAAGAAATAGTAGGTATTGTGATCCCTTATAATATCCTTTATTGTTACCTTTTGGGACGTACGGTTGGAACCTCAACACCAAAAATCATAATGGGCAAAATATCTTATTTCGAGAATATTATAGTTATATGCTTCTGTGAACACCCAATTTTATCTGGGTAATTATAACTTAAGATAAATAAATAAATAGAGTAATAATAATAATAATAATAATTGGGTTAAGCATATTTATCTTTTATTCTTGTTAGACTAAAAGTGTCCTAGTCTGTAACTATTTTTTTGTTAAATTAAAAGTTTTAAGCCCATGACCATACATATTCATTCATAATGATATTTTAAGAGTTCATCATGATTATGGAAAATAAATACAAAATAAAGAATAATAATAATAGGAACAGAAGAGTCAGGGAAGGAGACGGTTACAAAACTCATATTGAATATGGGGGTCATAAATGGAGGAAGGGGTAAAGGTTAATGGGGAGAAACCGTTACAAAAGGGGCACTTGACATTGACATATAAATAGAGGAGGAAGCTGAAAAACAGGGGGAGGAGAGTAAATGAAAAAAAAGAAAGAAAAAGGGAGAAACAAAGGCACGGGATTACAAAATTTCTTTCGTTAAAGAATCGAGTTTGCTATCTTGTTCACAAAAGTTTGGCTTGTTGAGAATCTCTTCATTAAGAATCAAAGGTAGAACTTATTCTTCTCTTTTTTTCAATTGTTTACATAGATATTTTCTTTTTCTGCTTGATGAGTTAAAGCTACTATCATTCTATTCCGATTCCATTTCGTTAAACATGTAATGCTTTGATTTGATCTTTGTTTAGCATTCTTTTACGTTTCGAAGATCACTTGAATCTCATTTTAGTAATATCACTTCAATAATGCTAATCCGATTCAGTGCCATAATATCACATTATAAATCCACTAGCACCACACTATAGAACCAACACATATAGATTCTGATCGTTCCCCTCTCGTAAACGAATCAAATGAAAAAGGATAATAATCAAATCTAATCGCCACATTTCCTTCGTCATCAGAACCATAACATAAAAAAAAAATGAAATGATAAATAAAATAGCATAACGTAGCTGTCACGACGCGATGAGGCATCGATGTTCTTCGTGATTCTTTGATTCTTCACTATCAGAACACGAGTCGTTGTAACGACGCCTTTCCATACCTCTGTCGAGCCAATTCCCGTATCACAATGCCAACTCACGCAGTGTTTTTGCGTAGAATATTCTAGTCCATCTTGTTTCCCAGTTGGCGGTGTATATCTCCTCCACAAGTGAGCGGCACGACAGTTTTGAAGCAGAGGCAGCGTGATGAAGTTCTGAAGGAAGAGTCGCGTGATGCAAGAGTAACGTGACTAAGAAGCGGCGCGAGACTGGAAGCAGCGCGATGGAGGAGTGCCGCAAGGAAAAGCAGCGCGATGGATAAGCGATGCCTTCGGAATCTGCGTTTCCACCATGGCCACCGTTTGGGCCTGCAAAAGAGGCGACGCATCTGCAGAGAAGATAGAGGAACGAACCTCTGAAAGCAACAATTAGACCCCTCTCTTTTTTCTTTTTCTTTTTTGCTTCCTCGTGGGTTGCTGGATCGAAATTGGGCTTGGCCCAATGTCGTGGAGTTTCCAGAGAAGCTCTCTCCTGTGCCCAATACAGACGGATACAACTTGACCCAATTTCGTTTTTACTAACGTAAGCCTTTTATCAAGACTATAATCTAAATGATGCCGCCCATTTAGCTCTTGAGTTACGGTCTCATGCTTTCTTTTGCTTAATGGATATAAGAAGTTTAATCGTTGCATTAATTTAAATAAGTGAATTGGTGTTTGGTTAACACAAAATCCATCAAGAGTGGTTTCGTAACTTAAAACGAGTTAATAATAATAATAATATAATACTAATAATAATAGTATTAGATGATACGAATGCAACATGAATGCTTTCACTTACTGTAACTTTTTTTTTTAACAATAATAACGATAGAAATAATATATATAAAATAATTTTATTTTATTTTTATATACAAAGTTTTTTTTCTTTTTTCTTTTTTAGCCCTCTTATTATTTAAAAAATAAATTATTTTTTTTATTTTTTATTTTATTTTTTTTATGGCACTTAGGATGCACTTCCTATTTGGACATCATTAAAAGTTTTTTTATGAATAACCACTTTAGATGCACTTCTAATTTGGTTATTGAGTATGCCCTTACCATACTAAAAATAAGATAAAAAAATAAAAAATATAATAATTATAAAAAAAATCAACCAACAAAACATTTTTCTACCTAAAGAACTACGTGAGTCTGATTTCCTCACTACACCGGAGGATACGTAGGAGCAGGAGCCCACTCCTGTCGATCTCAAAAATAAATAAAAATAAAATAGTAATAATAATAATCTTTTTTTAAAATCTATAATTTAAATAAAAAATATAAAAAATTATATAATAAGATTAATAATTTTATAAGCAAGAGGAGAAGACAATTAATATTTTCACACATTAAGTTAAAAGGTAACCGCTTTTATAACGGACGTCATAGGGTGCTAACACCTTCCCTATGCGTAATCGACTCCCGAATCTAATCTATGGTTCAAGACCAATGTTTTTAGGGTTTTTTCATATGTTTTCCCTTAATAAACTATGGTGGTGACTCCTCTGATTTTATTTTCATTTTTGTCATTTCGTCGTTACCTCGGTTGCGATAGCTTCAGGTACATAAAATTTGGATTTAAACAATATTGTAATGATATATTTCTCAAAACTGCAATATGAAGTACTAAGTGATAATGTGATTGATTGTAGATTCGTCCTAATGATCAATCCACATTGTTACAAGTTGGTTGACTTTTACAACAATATGTTGTAGACAACTATGTAAAGATTGA
The DNA here is from genome assembly GCA_004329165.1 of Spatholobus suberectus. Lineage (NCBI taxonomy): Eukaryota > Viridiplantae > Streptophyta > Magnoliopsida > Fabales > Fabaceae > Spatholobus > Spatholobus suberectus. Next base: position 7,487,831 of record CM014735.1, read on the forward strand.
ATTAGGGAGGTTAAGGTGGATTCAAACCCACCAGAATAATATTTGTGCTGAAGTGTATCAAGGCTTGCAAGATGCTTTGCATGTAGGAGAAACAACTACAGATAAGTAGTATATAACATATATAAATATCATAATACAATATCAATTACATCTATCAACGCCAACACATTCAATTTGTTATTATAGAAAATGTTGGACAGCGAACAATATTACCATCATCATTTATTGGTAGTCTTGAGACTTGACACAACATTACGAAGATGGTATGGCTATTGTGCTTAATGATGGTAAATCTAATATTTTCCTTCCAATGAAACGAAATCCTTCTTAGAATGAAATATTGTCTAAACTTGGCATACATCAAACACCACAAGATCGTCCTGACTTGCTAACAAGAATCTTTCGAGCAAAATTTGAGCACATAAAGGATGATGTGATTAATAAAGGGGTCCTTGGAAAGGTTAAAAGTTACATGTATGTCACAAAATTTCAAAAATGAGGACTACCACATGTACATATGCTATTGATATTAGAAAGTAATGACAAATTACATGACCCAGAAGAGTATGATAGCGTGGTAAAGGCAGAAATACCAAAAATTGAAAAGGAACCACAGTTTCATGAGGTTGTACTAAAGCACATGATCCATGGACCTTGCAGAATACTTAATCCAAGATCCTTGTGTATGAAGAACGGCCAATGCAAAAAATGGTATCCTAAACAGTTCTTAGAAGAAACACGCCAAGGTCATGACTCATATCCAGAGTATAGAAGACGGTTTGACCAACCGAGATCTGTAAACAGAAATATGATTGTTGATAACAAATGGGTGGTTCCTTATAACCCTTGGTTATTGTTAAATTATGACTGCCGCATAAATGTTGAAGTATGTAGTAGTATCAAGAGTATTAAATATTTGTATAAATATGTCTATAAAGGCCCAGATCGAGGAGCAAAGGAGGTTCACAAAGGATCAAATGTAGATGAGGTCCAACAATATGTTGATGCAAGATGGATTTGTGCTTCAGAAGCTTTATGGAAAATATTTAGATTTACCTTTTATCGATTATATCCATGTGTTGAAAGATTACAAATCCACTTACCAAATCGTCATCAAGTGCGATTCTATAACCACCAAAGAATCAGTGATTTATTGGACGATGACCATAACTCCAAAACAATGCTAACATAATTCTTTGCTATAAACCGCAGAGACCCACAATCTAGGAGTTATTTGTATAGAGAGATTCCAAAGCATTATTGTTGACACAGGGGGGGATAAGGAATGGCACCAAAAAAGGTCAAAAAAGAAAGTTATTAGTAAGATCTACACAATATCTCCTTCAGAAGGAGAGAAATTCTATTTGCATGTTTTGTTATCTCATATAAAAGGTCCAACTAGTTGGGAATACTTACTTTCGCCTAGTGGCACATGCTTTCCCACATTCAAGAAAGCAATTGAGCATTGGGCTTTCTGGAAAGTGATAACAGTATTCACGAATGCTTAGTTGAAGCATCAAGCCTACGAATGCCTTATGCTTTAAGGAGGTTGTTTGTCACTATATTAATTTTTTGTGAACCAACTGATGTTTGGTGCCTCTAGGATGAGTTTTACACCTACATGGTAGAAGATTATTCTTCAACAAATACAGTTGCGGGCTTAAGCTTGACTAATATGTTATTGAGGGATCTGAATGACCTTCTGAATCAACATGGAAAACAAATCACAAATTATGATTTTCCAGAATTAACATTGGAGACAACTAAAAATACTTTAATTCCAAGGGTTATACAAGAGGAGTTATTGGTCTAGGTATCCAATGAAGATGTGGAATCTATACAGAGATTATATAATGACCAATTAATTACTTTCAAAAACCATATGGATGTTATCCACCGTAAACAAAGTCAAGTCTTTTTTTTTGTGGATGGGCCAGTAGGTACAGGTAAAACATTCCTTTATTACACTTTAATTGCGAATCTAAGAAGTAAAGGTCAAATTGTCTTAGCGACAACCTCATCTGGTATAGCTGCGACACTATTACCTGGTGGTCGAACTGCACATTCTCGATTTAAGATACCTATCAATGTAGAGGCAGATTCGTTTTGCTCAATAAGTAAACAATCTGATCCTGTGAAGCTAATTAGTGAAACAACAACAATCGTTTGGAATGAAGCACCTATGACGAACAGATATACTTTGGAAGCATTAGACCGTTTATTAAAGGATATTCTGGATTGTGATGCTCCATTCGAGGGAAAAGTTATCATATTGGGAGGGGATTTTCGCCAGGTATTTCTAGTTGTTCAAAAAGATACTAAAGCACAAATGATATCTGCATGTATTGTTAAGTCTCATTTATGGCCTATCACAAAGGTCTTACATTTGCGACAAAACATACGATCATTGCAAGATCATAATTTTGCAAAATATCTCATGCGCATCAGAGATGGTATTGAACCTACTAAATGTGATGACATGGTGAAAGTACCCCGCCAAATTGCAATAACATGGATAGGAGAAAGTTCAATACAAAAGCTTATACAAAAAACATTTCCCCAATTAGAGTTTCATACCTAGGATGCATCTTATATGGTAGAAAGAGCCATACTCACCCAAAAATGAGGATGTTCAAAAACTTAATGACATAATTATTGATCATTTTCCAGGAGAAGAGCATGATTTGTTATCATTTGATGAGGTTGAAGGGGACACATATAACTTATATCAACAATACTTGCACTCCATTACCCCAGGTGGTTTGCCACCGCATGTTTTAAAGGTTAAAAAAGGTGCACTGTTGATGTTGTTGCGAAACATAGACCCTAAATCTAGACTATGTAATGGGACAAGGTTACTATGTTGTGGATTTTTTATGAATATGTTGGATGTTGAAATCTTAACAGGCCACCATGCTAGAAGAAGAGCTTTCTTGCCTAGGATTAAACATAAGACAACAGAAAGTGCTGGACTTCCTTTGTGCTTATTAGAATGCAGTTTCCTGTGAAACTAAGTTTTGCAATTACCATAAATAAGTCGCAGGGACAGACCATATCCAATGTTGGAATTTATCTTCTTAGACACGCTTTCAGTCATGGTCAATTATATGTTGCTTTATCAAGATGTGTTTCTCAAGCTTTCACAAAAATCCTTATTAAAGAAGGAAAACTTGAAGGGGAAGATGAAAACTACACAAAAAATGTAGTTTTCAAAGAAAATTTATTATCTTAATCTTAGGTATTGTCCTTTTTCATTTACGTATATACATTTACCTTATTATTTTATTAAATTAAATTATGCAAAATTTGACTAAATCAAAACTAAATTTTATTTTATATATTTTTATTTATTTAAAGGCAAATTAAGATTTCTAATTGAGAAAGAGGACATTCTAATTTTCCTAGAGGACATTCCCTTATCATTATATATTTTTTTTATTTAAAGGCAAATTAAGATTCAAGGAGATCTTGCAATTATATGAAGAGTTAAAAAGAAAGCATTTAGACATGTACTTTGACAAACAGGTAAATGGTAAGATATCCATTTATTTCTTTGATTTTTTTTTTCCAATTTGTCAATAAATTAACTTATATTTTGTAGGAGGGTGAATTTGAAAAGCTATGGAATATTTGAAGGACGACTATTCACTCACAACAATTTTCCCTATTGATAACAAGGTTAAATCAAATTTAATAGCAACATTTTCATAAAATGACATTATCAATCCACTCAATTTTTAATTTTATTGATTGCAGGTTCATTGTCTACAAATTTATTCTGTTGGGTGGGGTTCTACAATAATAACAGATAAAACTCAACTTTGGAAGATGGTAAAAAAAGAACTATTGGCTCAAAAGATAGATATGTAATATAATAGGATCACTTTAAAATATTTTATTTGTGCGAATTTAATTGATGTAGAAATATAGTAGTTATAATAAAACATGAAGCCATCATAGCATTAGTTGTAACATTTCTTTATTTTAAATCAATTCTAACTCTTATTTTTTTATTTTAAATATGAGGCAGACTTGAAAATTCAATATCGAGTGACACCTATCATATCAACAACTTTCATGCAAAACAAAATATTTGCATTCTTGAGGTTAGTTCTTTGATTAACTATAAAATTATATGATATATGTTAACTATGTCATATTTATGCATGACATTGTATGATATTATATTATAGTTTTTCAAAACCCAAGAAATTATGGATGATGTGTTCTACAAAGAATTGAGAAGCACCCTTGAAAGGTAAATAATTACTCCAGTATATTATTTTTAATTTCATTGGTATGCTTTCTTACATATTGTACTAAAATTAATGACAAATTCAATATTTTTATGATAATTGTAAGAAAGTTGAAAATCATCTGGAAATACAATCATTATTTGGTCTCCCAATTAAGAAAGATTTATGATTACAAACCAATTTTAATTGTACATAAATAATATATTTTCTTTCACTTTTATGTACAATGTAATATTTCTTACATATTTTTTTTCTCTTTTAATAATCAAAGTTCTTTTTACTATAACACTACAATCCTGTACAATTGAAAAAAATGACATATAATATAAAATTACAATATTACCAGACACAGTAGAGGCATAAGAAATAAAAAAATACATAAAGATAAATATGTATCCTGAAAAATAAAATTTAAAAATAAAATTAATATATACATCACCGTATAATTATAAAAATCATTACAAATATGACATTTAGCTCAATAAAAATATGTTAACACAATAGAAATGCGGATACACAAGCGTGTCAGTGCCTGTGTTTCCACTAGTTCTAAATAAAAGGTTTGGGCCGTAGCCCTTGGCTCAATTTTGTAGAGAGAGAAAAAAAAACATAAACAATAAAAATTTTAAAGAAACTTCTAGAACAAGTTATAATAGCTTGCAGAACAAATTTCGATAACTTGCAGAACAAGTTTGAAATATTAGAATGCTTATAAATAGAGCATTAGGAAATTTTTGAGGATTTCACATTTTTTCTCACAACAGATTTCTCACAAATTCTCTTTGGAATTCACACTAAAAAAAGGGGGGAATTCACTCACGTCCTTGTATGTTAGCTCGGGGCTCACACTTTGGATGAGAGAGCTGAAAAAGAACGTGAAAAGAGGATCTGGGGAAGAAATTGGCGAGTTATCATGCTATTACAATAAAGAACAAATAGTGGAAGCAGTAGTAAGCTTCTGAGGTACATCTCTCACGTCACTCGGCCTGTCAACTTTCTCTCCATGTATGAGTTTTGATTAATTCTGCCATTGATCTGTGTATGTTGCTTTGATCCTAAATCTGTGTGATTAGTAGTATTTTGCTCTCTGTTGATTCTGTTGGTACTTTGGCTAAATATCATTCTCACATTTCTTTTTCATTCACACACTTGTGCATCCACGCATCTCACGCTCATCCAAGTTTCTTCTTCCTTACTAGAGCATTCTTCCCACCCAAACTCTCGTTTGGATTCTTGTCACTACATTCACATTCACATTTCCATAAGAACACAGAGTACCAAAACCACAGATCACAGAACAAGCATAAGCATATCCATTCTCCTTCTCCCTAATTCGAAACCATTTGGTGAAGCATACACGAACACACAGTTCCCCTGATTCCACACAAATGCTCACACAGTAAACACACAAATACGCATCATCGTTCACAAATGGAAAATAGATAAACAATCAAAATTCATTGGCATCAAAATAACCAAAAATTAACAAATAAAAGAAACTAAAAAAAAAAACAAAACAGAGCAGCAATGCGCTCTCTATGGCTACAATGCGGATCCACGCTGGTATCATTGTATAAGTTTCCTTTCTCTCTCGCCGCCTCTGTGACTCGAACCGACGTCAGCTTCTTACGCGCCACCGTCACAGAACGGAAATGGCGACGGCATCCCTTCAAAAACCTCTGACACCTTCCACCGCCACTCCCTGCATGTGCCTCCGCGATGAGGGCCGCCGCCGACAACCACGGTCTTCCCCTTTGCACCGCCACCACCGCGCCAGTCTCTGCCGTAGTAGTCTCACGCCGACTTTGTGGATCTTGTGACAGGTGAAGGTCGCGCATTGCGCCCCACCCCACTGGGTGAACGTTTGCGTTGTGGGTTGGGAGATTAGAGGGTATGATGGGGTTTACCCCCTTTTTTTGCTGGACCCCAGCAAATTGATGGGCCTGACCCACTATCATGGACCTTTTTAAAAAAGAGAGGAAAGGCTGCCTCCTTTGTTGGTCCGTATTGGGCCTAGCCCATTTTAATTACATACCCGAATATGTAAACTAAAGAAAAGGGGGAAAGAGAATGTAACTTTTGCTATAAGGTTTCATGAATATAAGGTTTCGTGAATGTAGGTGTTAAAATCTTTTGTTATCATAATGCCTTTTATACAGGGAATAAAGGATATAAGCTATCGTAATATTATTAGTCACTGATTTCTTTTTTTATATAATAGTAATAAAGGAATAATAAAATAATATGTAAGCAAGTAATTCTTAGTCTTTCCATACTTAAAAATAAAATAACTAACCTTAATAATGGCCATTTTGAATGCACTTCCTATTTGGACATTATTAAAGTTTTAAAATATTAATGGTAACCATTTTAGATGCACTTTTTATTTGGTTATCATTTTTTTAACAAATATATAACAATAAAATATTTTAATAACAAAAAGTAATGATAGTCATTTTGAATGCACTTCCTATTTGATTATTATAAAAATCTTAAAAGGTGAAACGATAACCATTTTGGATGCACTTCTTAGTTGGTTATTGTAAAAACCTTTTAAATAAAATTCTAAAAATTAAAACAAATTTTTTCTTTAAAGGTTTTAGTAATATCCATTTTGAATGCATTTCCTATTTGGGTATTATAAGAATTGCAAAAGGTGTATTGATAACCATTTTGGATGCACTTCCTATTTGGTTATTGGGTAAACCTTTTAAATATTAAAATAAAAAATAACAAACAAATTGATTTTTTACCAAAAAACTACATGAGTCTGATTCCTCATTGTACTAGAGGATACATAGGAGCATGGGCCCATCCCTGCCAATCTCAAAAATAATAAAATTAATTTCCTTCTAAAAAAAGTAAAATGTTTTCTTCTTAAACAAATTTTTTGATAATAAGATAAATCTTCTTTAAGGGCAATGTTGCAATCGAGGTCATGACAAGACGGCAAAAATGATATTAAAAAAACAGAAAAGTCGCCACCATAGTTTATTAAGGGAAAACATAGAAAAACCCTAAAATTGGTCTTGAATCAAAGATTGGATTCAAGAGTCAATTACGCATAGGGAAGGTGTTAGCACCCTACGACGTCCGCTATAAAAACGATTACCCTTTAACTTGATGCGTGAACAAAATCAATTGTCTTCTCCTCTTGCTTATAAAATTATTAATCCTATTTTTTTATTTATTTTCATTTGAAAAAAAATATTACTACTATTTTATTTTTATTGATTTTGAGATCGACAGGAGTAGGCTCTTGCTTCTATGTATCCTCCGGTATAATGAGAAAATCAGACTCACGTAGTTCTTTGGATAGAAAATCATTTTGTGGGGCAAAAGCAGTTGAGGAGGTTGCACAGGTACTTATATTATTAACAAATTGTAAATAATTTATTTATTTAAGTATGAACAAATACTCAATACATAATTAACACATATGTCATATTATGTAAACAGGACCTAATCAAAAAGTTTGATGAATCAATGGTTGATTATGTAGAGGAAAAGACTGAAGCAGATTTCGTGGACTTATGTTCAAATTCTCCCAATGCTCTATTGTTGAAAAGGACTTGTCCTACAGGAGGGATTCAGCACTATTAAAGATTCCTAAAAAAATATCAAAATTGAGAAGAAACTAGAATAGTTCAAGCTAAAGGGTTGTGAAATTTCTAAAGAAAAACTATTTTAGATTAGTTGTTATTTTTGTCTTATAAAATTTTCATTTTTATTTTAAGTTTTTGCATTTTATGTTTAAATTTCAGATCAATTTGTTCAAGGTTTTACCTAATACTATTGTTCAACTAAGTATTTTCAATTTTCATGATATAAATCAACTATATTTTTTCGATTTATCAAACGATTGATAAACGACAATTTTTTAATTGTCACAATTTTATAATAACTTACCGTAAGATAAGTTGAATAACAATCATTCTATTATTCTATACTATTACCTTAATTAACTTAATTATGTATTTATATATTATAATGATCATAATGATAATTGTGATAATAAATTATTATATTACATTATATATTATATTAAATACATATACTAATGTCATTGATTATTAATGGATATATTTTTCCTACTATTTTTACATGTTTTGAAAATTCAAGCTTTCTTTTTTAAAAATGATTTATAGGTAGTATAAATAATTTATTTAGTAAATAAAAAGCTTTGCAATAGTTTTTTTTGTTTATAAGTATATGAGATATTATAATTAGGATAATTTATGAATCTTGATTTTATAATTTTGATAATATTTTATGGATCTTGATTTTATAATTAGTATAGTTTTGTACTATTACATTATTATATTACATTAAATTTGAATAATAAGTTATTGTTTTTAAAGTAAATTATATTAATTTTTTTATTTTATTTAATGCCAAAATTCAACATGCTTTTATTTAATTTTCATAAATAATTAATTTAGGGCAATAATTCAGGCTAAAAATAGATTTTATTTGAGGCAATAATTTAATTATAGTTTCATGAAACAAATAAGTGTGATCATTAATTATTCTATAAATAAATTTTGGTAATTGTTGTCCTAAACAAAATCTAATTTGAATTCTACTATGATTTGATTTTTTAGAATTTTATTTTGTTTATCAAAATAATATTAATTTATTTATGTATAAAATTTTCTATATTTAATCTTATTACGACTAATTAGAATTTAATTTAAATTATTTTTAAAAATAAATTTCATGTTAATTAATTTGTGTAAATAATTTATTTAATGCAATAATTCAATAATTATACTAGGCTTATCAATGATATTACATACAAAATAAAATTCCCAAATAATTACATGAATTATTACAAAAAATAAATTATTTATGAAAATTAATAGAATGAAATTTATTTTTAGAAACAATTTAATTTGAATACTAAATAGTCGTATTGATATTAAATGTGGAATTTATTTATCTTTATAAATTAATAGCATTTTGATGGACAAAATAAAATTTTGAAAATTCAAATCATAATAGAATTCGAATTGGATTTTATTTAGGGTAATAATTTAATTGCAGTTCAAAGGATCAAAATAAGTGTGATTAGAAGTTGGTTCTGTAAATACATTATGGTTCATTTAACTATAATTAAATTTTTGTCCTAAAGAAAATCCAATTTAAATTCTATTATGATTATCTATACTATTTTAAATTAAGTTATATTAAGTTTGTTACTTTATATAATGTCCAAGTTCGGCATACTATTAGTTATTTTTCATAAATAATTAACTTAGGGCTTTAATTCATATTAAAAACAAATTTTATTTAGAGCAATAATTTAGTTGCAGTTTCATGCACCAAAATAATAAAGATAACATATGTTGATTTTTGTAAATAAGTTTTGGTCCATTAAACTGCAATTAAATTATTGTCATAAATATAATCCAATTTGAATTATATTATGATTTTATTTCTCTGAATTTTAATTTAATCGACAAAATGCTATTCATTTCTTTTTATAAATTAATCCTAGATTTAATCTCATTATGACTCATTAGCATTTAAATTAATTTATTTCTAAAAATAAATTATATGTTAATTAATTTTTTGAAAAATTTAGTTAGGGCAATAATTTATGTTAAAAATAGATTTTATTTCGAAAAATAATTTATATTTAGGATAATTTTTTTATTATCACAATTTTATAATAACTTACCATAATACTGTTATAACTAATAACAATTGTTATTACCTTAAATACTAATTGATTACATGTTAATTATTAATTCAATTACAATCATTCTTTTATTTTATACTATTATCTTAATTGCAGTTTAGAGGACCAAAATAAGTGTGATTAGAAGTTATTTTTGTAAATAAATTTTTGTTCATTAAATTGCAATTAAAATATTGTCCTAAATAAAATTCAATTTGAATTCTACTACGATTATGTGTACTATTTTAAATTAAGTTATAATAATTTTGTAACTTTATTTAATACTTAAACTCAGTATACTTTTAATTATTTTTTAAATTATTAAATTAGGAAATTAATTCATTTTAAAAACGAATTATATTTAGAGCAATAACTTAATTGCAGTTACATGCACCAAAGTAATTAAGATAACATAGGCTGATTTCTGTAAATAATTGTGGTCCATTAAATTACGACTAAATTATTATCCTAAATATATTCCAATTTGAATTATGTTATGGTTGTATTTATCAAGATTTTTATTTTTCTGTCAAAATGCTATTCATTTATTTTTATATATAAATCCTAGATTTAATCTCATTATGACTCATTAGCATTTGAATTAATTTATTTCGAAAAATAAATTTTATGCTAATTAATTTTCTTACCTAATTTATTTATGACAATAATTCATGTTTAAAACATATTTTATTTAGGACAATAATTTATAATTAGGAAAACTTTTTTATCATCACGATTTAATAATAACTTACCATAATACTGTTATAACGAGTAACAATCGATATTACCTATAATTGATTACATGTTAATTTTTAACTCAATTACAATCATTCTATTATTCTATACTATTATCTTAATTACCTTAATTATATATTTAAGTATTATAATGATTAATTGATTATAATGATAATTATGATAATAAATTATTTTATATTAAGTATGATTATGATAATAAATTATTTGTACTATATATTTTAACCACACAAACAAAACTTTCTCATTCTTTTTTCTCCTCTGCTGGTCAAGACTTCTTTAAACTCTTCTCTTCCATCATTTTCTTTTTCAAATTCTCTCTTCTTTTCTCATACAAAATCTTTTAATCTAATTGAAACAAATTTAGAGAAGTCTTCTAACTCTTAAGGCAACTTTAGTAACCAAATTGCTGAAACAGTTCATTTGATGTTCAAAAGACAAGGCTAACTGATAAATAAATCAAACTAAATTTCAACTCATTGATTTGCAATGTTTTAAGTAAAGATTAAGTTTTTTTAAGGTTTGGTTTCATACCTATCATCTCTTACAGAGCCAGTAATTCTTGTAATTTATAGTAAATTTAGGAGGTAAGAATAGCTAACAAATTGAATGATAGACTAGATTGTAACATAACATATGTCACGTGTAAGGCACGGGTTATTACACTAGTGAGTGTAAAAATAAGTATTACACATGCACACACACATAATTTTGATTATATAAAAATAAACATTTATTTTGTATGTTACACAAACAAAAATATATACATATATATATATATATATATATATATATATATATGTATATATAGAGGTCAGGATTTGTTGACACCAGGTGTCAAAAGTAGTCAAATTACACCTTCAATAACTTTTTGTATAACACAAATTTAACCAATCCAACCGTTGAATTTGATGTTCTTATTAATTAGATTAAGTATACAAATTTTCATACAATTCCAAAATTATTTAATGGTTCATCACATCAGTTTATTTTACCGTACAATATGATATTAAAATATACATAGATATTCATAAACCTCTAGGGGTTGTGGTGGTGGCGGCAATGGCAATGGCTGCACCGGTGATGGCAGTGGTGGTGGTGGTTGTGGAAACAATGACAATAGTAATCTCATAAGAAGTAATTAATTAGGTTTTAATAACAACCGCAAATTTGTTTTAATTATAATCCAAAGGTTATCATTGAAAATTCTTGTTTTCTAATTATAAAAGTTTTTCATTTGAAACATTCTATATATATATATATATATATATATAAGTAAAATTCTTTTATAAAAAAACAAAGAAAGAAACACGCATCCAATTTCACGGATTTAGTTTCTCCCTATTGCTCTTCTCTTTGTCACTTCTCCATCCTCTCTGTCTCTTTCTATTTTTTTTTTCTCTATCATTTACTTCTTCTTCTTTTTTTCTGATTCAATACACCTCTCTTTGTGCTGGAGAAAATTCAGTTTGCCAATTTCACCACCACCTGCACTTACAAAACAAAAATAAAACAAAACAAAAAAGCACTAGCTACTATCTTTTTGCGTCTTTTTTTAGGTAGAGTATGTTTGTCTCTTATTGCGACTATGCAGGATAGGAACACCTAAATATTTGTCCAGATCATGTGTCAATCTTTATCTAAGGGTCAAGTATGCAATGAATACCTTTAACTTTTTAAATTTAAAATACAAAAATTATTTTAATTAATAAATATTATTTTTGAATATGTTTTACAAATATTTTATTACACATAATATTAACTAAATAATTTTAAGAATTAATTACAAAATATAAAAAATTTTAAAACTTCTAAATTATTGTTAAATAATATTTTTAGAAGATAAAAGAATAATTTATTTAAACAAAATTTAATAATGTAAATATATATCAAAAGTATTTAATAAATAATCTAAAAAGCATTTAACAAATATATTGTTGTAATTAAGAATTCAAAAACTTAACTAGAAATTAATAATTTTAAAATAATCTAAAATGTAAATTAAATTTAAATATTTTAAAATATCAAAATTTTATTTAACTATATTATTTACTTGTTTTAACAATATTCTTTTATTTTATGTAATGAAAGTTAAACAAGAAAATAATTATTTTTAATTTTTTAAAATAAATAATTTAAAAAAATTTTAAGACCTCACAGTAAATAAAATAATTTAAAATAAAAAATGTAAGATTAGTGGAACACTTAAATTGAAAAATTAGTGGAAAATAAAAAAAATGGTAGTTTAGATCGAGTTAAGATCCAAAGAAGGAACTGTATGAATAAGTTCTGTGTAAGATGTTAAAAAACTCCCCTTACTAATGTGAAAATAAGTTACTAATTTTTTAAGAGCTTTTTTTGAATCACTTATATTTTATTGAGTTTAATTTGTATATATGATTAATATAAAAAAAACAAATAGTTATTTAATTAGAAGTTATTGTAAATATAAGTTTAAAATAATGATTATAAAAATAAATAACGTTACCATATATGATAATTATAGATTGAATGACAATGTGGAATACTTTTACATTATCATTGTATTTAAATTAAGGGTTTAATTTTCATGCATTGCCAATGTGAAAATTTTCATATTCGCAAGTCACAACCCATCAAAAATCATCCTAATTATAATTTCTAAAGTAATTTTTATAAAATCAACAAACTACCAAATATGACAATATTATGTGATTGGTTGATGGTGTAAAATTTGTTTATACTATTAATGTATTCTAATTAAATTTTTAAATTAAATTATATTTTATTTATGAATTAAACTTGTAATTTGTAATCTTATAAATTTAAGAATGAATATTGTATTTTAAACATTATTTAATTGTATATAATATAAAAATATATTTAGTTTTTTTTGGTACATAAAATATATTTAGTTATTATTAATTTAACTATAATTGAATTAACAAATTATAAACTAATACTTTCACTTATTAATAAATTATCTAATTTAAAAACATTGTTCCTGAAAAATGTTAAGACTCACTTAAAAAAATTAAAATTAAAAAGATCAAAATTAACAATATAAATTTTAAAAGACTCAAAATCAAATGAAATCATATCTATAGAAATTAAAACTATATTTTATTCGATTTTATTATCAAATAAGCATTTACCAACTCATTGCTCGTTATCATATTTTTCTCCATTGAACCTTTGTGTATAGACATTTTTTTTATTGAATAAACCTCCAATTTAGTTTCTAAAGTATTATTCTCTTTATCAAATAGTCATTAAATAATCAAATTATATAAGTAGTCTCTAAAGTATTAGAAATTATGTTACATAGTCAGTTAAGTATCGAAAAATCTTGGCTTAATTGCACTTTTTGCCCCAATGTTTTACAATTTCGCAAATTTGCCATCCCAATTCTTTTTTGCTAATTTTGCCCCTTAATTTATAAAATATCACGAATTTTGTCCTAACATATAAGGTGCCACAGTTAAGATATTATGTGACGATTTTTCATTTAAATCGCCTCAAGTAAGACAATTTTGTGCCTTTTTTTCCCTTTAATTGTGACAGATTTTCTATTTGGGTGCAAAATTTGTGAAAAAAAATTGGAGTGGTAAAATTTGTAAAATTGTAAAACTTTCATGCTTAATTATGTTTTTTGCCCTAAAGTTTTACAATTTTGTGAATTTTGTCCTCCCAAAATTTTTTCTTGAATTTTGCCCTCAATTTACAAAATATCACAATTTTTGTTCTAATGTAGAAAAAACTGTCACAATTAAGATATTTTGTGATAGTTTTTATTTAAATCGCCTCAAGTAACACAATTTTGTGGCCTTTTTTCTTCAATTATGACAGTTTTTTTTTACTTAGGGACAAAATTCATGAAAAAAATTTTGGAGTAGTAAAATTGCAAAATTATAAAACTTTGGGGCTTAATTGTGTTTTTTGTCCATTAAGCTTTACAATTTTGTGAATTTTGGCCTCTGCCAATTTTGCCCTCAATTTACAAAATATTGCAAACTTTGTCCTAATATAGAAAAACTGCTACAATAAAGGCATTTTGTAGCATTTTTCCTGTAAATTGTTACAATTAAGAGAATTTTTTGGTTATTTGTTTACTTGGGGACAAATTTTGTGATATTTTGTAAATTGGGATCAAAATTCACAAAAATAAATAAATTATGGTGATAAAATTTGTAAAATTGTAAAACTTTGAAAGTAAAAAAATGCAATTAAGCCTATACAATTTTATTATTTTAAAGATTATTTAAGAGAAAAGATAAAAGAAAACAGGACATATAATGACAGTGTAAAGTAATTTTACACTGTCATCTAATTACAAATCACCATTTATTGTAAGTTTGTTAATTTTTATAATAAATACTTTAAAAGTCATATCAATGATATTTTTGATTAATTAATAGTGTAAATTTTTTTACATAGACAATACATTACTATTAAATTCAAAAGATAATACTAGGAAGACGAAATTAATGCTTTATTCTATTCCATTTCGCATTTTCCTCTCTGATGGTCCGACATTGACTAAAAAGAAAAAGGACGGGAATATAGGTGACATACATAGTATATGATTGAGAGGCAGAGGGAGGGGCAAAGGTGTTTCATACCCACTCGGATCTCTCTCGCACTGTCTCTTGATTGGATTGGTAGGAAAGAAAATCATGGAAGAGAGTCTATTGCCAAAACAAAGGGAGAAGCAGAGAGTTACATGGGATGGTTTGGGTGCAGAAATGAAGAGCATCATTCGCATAGCAGGGCCTATGATGGTTGTGACTGCTTCACAGTATATGTTGCAGGTTGTGACGATCATGATGGTCGGTCACCTCAACGACGAGCTCTATCTCTCCAGCGCCGCCTTGGCCATCTCCCTTGCCACCGTCACTGGTTTCAGTCTTCTTGTAAGCTAAAGTCAATCTTCGCTTCTTTGACTCCTCACAATTATATGCAATTTTCTATATTCAACAACCGCATAAATATGCAATTTTCTACATATTTAATATGCAAAAAGATATATTTTTTTGGAAGCTGTTTGCGTAATCTTTTTGTAATCATGTAATGAACGACTGAGATATACTACAGTGATTCTACGCGTATTACACTCTGACTTATATATATATTTTTTGAGCTAATTATTGTTTTTAATTAAGTAAATTTTATTTTTCTTTAACTTTTTTTGCTTAAATTTAAAATTTTCATTTTCTATTATGAATATTTGCAAATTAAGTCGGTTCAATTGTTTTAAACTTTCTTCTATTTAGAATTTATGTGGTACAATATTAAATTATTTATTATTTATGAGATACAAATTCAACGATGCTAAAATGTATTAATAAAGCATTGAATCGGCACAAATGAAATTGAATACTTATATTTAGAGTGATTAAGTTTAGGTTGATCCAAGTAGAACTGGACTTAAATTCTTTAAGTAAGATTTCAGCTTCAAACTTTGTAAATAAAAAAAATGTAATTGCAAGAAAAGATTTTACTAAAGGTGAGTAGCCAGTTCTTTGATAGAGATTAATTATCGACAAAACTAATAGATATTTTATATCAATAACATGGTTTAAAAAAAATAGAGTAATTATGTTTATCTTCTTTACGAACTATTTTTTTTTTTTGTGCTAAAAATTTAAGGGAGGGGATAACGCCACAATTCCAAGTCAGGAAATGCTTCCTGGCTCAAATTCTTTACTAACTATTTCTAAGATGTTAGCTTGCACAAAATCATCATTATTTTATTCCCCCAGTAACTTAGCATTCGTGATTTGCATATGCTAATAGTTGGGAATGGCAAGTGGACTGGAAACTATTTGCGGACAGGCTTATGGAGCTCAGCAATATCAAAAAATTGGAGTCCAAACATACACTGCTATATTCTCTCTTATAGTCGTTTGTCTTCCCCTGACTTTCCTTTGGACCAGCATGGAAAAGATACTAGTTTTCATAGGCCAGAACCCTCTAATTGCACATGAAACAGGAAAATTCATAATTTGGCTTCTTCCAGCACTTTTTGCAAATGCAATTCTGCAGCCATTAGTTCGATATTTTCTAATGCAAAGTCTGCTTCTTCCCATGCTTATAAGTTCTTGTGTGACTCTTTGTATCCACATACCCCTTTGTTGGGCTTTGGTGTTCAAGACTGGACTGAATAATGTTGGTGGAGCATTAGCAATGAGCATTTCAATATGGTTAAATGCGACTTTTCTTGCATCATACATGAGATACTCTCCTGCATGTGCAAAAACCCGTGCACCAATTTCTATGGAGCTGTTCCAAGGAATTTGGGAGTTCTTTCGCTTTGCTATCCCATCTGCAGTAATGATTTGGTGATTTATCTTCCTGTTCACTTCTAGTTGTATATATTCATTTTATCGAATTATAAATTGTTTCCTTTTCCAAAAAATTCCAATATTTTTTAATGTTGATGAGTAGCCTCGAATGGTGGTCGTTTGAGTTGCTTATCTTGCTGTCTGGGCTGTTACCAAATCCACAACTTGAAACTTCAGTTCTGTCCATTTGGTATGTTTGCTACATTCTTTTATTTTTCAACATAACATATAAGACTTCTCAGGCCATCCTTGAACTGCAACTCACGATCTAACAGTCTTAACGTGATTGTGCTATTCTTTGCCATTTTTCTACAGCCTCAACACCATTTCAACTCTCTATGCAATTCCTTTTGGAATTGCTGCTGCAGCAAGGTGACATCATAAACATGTTCTTTCTAAATATTTTACATGTCACAATCTACATAGCTATCTATGTTTGATCATATATTTAAACTAATTAACCTTTCTCCTCTCTGATTATAGCACAAGGGTTTCAAATGAATTAGGAGCAGGGAATCCTCATGCTGCTCGTGTTGCTGTGATGGCTGCAATGTCCTTTGCAGTCATGGAGACAGCTATAGTTAGTGGAACCCTCTTTGCCTGTCGCCATGTTTTTGGTTATATTTTCAGCAATGAGAAGGAAGTTGTTGATTATGTCACTGTCATGGCTCCTCTTGTTTGCATATCTGTTATACTGGACAGCATACAAGGTGTTCTCGCTGGTAAAAATCCCTCTTGTCTTTTTATTGTTAAGTAAATTTTATATTGAAGAGAAGCATTCTCTCAATTATTTTTACAATACTTCGGCTCAGGGGTTGCTAGAGGTTGTGGATGGCAACACATAGGGGTTTATGTCAATCTAGGGGCCTTCTACCTCTGTGGGATTCCTGTTTCTGCCTCACTGGCATTTTTGGCAAAGTTGAGAGGAAAAGGACTTTGGATTGGTGTACAAGTCGGTGCTTTTGTTCAATGTGTTCTACTTTCTGTCATAACAAGTTGCATAAATTGGGAACAGCAGGTATATATGCTCTCTAACCTTTCTCATAAAACCCCAAAACCACACAGGTATATATGCATTAGTAACCTTTCACGAATTTAAAAGGACAATAAAGTATTTAATTCTTGTGTGGTCTTACTAATGCAGGCAATGAAGGCGAGAAAGAGATTGTTTGATAGTGAATTTTCAGCGGACAATAGACTGGTATGAGAAACCGAAGCCTATGATCAAAGGCCAATTTTCTAATGACGCAAACAAAACAACTCTCCATGAGTGAGAAGGACGAGCTCAATCTCTTTATTAACAGTTTGAAAGTAATGCTTAATGAGATTTTGGTTTTTCTAGTTCATTATTATTGTGTCTCGTTAAATTGAAAACGATGTTTTTCAAGTACGTTGAGCTCCCCTAATTCTAATGTATGCATAATTTTTCCGGGACCAAAAGGAATCCTGTAGTGTAGAGCATAATTTTGACTCTAGGTGCGTGTTTGGATCGACTTTACTAGTACGCTCTCACCACGTTCAATAATTAAAATATATAGTAGCTACAATAATAACGTGTTTGGAATCTTATTAGTAACGTATGTATAAGTCCTATTTTCATATCAATTCAAAGAAAGAGATGTGAAAGCTACACCGTGTAGCTTTGCTATTGATGTAATTTTCTATGTTTTTAAACATGTTTCCAGACACACCCGAAGTAACTTATTTTTTATGTGAATCTGGTTGGACAGACATCAAATTCAAACACGCACTAGCTCTATTTCATAATATGTTTTTATAAAAACTTTCAAATTCTGTACTCTAATATTACGAATGACATGCAGAATCTTCGTTTCATTTTTATGTTTTACTTTATGGATTGGGTATTCGTTTGTTTGTAAAATAGTAAAAAAAATAAATAAAAATTTAATATGTCTTGATATTTTATACTCCTTCTATTCTATATTAATTGATGTTTAAGATTTTTATAGACAGATTAAGAAAGATAAAAAATAAGTTACATAGTAAAATAATTTTATTATAATATCCTTGCTTCTCTTTTCAAAAATTGATTGACACAACACTCAAAAATCATTAAGTTTATGTATTTATTTAGGATAAATTTGGAATAAAAGTGTTAATATTTTATTGAAAACTGAAAACATTAATTAATATGAAAAAAAAATTAAATGTTAAAACATTAATCAATATGAAACAGAGAGAGTACTTTATAAGGTTTGAAATCATCATTTCCAAAGAGAATATTTTAGCTTGGTAGACAATAATATTTTATTTCTTCTATTTCTTTTTATTATTTTAAAATTTTATACGATGGACAATAATTATTTTATAAATTCAAAATTTTGAAAATCATTTAATACATAAGATCACTTGTAGTTGGGGATGACAATTCTATCCATATCTTATGAGTATCCACAAAAAAATTAGTAATAAATAGGATAAATATTCATTTAATAGAGATGACTCTACAAATTTACTTGCAAAATTTAATAGAAATTAGTGTAAAAATAAGTATTACACATGCACACACACATAATTTTGATTGTATAAAAATAAACATTTATTTTGTATGTTACACAAACAAAAATACTAATATGTATATATATATAAACGTGTAAAATTATCTGTTTCCTTAGGCCTCCACTCTCCCTCACATTCACTCTCATTTGAATACTCTCTTTTCATGAAGAGGTGAACTTCATTCTCCTAACATGCATCTGGTATATGCTCTTATGCTTTTAATAAATTGTAACTGAATATCAAAAACCAATTTCAAATATATATATATATATATATATATATATATATATATATAATTATTCCACTATATTAATTTTAATTTCACAAGTATGCTTTCTTACATATTGTACTAAAATTAATGACAAATTCAATATTTTTATGACAATTGCAGGGAAGCTGAAAATCATCCGGAAATGCAGTCATTATTTGGTCTCCCAATTAAGGAAGATTTATGATTACAAACCAAGTTCAATTGTACATAAATAATATCTTTTCTTTCACTATTATTTACAACGTAATATTTCTTACATATTTTTTTTCCTCTTTTAATAATCAAAGTTCTTTATACTATCACACTACAATCCTGTGCAATTCAAAAAAATGATATATAAAATTATGATATTACCATACATTGTAGAGGCATAAGCAATATTAAATATTTGCAAGGTAAATGTAACGTTTATTAATATGTAAATTTCTAAATGTATTTATTTTAATACTTATTATAAAAAAAGAATGACAATAAGTTTTAATATTATTAGTGAAATTAAGTACAATGATGCTTATTTTAATGTTAATATTGTAGAGATATTTTGTATTTTTAATATATATGTATATATAAGTAGATAGTTTAGATGATAATTCTTAAATGTGAATATTGTACAAAATATTAATATGATTTTTATAATTACTAGCGAAAACACAGACGTTGCTGCGCTTATGTGTCCACATTTCTATTACGCTAAATTTGATATTATGTATGCTAAATTTGATATATATTATTGAAAAGGAGTATCATACAACCACGCTTGTATGTTTGCATTTTTATTACACTAAATTTCACACACACACACACACACACACACACACACACATATATACACGCTAAATTTGATATATCGTACTACCATGTCTATGTGTTCACATTTCTATTACGCTAAATTTGATATTATGTATGCTAAATTTGATATATAAACAGTGAAGTTCTTTTGTTAAAATAGACATTTATTTATGTTACAGTCTTACATAAAAGAGCAAGAGAGAGAGGTAACTTTTTAGAAGAGACTTTGCTTAAGCTCAACATGGTGTAACTGTACAATTAGAAGACGTGATTGTTGACAAAAAATTATGAAATTTAGCGCAATAAAAATATGTTAGCGTAATAGAAAAGTAGACACACAGACACGTCAACGTATAATAAAATTAATCATTACAAATATGAAATTTAACAAAAAAAAAATGGCAACATTAGTCAATAATTGCACCACTTATAGCAAGAATGTACAAAGTGAAGGATATATATCAGTAATATATATATATATATGTCCTCAATAGAGATTAGTCATTGTTTCCAGCGATGGATACTTCGTACCAATACCATGGTAACCCAAAAAATAAAAATAATTTTTTTTATAGCATACATATATATCAAATTTAGCGTAATAAAAAGGCGTGACAGTATGATGCTCCTTTTCAATAATATATATCAAATTTAGCATACATATTATCAAATTTAGCGTAATAGAAATGTGGACACATAGGCGTAGCAACGCTTGTATTTTCGCTAGTATTTTATAAGAAGAAAAAGTATTAAGATAAGATATAAGAAATATAATTTATGTATTTATTAAAACTATATATCTTTCTATCTCCTATGCTTTATTTGCAATAAGAGTGAAATAAAAAGAAAAGAAATAGAAATGATAGAATTACAAGAGAAATTGAGTGGAAAAGATGTATTTGTTGTTGGATAGGAATAAGAAAGAAAGAAGTAAAAACATTTCTCTTCACTTATTTAGATGTGAAAAAAAAAGGAAAGAGATAAATAAATTATATACAAAATATTTTTATATTAACTAATTTTTTTTACTCTATTATTTTTTATTAACATTAATTATTTATTATTTTTTTTAAAAATGTTACAATTTTTTTAATTAAAATAAAAACATTTCAATAGTAGAGCTTATTTAAAAAAATAATTTCACATTTAAAATAAAGCAAGAGCACAAGAATTTTCAACAAGGAGTTAATCTTAATAACTTCTATCTTATTTCCATCTTTTATATTTTCTAACACCCTAATTCCATTTAAATAAACAATGTGCTAATGTTGATGTTATCATTAGTGATTTTTCATCTTAGGGTGTTTGAAGAAAATATTTTTATGATAATTTATACATTTTGTTTTACAAGTGATAAACAACAATCTTAAAAGTAAAAAAATATTTTGTCGATAATAGACGATAATATAAGAGTAAATTGAATAAAAAGTGTAATATATCTTTTTGAAACTTGTGTTATTTACTTATTATAACAAAATGTATTATTTTTAATGAAATTACATATTTATTTTTTCATAAAATATATATTTATATTTTAAAATACTTTTATATAAAATGGGTTTCATCTATTATTTTGCCCTGAAATTTGTAAAATATCAAGACCAGTCCTATGTGTGTATCTCTCCTATCGAAAATTTTCAGAATTAAAAAAGATCCGCACTCCATAATTATATGCTTTGCCGGCATTCCTTTGTTTGACAACATCAATCTACCTCACAAGTCAAAACTATAATGGTCCACACAATTACAACCACATAAATATGTAATTTTCTACACATTCAATATGCTAAGGAATTGTTTGCGTCATTTTTCTGGACATGTGAAGTTGTGAACAATTGACACATACAATGATTCTTCGAGTGTGTTTGGTCCAGTTTTTCTTCAACTTATTTTTCTCTTTAAAAGAAAAAGTTGAGCCAAACATATTTTATGAAAAACTCTTAAAAAAATAAGTTACTTATTTTTATAGAAAAAAATTTAAAAAAAGTAGCTTATAATTAAGTTAGTAGAAAGAATTATTTTTTTTTTACTTATAGGGAGCTTATTCACATAGTCTCTTCTTTGAATTCCAACACGACTAATAATATCATTTTTTTTAATTTTTCATTATTTTTTCAATTTGAGTGCTTCACTGACTTTCCGGTTAAATATTACTTACATATATTAATTTATTTTAATAATGTTTTTTATTGAAAGATTTTAATTTGTTTCTAAATTATTTATTTTAGAAAATTAAAAAATATTCTTTATTTTTCAACTTTTTAAATATTCTTTACATAAAGTAAATAATATAGTTAAATAAATTTTTTATATTTTAAAATATTTATAATTTTTATTCTTTAAATTTAATTTAGATGTCATATTTTTTAAAAGTTATTCTTGAAATAATATTTAATTTTTTAAATATTATACTTAAATAAAATTTTATATTTAAAAATATTTATAATGTTTATTCTTTAAATTTAATTTAGATTTAGGATTTTTTAATTTTTAATTTGTAGTTAAGTTTTTTCATTTTTAATTATAACAATATATTTATTAAATACTTTTTCAATTATTTATTAAATACTATTTCAAATATTTATTAAATACTATTCAATATATATTGACATTATTAAATTTTGTTTCAATAATTTTTTTTTATCTTTTGAAAATATTATTGAACAATAATACAATTTTTTAAAAATATTTTATCTTTTGTAATTAGTATTATGTATAATAAAATATCTATAAATCATATTTAAAATGAACTTGTATTAACTAAAATAGTTTTAACATTTTTAAAATTAAAAATTTGAAATTTATGTATTTTAATACTTTTATATATTTTTGTTATCACTAAAATAAATTTATGTTGATTAAGTTAATTTTACATAATTGTAACTTAAAATTAACTGCGCATAGTATTTTTTTTATTTTATCAATATATTTATTATTCTATTGAGTGAGACAATTAGTTTTAAGTAAATTTTAAATTTTAAATTTTTTATCAAACAACTTTTAACTTAGAAGGAACTTTAAATCTAAAAAAATCAAAATTACCAAACAACTTCTACTTTATTTTTAAAGCTCTTATTTTGAGCTTTAACTTTAAAGTAGCTTTTAAGCAAAAAAAAAAAAAACTAGGTGAAACGTAACCTATGCTTATGACACTCTGACTTATATTTTTAGAATTAATGGCACGTAATTTATTTAATTTTTGTAGGCTTCATTGCACTTTTTGCCCCCAAAAATTTACTATTTCATGAATTTTTCTACTCCAAAATTTTTTTCGTGAATTTTTCCCTTCAATTTACAAAATATAGTGAATTTTGCCCTCAAATAGAAAAATCGCCACAATTAAAGGAAAAATCGCTACAAAATTGTCTTAATTGTGGTGGTTTAAAGAAAAAATTGTCTCAAACTGTCTTAATTGTAACTGTTTTTCTATGTTAGGACAAAATTCGAAAAAAAAAAATTGGGGTGACAAAATTCGCAAAATCGTATAACTTTGAGGATAAAAAGTGTAATTAAGCCAATATACAAGTAATTTGGGTTATCAAGTTTCTTTGTTTTTAAAATTAAGTAAATTTTTTCTTTTCATCAAAATTTTTAATTATCATTTTTATTCAAAATATTTACAAATTAAATTGGTTTAATTATTTAATTTTTTTTTCTATTCAACATTGATCCTATGTTTGTTTTGGTTGAAATAGGGTGAAAGGAAATAGAAAGGAAAGAGATAGGAAAAAATACTAGATTTCTATTGTTTGTTTGAAAAGAGAAATAGAGAAAAAAAAATAGAAATGAGGGTAATTATTTTCATGGAACCTAAAAAAACATTTTTCCTACTTTAGGAATGAAATATGAGGGAACTGATCTCTCATTTTATTTTTTGTTTAATATTTTAAAATATTTTTTTTAAAAAAAATAATAAATAATTTTATGTTAGGAAAAAATATTATATTACAAAATTACATTTTTAATTATTATAAAATATTTTTTTATATAATTCATTTTTTAACTCTCTTTTTTATTCATCAAAACAAACAGAGAGAAATTTTTTAATTTCCTTTATTCTTATTTCTATCCATCCAAATAACATATACTTTTTATTCTAATTCTCCTTATTTCTATCAATTCTATTTCATTTCTTCTTATTTCTTTCCTCTCTATTTCATTCCTCATCCAAACAACAAATTATAAAACAAAACATCAAATATTAATTAAGATAAACAATCTTTTTTAAAAAAATTAAACCTTAATTTCACATCTTATAAAATTCTTTAAAATTTTATTAAATTTCTTACTTCTAAATTTTTTAAATTATTTCATATCCCAAATTTCTCATGAATGTCAAAATATTTAGATAAAAAATAGGAATTTAAAGATTTTAGATAGAAGAAAATCAATGGAGAAACCAAATTTACTTAATTCTAATAATAGGTTCAAAAATATTTGAGAAACTAATGTTACTCTCAATAAAAAACAAAAGATATGCAAGTCTATTTTCTAATGGCAACTGCACTTTGAGGGGAAAAAATTGACGATATTCTAGAAATACTACATTTGGTAGGAGATAGCATTAGCCCACGAGAATATCGTCAAATGTAGGTGGAATAATTAATTTATTTGCTTCTAGAAAATTGACGATATTATGAAAGTACTACACACGGTAGGAGATAGCATTAGTCCCCAACCTTCAATGTATATCTTAATTTATTTTCTAAAATTAATTGCTTTTAGACTGCTTTTTTTGTAAGTCTTATAAATCAGAATCAAGCATCCAATTTTACCACCCGCATCCCAAAAACAAAATAAATTAAAACATAACCAAAAAAGTTCTGGATTCTATCTTCTCTGATAGATCATATTTGGCTATGTTTGGCAAAAATAATTGAAAGTTAAAAAAAAGAAGAAAAAATAGGTTATGCACTAACTATATAAAACGATTTTATATTGTCATTCAATCATAACTTATTATATATGGTAAGTTTGTTAACTTTGATAATAACCACCTTAAAAGTCACACTAAAGCTGATTTTCAATTAGTTGATAATATAAATTTTTTACACTGACAGTACCTAATAATTAAAAGTTGTTAAGTTAGCTTATTGAATTATGTGTTTGGTAAAATTATCTATTGAAATAGTTTATAAATATAAAATAACATAAATGAATGTATTTATAAGATATTTTTATATAAATTTTAATTTTATTTTATTGATAAAAATATATTTTGGAATATTATAATTTAGTTTTTTATTTAATTTTAAACTCTTGACATTTTTTATTTATAGATAATTTATTTTAATTACATTTTTTAGTTTCATTTATTATATTTTTTTATATTGTGTATTCTACTATTAATCTTATATTATATCTTAAAATATTTTCAACCAAGTATGAAATAAAATAAAAATAACATACACTTAAATAGACATCATACTTTTATTATGTTGATTAGTGTAATAGTAAAAATAAATAGTGTAATATAAAAAATAATAACAAAAATAAAATAAAATAAAATAAACCTATCATCTATCATCATCAATATCTTGTTATACAATACTAAAAAATAATATAAATAATGTAAATAGTGTAATGGTTAGAATAAACAATGTAGTATAAAAAATATATAAAACATAATAGCAAAAATAAAATAAATAATCTATCATTTCATTGTAAATTAGTAATAAAACCATACTTTAAGTAAAAAAAAAGGTAAAAAAAATTAATAAATATTTTAAAGTTAAATAGGGAATAGCATATAAGAAACTGGTGTTTTAAAAACACTACTTGAAATAACATATTAAAAATCACCACAAATTACTAAAATAATCTTGTTTATCAGACACTATTAATAAAGTAAAAAAAATAAAATTCACCCAATAAAAAAAACTATAAAATATATGAAAATGTTTGTCAAACATATACAAAATCCCAACTCTGTAGGGTGACTTTTCTGAAATTTCTTTCTGACTATCCTAATTCCTAATGCCTTGCTTACTTTTACGATCTAACAAGAGCTACTTTATTACATTATTTATGAGGTACAAATTCAACGATGCTAAAAGGTATTAATAAAGCACTGAATTGACACAAATGAAATTGAATGCTTATTGTTTAGACTTTAGAGTGATCAAGTTTATCTTCTTTATCAACTATTTCTAACATGTTACTTGCTCAAAATCATCATTATTTTATTCCCCCAGTAACTTGTTGCGTTCGTAGTTTGCACATCCTAATAGATGGAAATGGCTTGTGGACTGGAAACTATTTGTGGGCTGGCTTATGGAGCTCAGCAATATCAAAAAATTGGGGTGCAAACATACACTGCCATATTCTCTCTCACATGCGTTTGTCTTCCCCTGACTTTCCTTTGGATCAACGTGGAAAATATACTAGTCTTCATAGGCCAAGACCATGGTTGTTAAACTCGAGTTCCGACTCGTAAAATCGTACGAGTTTACAATTTTACATCGCCAGAGCTGGCCAACTCGCAATTGAAATCGTTTTCAGTTGGAATCGGATACATTCGGATGAACTCGCTCAAAATCGCAAGTTCGTCACTAAGTTCGCGAGTTCACTTTGGCAGAGCAAATTTGCTCCAAAATGACGATGAGGTGAGCTTTTAGTTTACGATTTGTGGAAAGAGGTTCGCATTTTGCGATTTCCCCCTGGATCCACGATTTTGAGCCTGTTCTCCATAGCTGTTAGGGTTTTCACTGTCCTCTGTTGACTGTTGATTCATCATCTTCTCTGCGACCTGTTGAGCTCAGATGGACCTTTTCTTCTTCTCCTTTGCTATTCTCGCCGCCGAACTCTACTCCTATTCACCTCGCAACTTCGCAGTGTGCGCGTCGCAGCTCGTGGTCGACGATTGTGCGTTCTACTTTGTGCGTGCTCCTGCTCTGCAATTCAACGTGAGTACTGATTCTTGGTTCGTGATTCTCCACAATTCCTGCTTCACCAGTTGAAGGGTATCACCATATCACTCTATCTGTTATATTTCTGTTTTGTGCCTTCACTACCTTATGTTCCCAAATGCATTTCAGATTGCAAATTGTTATTTAAAAAAAATATTTTGTTAGATGTGTGTTGCACTGTCATTTGCTTATTTTATTGTGTAATTGTGTTTGATATCAATATACCAAGTCATAATGTCGAGGACTGGATCAAACTCCTTTGACAGCAATGTAGTTGTCTCTTCTGCTAGAAATAGGAAGAATGCTTCGGAAAATCGGTTAGATATTGGTTGGAAACATGGGACAAATGTTCAAGGCAATGCTAGGAAAGTCAAGTGTAATTATTGCTCAAAGATTGTGAGTGGAGGGATTTTTAGATTCAAGCATCATCTTGTTGGAACTAGAGAAAATTCAGAACCTTGTGCTACGGTGCCAAAAGAAGTTAAAATGCTAATGATAAAAATTGTTGCTGAGGCAAAAGAAGCTTCCTTGAAGAAAAGAAAATTAAATAGTATTGATGAAGAAGGGGATGAACAAAGTCAAGGGGTGGAGACTTATAGTTCTCAAAGACATGACATATCCTTTTCAAGAGGAAAAGGAAAAGTTGCTAGTGGTGGGGGAGCTCAAGCAACTATAAATCAATTGATGAAAAAAAGTTATAAAGAGGAAGTTGATGCTCAAGTGTCTGAATTTTTCTACACAAGTGCCATTCCATTTAATGCTATTAAAAATCTAGCATTTGCAAAAATGTGTGAGATGATTGGGAAATATGGAGTTGGTTATAAACGCCCATCTTATCATGATGTTAGAGAGAAGCTTTTGAATCCAGTAGTGCGAAAAACTTATGCAATGCTTGAAGAGTATAGGGAGGAGTGGAAAAGAACAGGTTGTTCTATCATGTCTGATGGATGGATAGACAAAAAAAGGCATTCAATTTGTAACTTCTTGGTGAATAGCCCAAAGGGGACAGTGTTTTTGTATTCATTAGATACCTCTAACATCTCAAAAATAGCTGACAAAGTTTTTAAGATGTTGGATGATGCAGTCACATTTGTTGGAGAGGAGAATGTTGTGCAGGTGGTTACTGATAATGCTGCAAATTTCAAAGCAGCAGGAGAATTGTTGATGCAGAAACGAGAGCATTTGTATTAAACCCCATGTGTTGCTCATTGTACTGATTTGATATTTGAAGATTTTAAGAAGCACTTGAAGGTTCATCAAGTTACTATAAAGAAAGGAAGAAGGATCACCACCTACATATATGGCAAAACAATGCTTATAAGCATGTTAAAGAAGTTCACAAACGGAGAGACTTGATTAGGCCTGGTATGACTATATTTGCCACAACTTATTTGACTTTAGCTTGTCTGCATGAAATGAAAGCATCATTGATGAGCATGTTTAGCTCTGAAGAATGGAAGACAAGTAAGTTTGGAACTTCACAAGAGGGGAAAAAAGTAGAAAATGTAGTTTTAGATAGTTGGTTTTGGAAGAATGTAAGCATATGCCTAAAAGCTTGCTGCCCCTCTTATGGTGGTCCTTCAATTAGTGGATTCGGATATCAAAACCCGCCATGGGTTTCATATGTGAGGAGATAGATTGTGCAAAAGAAAAGATTAAATGCAACTTCAATAATATTAAGGAAAGGTAAAATTTTTAAACTGTCTCATTAAAAGTTAATTGTTTGTGACTTTGTGTAACTATTTCTAATATAGCATATTTGATATTTATGTAGTTATGAACCTATTTGGAAAATTATTGATGAGAG
Source organism: Spatholobus suberectus (assembly GCA_004329165.1). Classification (NCBI taxonomy): domain Eukaryota; kingdom Viridiplantae; phylum Streptophyta; class Magnoliopsida; order Fabales; family Fabaceae; genus Spatholobus; species Spatholobus suberectus. Next base: position 7,517,141 of record CM014735.1, read on the forward strand.
GTAGGATAATCAACTTCATAGACCTTTGCATGTAGCTACATATTATCTTAATCCCCACTTGCATTATGAGCCTAATTTTAGAAATGATGATTCTGAGGTGAAAGAAGGGCTATATTTGTGTATGAAAAGATTGGTCAAGGATGTTGCAGAAAGGAATAAAATTAGTATGCAGCTTATTGAGTTTCATTATGCTAGAAGACTATTTTCTATGGATAATGCAAAGGCTTGTAAGAAGGCTATGCTTCCTGCAGAATGGTGGGAGATGTTTGGGGATGGATGCCCAGAGTTGAAAAAGTTTGTTATCCGTGTTTTGAGCTTGACTTGTAGCTCTTCTGGGTGTGAGCGTAATTGGAGCTCATTTGAAATGGTAATTGAAGTTTATCACTTTGTTTATGATTTTTGATTTTCTATGTTTAGTTTAGATAATCATGAAATTCTATTTTGTGGTATTTTCTAATTCTAGGTTCATACAACGAGAAGAAACTGCTTGCATCAAAAGAAGATGAATGACTTGGTTTATGTCATGTACAACTTGAAGTTGAAAAGTAGACAAGTTAGAAAAACTGTTGCTCTTTCATTTGATGATATTCAATCTGATGATGAATGGATAACAGAAGAGAGGGATGATGCTGATGAAGAAAATGTTGAGCTTGAGCAACCTCAAGGTGAAGGTGGTAGTTGTTGGAACCAAAGACGTAGAAGCGTCTAAACCCTCAATGTTTTGAAGATAACAAAGCTTATTAATGTTTATATTAGTGTGTATAAACTAACCCTATCACAGCGAAAGACGAAGACTCATCAAGAAGGACCGTCCAGCTGATGCAACAATGACCGTCCAGTGGACACTTTGAAGACCGTCCAGTAAGACGCGATCAAAGATCATCTAGATGAACAGACCGAAGGCGATCAGTCTAAATCTCCAGTATTCATATATTCAAACGACTGAGTTTTTCATTATGAACATCAATCATGTCTATCCGCCTTGAAACCTACATAGTACCACTCCAATGAGCTAACATTCAAAACGGTTTGAAACATCAACATCAAGTCAGTACAAAAGCACAGTAGAATGGGTAAAGCAAGTCAACTTATTAAGCCAACAAGACAGATGAAGAAAGTTCAGAAGAACATATTGTTAGCGCAGCCCTGAAACTTCTATTGTAGTGCAAGTTTTCAACTGCCACGCCTGACTTTTCTGAAAAGATAGTTTGCACGCGCCTCATCATGCGAAGAGACAAGATATCTATAACGGATCTCTTTCCTGAAGATCGTATATATAGCGCATCAACAAAAAGCAAAACAGAGAACTGAGATAGGTGGATTTTTGTTTAAAACAACAACATATACTTTCTTCTGTGATATTCTATCAAAAGCGTCCAGTGGACGATAGTCATTTTGTTTGTAATTATTCTCAAAGTGATCCTAAGTCTAAGTTTTAAAATCCTCACTACGTGAGTCGATCTTTCCTCAAAAATATTTTTTTGAGCGTTGTGAAAGCCTGGAGAGGCTTAGTGTAAAAAGAATACTTGGGATAAGCAATCTAGGTAGATTGCGTTGTAAAGCCTGAAGAAGCCACGAATAATACTTGTAACCAAAGATTGGTTAGTAGAAACCTTCTAGGTGAAGGAACTGGACGTAGCTCAGGTTGAGTGAACCAGTATAAAGCTTTCTGTGTTTTCTTCTCTCTATCCCTACGCTTAAAAACGTTTTGTTTAGACTGATCTACCTTTTTCGAAAAGTTTTTTAAACGCACAATTCAACCCCCCCTTCTTGTGCGCTTTTTCTTATTTCAGTAGTAATGTTGAATTAGTTGGAGAAAGTTCAAGTAATCCAACTTTAGATGCATTGGATCTTGATAATTTAGCTTTTGATGACAATGTTGTTGATGAACATTTTTCATCTGAGAAAGAGCTTAATGGTGATGGAGATGATGGTGATGGTGATGATGATATTGGAGATGATGTTATCAGAGGATTGGACATAGACATTTGAAGACATTTGTCTTTTTTTTTTTTTTTAAATATTATCATTTTATGAACTTATGTTTTATGAACTTATGTTTTATTTGGTGAGTTTGAACTTATCATGTAGTAATGTACTACTACTTAGTTATTTTATTATTGTAGTTTACTATTTTGCTTTATTTATGAGATTTAAATGTTGAATTATTATGTTATCTATAGGTATTTTAATATTTTTTTATAGTAGGTAAACTTTTATGAGTTTATTATTTGAGTTTACGAGTCGAGTTTACGGACTCTTCACGAGTTTACGTAAATTCTCGAGTTTAACAACATTGGCCAGGACCCTCTAATTGCAAATGAAGCAGGAAAATTCATAATTTGGCTTCTTCCAGCACTTTTTGCATATGTAATTCTGCAGCCATTAGTTCGATATTTTCAAATGCAAAGTTTGCTTCTTCCCATGCTTATAAGTTCTTGTGCGACTCTTGTATCCACATACCCCTTTGTTGGGCTTTGTTGTTCAAGACTGGACTGAATAATGTTGGTGGAGCATTAGCAATGAGCATTATATGCATTTCTTGCATCATACATGAGATACTCTCTTGCATGTGCAAAAACCCGTGCACCAATTTCTATGGAGCTGTTCCAAGGAATTTGGGAGTTCTTTCGCTTTACTATCCCTTCTGCAGTAATGCTTTGGTGATTTATCTTCCTGTTCACTTGAAGTTGTATATATTCATTTTATCGAATTAAATATAACATTTTTTCATGCTGATGACTGTAGCCTTGAATGGTGGCCGTTTGAGTTGCTTATCTTGTTGCCTGGGCTGTTACCAAATTCGCAGCTTGAAACTTCAGTTCTATCCATTTGGTATGTTTGCTACATTCTTCTTTTCTTTTCAACCTAAGAATTTTCAGGCTCTCCTTGAACTACAACTCACGATCTAGGATTTTGTAAATTAACGTGATTGTGCTAATTCTTTGTCATTTTTCTACAGTCTCAACACCATGGTGACTCTCTATGCAATACATTTTGGAATTGCTGCTGCAGCAAGGTGACATCATCAACATGTTCTTTCTTGTCGCAGCTGGGTCATGATGGAACAGCGAAAAAAGAAATGAAATCAGATGAGCCGCCACCAAAGTTTATTAAGAAAACTTTGAAAAAAAATTCTTTAAAAAGAAGAAATATTTTTGAAATCAAATATGGGTTTGGGAGTCAATTACGCATAGAAAATGTGTTAGTACTCTACGACGTCCGTCATAAAGACAGTTTACCCCTGATTAAATGTGTAAAATTAGATAGCTTCAAAAATATTTATTTTACTTGTGAACACCCAATTTTATCTAGGTAATTGTAGCTTAAAATAAATAAATAAATTAATAAATAAAATAATTGGGTTAAGTATGTTTATCTTTTATTCTTGTTGGGCTAGTTTGTAACTAAATTTCTTGTTAAATTAAAAGTTTTAAGTTCATGACCATACATATTCATTCATTCATAATGGTACTTCAATTCTAAGAGAGTCCATCATCATTACAGAAAATAAATACAAAATAAATAATAATAATAATAACAAAAGGAAGTAAAGAGTTGAGAAAGAGAAATAGTTACGGGACTTGAACAATTCCAATGGAAGCTTACATTCCTTTTGCTGCTCAACTGCAAAATTACGAAGGTTCTTTTTCATTCCACTATTTGTCTCTCATTTTACTGCTTCATTGTATGTGATTTATTTGCTTCACTGCACAAATTCTGCTCTGCTTTTGTATAATCAAGTTGTTTGCTGAGTATTCATTCTGATTGCTCTGTTTTAATCTCAGTATGTGATATTCTGCACTCTGCCCATGATCTAGAATATGGCTCGAGGAGGCAGAGTCAGTAATCCCACGTTCATTGTGTATACGCTTAGATTAGAGATGTAGTCCCTCATATCCCAAACAGAATTAACCCTTGCGATCACCACAAGCAAAATCATACGCACATTGCTTCTTCAATAATACCACACACTGCAGGATTCATATACAGAATAATTAATCCAGTAATTAAAAGTAACATAATTAACCTCATGAATCAGTGACTGTAGCGAGAATGGCAAGGAATTATTAACATAAAAATTAAAAAAAGAGGTTCCGTGCATCTCCAAATAACAAAAATCTTTAATCATAATCCGTACCCCAAATCATGTCTCCTCTGCGAGTAATCACCATTAAAATCCCAACCGTCGCACTTGCGCGATGCCTTCGCACGTCTCTTGCGCGGACCTCTTCCGCGCCATTAACCGCTGTTCCGTCAAGCTCCATGCCAATAGCCACTATGTCGCCTTCGTATTTCCACAGCACCTCCGAAGTGTCTTTGCCATACCAATTTGTGCCTCCATACCCCTGACTTGCAAACCCTTCCTTCCCTATATCTGTACGGCGACAATACAGGAATTGCAGTAGCATGAATCCACCCCAACTTCGCCGTAATCGTGATTTGGACATGAAGATGCGTGACAGAATGCCAACCAATAATAATAATAATAATATGGAGCAAAGAAAAAAACGTAACTCCTCAATCTTCTTCACTACTGCCGCGTCGCAAGGGTCACCAAGTGGGTCTTGCAGCGTTTTGATTTGATGATATTCAAGGGAAAAATGTCGATGCGGACATTGAAGGGTGGTATACCCCTTTTTTACCTGCATAGCGGACTGGATAAGGATGGGCCAAGCCCATTTCCTTTTCTCCTCAAGGTTCGTTGAACGTAATTTAACGTTCCTAGGTGGATGTCCTTGTTTTAGTTGAATCGGCTTTTTAATCTATTTTTTTTATATGAAAAAGAAAGGTAGCCTATCCTATCATACTGTTTTATTAGCGTAATAAAAATTGCAAGCTTTTTTGTCTCAGGCATCCTTTTTAACGTAATAGAAACAAGATAGGATTAATTAATAATTTATGTTTCTTTTCTTAAATAAAAATTGTAATAAAAGGGATAGATTTAGTGATTCTTCTTGTTGGGTCTAGGATCTACTTGAATATCACAAGAATCTTATTTAAAGTTTAAGATTAATTAATAAATAGTTAATTGATAATATTAGTAAAATGAAATATAAAAAAATATATGGGCTTAGTAATTATTCATGTTGGGTCTAGGATCCACTTGAATATCATAAAGATTTTATTTTGAGTTTGATTAACACTTTGTTAATTGATATTTTCTTTTTAATAAAAATAAGGATGTAGACTAAGTAATATTTCATGTTGGGTCTAGACTCACTTAAATATCACAAAGATCCTATCTAAAACTTATAATTAATTGATAAGTTGTTAATAGTTTTTTTTTATAAAAAATAAATTAATTAAAAAATAGACGTAGTGATTTTTCATGTTGGGATTAGGACCCACTTGAACATCACAATAATCCCCTTAAAACTTATGATTAATTAATAATTTGTCAGTTGATTTTTCTTTAAAAAATAAAAATGTGGATTTAGTGATTTATCATGTTGGGTTTAGGATCTACTTAAATATCGCAAAATCTTTATAACTTTGTTTTATAAAAGTATCTCGCATCTGTTAGGCCGTCTGTCGTTGTGGATGATATTCTAAAAAAAAACTTAAGATTTAATGTCTTAATAATTCTTATAATAAAAATAAAAATATATAACTAAAAAATCAACCATTCTAATGTAATCTAAACGAATAATTACTATAAATTATTTTTGATTTATCTAGTCATTACAGTTTTAAAAAAATAACCCTAACAATATCAAAATCTTTGAACTTTTGGATTAAATCAAAATCAACTGTAACCCTCTTGACCATATAAGAAGGGTCAAATCTCGATCCAGACCCCTTTCACAGCCAACCTTGAACTTGACAAAAAGGTTTGATCTTACAGGTCAGACAACTCCTTTGGGACACCATGTGAATTAGTTCTTTATAAATTTGTTTGTTAGAATAAAAATGGAGCATGAAAATGGTTAATAGATTGCTAAAATTAATTTAATAGATTTATAGCACACAAAATAAATATTGTCCACCATGTTGATAGATTCAAGCAATTTCGCGCAAGTTTGGTTTAGCAAAACAAATGCATCACAATCAAACATTACAAATGTGGTAGAAGTAGTCTCGTCATTAAGTATACCTCAATATTTGTTTAGTGCTTAATAAACTATCATTATTGTATGAATAAAAAAACAGAAAACTATTGGAGTTGTTGAATAAATAAAAACAGAGAACATTTAAAATATGTATTAATTACCTCGGGGTGACATTTATGATGTGCTTATTACATCTACCACAATAGTACGTTCCAGAGTCTAGGGATACCTTCTTGTGGCAACAACACACAGTGTAATACCAATTATCTTCATCAACGAAAGAATTGGTAGTAGTTAGTATGACAAAACTCAAATCCTGCGAAAATACATTTGATAAAAATTAGTAAAGAAATATGTTGTGAAAAAAAATAATTCTTATTTCGAATTCAAAAGCTTTTAAATACCTCTTTAGAATCCTTCATATCATTTCTTTGGTAGGCTTCCTTCGTTGATTGAATAGTAGCCCTTGGTGTAGACTTGAGGAATTCATCGTCCAAGCTTATTTTAGATTCGTCTTGCAATTGGCTTAATCCTTTAATAGGAGTTTCTATTGTGTTAGTCATCTTTGATTTAAACTTAACAACCTCAGGAATGTCTAGGTTCAACATCAGTTGTGAAGTAAAGGTGCTACTAATGTTTTTATTCCCTAAAGACAAATAAAATAGAACATCACAAACAATGTTAATTGGTATAAAAGATTGAGATAGCAACATTTGTTCTAATTGAGATAGCAGCTGAATTTCACTATTCTAAAATGTCATTACCGTTCCATGTCTTCACTTTGCAGAAGAGCACAACAACTGCAATATTAGTTGCCTTTCCACTTGCAAGAAATGAGTTTAACTCATTGACGAAAGCTCCAAACAAAGTGACTTTGAAACAATAACTGTGGAACAAAAAATAGATAAATAAAAAATTATCATGTATTGTAAAATGTTAGGAACAATGCCTAAAATATTATAATATATATATGTGTGTGTGTGTGTGTGTGTGTGTGTGTGTGTGTGTGTGTGTGTGTGTGTTTATCACAATGTTGGGATGCCTTACCCTTCATTATCAAGCTCCATGATTATAAGCCTAGACTTGACCCCATTTTTTACGTATTCACCTTCATTGCCTACACCAATAAGGACTCCCATTATATATGAAAAATATGGAATTAAATGCATTAATTTTGTTGTAAGTCAAAAGATCAACCACAATTTGAATTTTAAAAAAAACATGATATTGCCTAACCTAAAAATACTAACCAACCAAGTAATTGCAATCAAAATTGTCACGAGACAAATTAGTAGGGGGGTGAACTTGATTATGTTTTGCGGTACAGTCGCTTGAGCTTGATTTGCAATAGTTGTTTCATATTGAAACCCAATTTATATGCATGTCTTGTTGTACAATACTCTCCTCCATTTGAATACACACCAAACTTTGATAACACATACACCTTCCCCTCTTCTAGCTTAGACTGGAAGATATCAATTGCTTGCAAATTGTTGCGCCAATTCTATCACCCTGCATAACCAAACAATTCCTAACTAATATTTGGTAACAAAACAATAATAAAATGTGAAATAAAAGTAAAATAAAATTAGTTCCAGAATACAAACCTTGTTGTCCATAAGGACTAATTCTAAAAAGAATGTATTTTTTTTATTGATAGGATCCAACACGAACCATATATGGACAACCCTTACCGGTATATGCAAATTATCATGTTTGGGAGTTATCTATGACACAAAGTTATATTTTGGGGCCATTTGTTCAAAGAAGATGAAGAAATGATACATTTTTCTAATTAATTTTTGAAAGAGTTAATGGATGTTCCATTTCACTTTGGAATCATTATAAATAACATTTACACTACCTGCAAATAATGGTCTTGCAAAAAGAAAACTAATTAATATCAAAAATACTAGTTATAAATTTATGAAATTAAAAAAGTTTAATATCTTAAATTAATTTATAATAATTATACTCACAAATTAATTTAAAAATTAAAATTAAAAATTATACACAAATATTTTCCCAAATTATACTTAAAATATACAATATATAATAATTATTATTTTGGCCCTTGAAAATTATATTAAATTATGTTCGTAAAAAATCTACTTTTAACATTAATTTTTGCCCTAAATAAACTATTTTAAAAAATTAATTAACATTATTATAATTTAATTGGAAAAGGTATAGAATTAGTGACATATAGGATTTAGAAAGGAAAACAATTTTGTCCTAAATATATTTACCCTCAATTTCGTAACATATAGGATTCAAATTAATGTTATACAATATTGGAGTCTGGTATGCTCTACCATAATTTACGGAAATTATTTGTCATGAAATTTATTTTTAAAATAATTTAATTTGATTACTATTTATAAATGCAGAGCAATATTTTATATATTGTTCATGGCAGTTTATATTAAAATAATGTTAATTAATATAATTTTATAGAAAAATGTATTGATAATCATAATAGAATTGAATTTAGATAGTATTTATGACAATAATTTAATCGCAGTTTTATGGACCTTTATATATTTGCAAAAAATTGGAATCATTATAAATAATATAAGATTTCTTTCTTAAATTATAACATTTATACTATCTACAAATAATGGTCTTGTAAAAAGGAAACTAAATAATATGAGATTTCTTTCTTAAATTATCACATTTACACTACCTACCAGTTACATAATTACGATTAATTTTAAAAAAATTAATATCTTAAATTAAGTTATAATAATTATACTTACAAATTAATCTAAAAATTATACACAAATATCTTCTCACATTTTACTTAAAATATATAATAATAATTAATTTGGTCATTGAAACTTATATTAAATTATTATTATAAATAAAATCCATTTTTAAAATTAATTATTGCCCTAAATAAATTATTTAGAAAATTTAATTAATATTATTATAATTTAATTAGAAAAAATATAGATAATCATAATAGAATTCAAATTGGATTTTATTTAGGACAGTAATTTAATAGCAGTTTAGTGGAACTTTATTTAGGACAGTAATTTTAAAAAAATTAATATCTTAAATTAATTTATAATAATTATACTTACAAATTAATGTAAAAGTTATACTTAAAAAATTTACGCAAATATCAGATACTTGGAAATGTTAATCAATATACTTAAAAATTATGTGAATTTTATTTAAGACAAAATTAGGGTGAATGTAAATAAAAAATTATTGATTATGTATATAATTTTTAAAAAATAAAAAATACCCGTAGTTATTAACAAATAATTAAGTCAAATTACCAATAGAATTTTTAATTATAATTAAGGTAATTATTTAAAAGGTAAGTATTTAATAGAATTTTTAAATTCAAAATTCAAATATGGCTATTTAAAACTCATTCATGCAATAATTATAATGATTATAATTATGATCTATAATCGAATCAAATATTTACGAAACATCATATAACGACACATGTTATCCAAACCTCTCTGTAAATGACACGTGTCAGTCAAACATTGAAAGTTACTCTTGATTTGCCACGTGTAATCCAAACCTGTGAACGAATTCTCAAATTTATTTATAATGATTTCTATTAAATTTTGCAAGTAAATTTGTAGAATCATCTCTATTAAATGAATATATATCCTACCTATTACTGATATTTTTTGTGGATACTCATAAGATATGGATAATATTATCATCCCTAACTACAAGTGATCTTATGTATTAATCTAAATTTATAGAATAATTATTGTCCACCGTATAAAGTTTTAAAATAATAAAAAATAGAAGAAATAAAATATTATTGTCTACCAAGCTAAAATATTCTCTTGGGAAATGATGATTTCAAACCTTATAAAATACTCCCACTGTTTCATATTGATTGATGTTTTAATATTTAAAAAATTTTCATATTAATTAATGTTTTCAGTTTTCAATAAAATATTAACACTTCGATTCTAAATTTGTCCTAAATAAATACATAAATTTAATGATTTTTAAGTGTTGTGTCAATCAATTTTTGAAAAGAGAAGCAAGGATATTGTAATAAAATTATTTTACCATGTAACTTATTTTTTATCTTTCTTAATCTGTCTATAAAAATCTTAAATATCAATCAATATAGAACAAAAGGAGTAATCGAGACACAATAATTTTTTTTTTACTATTTTACAAACAAACGAATACCCAATTCATAAAATAAAACATAAAAATGAAATGAGGATTCTGCATGTCATCTGTAATAACAGAGTACAGAATTCGAAAGTTCTTATAAAAACATATTATGAAATAGAGCTTATGCATGTTTAAATTTGATGCCTGTCCAATCAGATTCGCATGCAAAAGAAGTTACTTAAGGAGTGTCTGGAAACACGTTTAAAAACATAGAAAATTACATCAATAGTGAAGCTACACGATGTAGCTTTCACATCTCTTTCTTTGAATTGATATGAAAATAGGAGGTATACATACGTTACTAACAAGATTCCAAACACGTTATTATTGTAGCTACTGTATATTTTAATTATTGAACGTGATGAGAGGGCACTAGTAAAGTCGTTCCAAACACGAACCTAGAGTCAAAATTGTGCTCTACAGCACAGGATTTCCTTTGGTCTCGGAAAAACCAAAATCTCATTAAGCATTACTTTCAAACTGTCAATAAAGAGATTGAGCTCGTACTTCTCACTCATGGAGAGTTGTTTTGTTTGCGTCATTAAAAAATTGGCCTTTGATCATAGGCTTCGGTTTCTCATACCAATCTATTGTCCGCTGGAAATTCACTATCAAACAATCTCTTTCTCGCCTTGATTGCCTGCATTAGTAAGACCACACAAGAATTAAATACTTTATTGTCCTTTTAAATTCGTGAAAAGTTACTAATGCATATATACCTGTGTGGTTTTGGGGTTTTATGAGAAAGGTTAGAGAGCATATATACCTGCTGTTCCCAATTTATGCAACTTGTTATGACAGAAAGTAGAACACATTGAACAAAAGCACCGACTTGTACACCAATCCAAAGTCCTTTTCCTCTCAACTTTGCCAAAAATGCCAGTGAGGCAGAAACAGGAATCCCACAGAGGTAGAAGGCCCCTAGATTGACATAAACCCCTATGTGTTGCCATCCACAACCTCTAGCAACCCCTGAGCCGAAGTATTGTAAAAATAATTGAGAGAATGCTTCTCTTCAATATAAAATTTACTTAACAATAAAAAGACGAGGGATTTTTACCAGCGAGAACACCTTGTATGCTGTCCAGTATAACAGATATGCAAACAAGAGGAGCCATGACAGTGACATAATCAACAACTTCCTTCTCATTGCTGAAAATATAACCAAAAACATGGCGACAGGCAAAGAGGGTTCCGCTAACTATAGCTGTCTCCATGACTGCAAAGGACATTGCAGCCATCACAGCAACACGAGCAGCATGAGGATTCCCTGCTCCTAATTCATTTGAAACCCTTGTGCTATAATCAGAGAGGAGAAAGGTTAATTAGTTTAAATATATGGTCAAACATAGGTAGCTATGTAGATTGTGACATGTAAAATATTTAGAAGAACATGTTTATGATGTCACCTTGCTGCAGCAGCAATTCCAAAAGGAATTGCATAGAGAGTTGAAATGGTGTTGAGGCTGTAGAAAAATGGCAAAGAATAGCACAATCACCGTAAGACAATTAGATCGTGAGTTGCAGTTCAAGGATGGCCTGAGAAGTCTTATATGTTATGTTGAAAAATAAAAGAATGTAGCAAACATACCAAATGGACAGAACTGAAGTTTCAAGTTGTGGATTTGGTAACAGCCCAGACAGCAAGATAACCAACTCAAACGACCACCATTGGAGGCTACTCATCAACATTAAAAAAATATTGGAATTTTTTGGAAAAGGAAACAATTTATAATTCGATAAAATGAATATATACAACTAGAAGTGAACAGGAAGATAAATCACCAAATCATTACTGCAGATGGGATAGCAAAGCGAAAGAACTCCCAAATTCCTTGGAACAGCTCCATAGAAATTGGTGCACGGGTTTTTGCACATGCAGGAGAGTATCTCATGTATGATGCAAGGAAAGTCGCATTTAACCATATTGAAATGCTCATTGCTAATGCTCCACCAACATTATTCAGTCCAGTCTTGAACACCAAAGCCCAACAAAGGGGTATGTGGATACAAAGAGTCACACAAGAACTTATAAGCATGGGAAGAAGCAGACTTTGCATTAGAAAATATCGAACTAATGGCTGCAGAATTGCATATGCAAAAAGTGCTGGAAGAAGCCAAATTATGAATTTTCCTGCTTCATGTGCAATTAGAGGGTTCTGGCCTATGAAAACTAGTATCTTTTCCATGCTGGTCCAAAGGAAAGTCAGGGGAAGACAAACGACTATAAGAGAGAATATAGCAGTGTATGTTTGGACTCCAATTTTTTGATATTGCTGAGCTCCATAAGCCTGTCCGCAAATAGTTTCCAGTCCACTTGCCATTCCCAACTATTAGCATATGCAAATCACGAATGCTAAGTTACTGGGGGAATAAAATAATGATGATTTTGTGCAAGCTAACATCTTAGAAATAGTTAGTAAAGAATTTGAGCCCGGAAGCATTTCCTGACTTGGAATTGTGGCGTTATCCCCTCCCTTAAATTTTTAGCACAAAAAAAAAAACAGTTCGTAAAGAAGATAAACATAATTACTCTACTTTTTTTAAACCATGTTATTGATATAAAATATCTATTAGTTTTGTTGATAATTAATCTCTACCAAAGAACTGGCTACTCACCTTTAGTAAACTCTTTTCTTGCAATTACATTTTTTTTATTTACAAAGTTTGAAGCTGAAATCTTACTTAAAGAATTTAAGCCCAGTTCCACTTGGATCAACCTAAACTTAATCACTCTAAATATAAGTATTCAATTTCATTTGTGCCGATTCAATGCTTTATTAATACATTTTAGCATCGTTGAATTTGTATCTCATAAATAATAAATAATTTAATATTGTACCACATAAATTCTAAATAGAAGAAAGTTTAAAACAATTGAACCGACTTAATTTGCAAATATTCATAATAGAAAATGAAAATTTTTAAAATTTTAAGCAAAAAAATTAAAGAAAAATAAACTTTACTTAATTAAAAACAATAATTAGCTCAAAAAATATATATGTAAGTCAGAGTGTAATACGCGTAGAATCACTGTAGTATATCTCAGTCGTTCATTACATGAATACAAAAAGATTACGCAAACAGCTTCCAAAAAAATATATCTTTTTGCATATTAAATATATAGAAAATTGCATATTTATGCGGTTGTTGAATATAGAAAATTGCATATAATTGTGAGGAGTCAAAGAAGCGAAGATTGACTTTAGCTTACAAGAAGACTGAAACCAGTGACGGTGGCAAGGGAGATGGCCAAGGCGGCGCTGGAGAGATAGAGCTCGTCGTTGAGGTGACCGACCATCATGATCGTCACAACCTGCAACATATACTGTGAAGCAGTCACAACCATCATAGGCCCTGCTATGCGAATGATGCTCTTCATTTCTGCACCCAAACCATCCCATGTAACTCTCTGCTTCTCCCTTTGTTTTGGCAATAGACTCTCTTCCATGATTTTCTTTCCTACCAATCCAATCAAGAGACAGTGCGAGAGAGATCCGAGTGGGTATGAAACACCTTTGCCCCTCCCTCTGCCTCTCAATCATATACTATGTATGTCACCTATATTCCCGTCCTTTTTCTTTTTAGTCAATGTCGGACCATCAGAGAGGAAAATGCGAAATGGAATAGAATAAAGCATTAATTTCGTCTTCCTAGTATTATCTTTTGAATTTAATAGTAATGTATTGTCTACGTAAAAAAATTTACACTATTAATTAATCAAAAATATCATTGATATGACTTTTAAAGTATTTATTATAAAAATTAACAAACTTACAATAAATGGTGATCTATAATTAGATGACAGTGTAAAATTACTTTACACTGTCATTATATGTCCTGTTTTCTTTTATCTTTTCTCTTAAATAATCTTTAAAATAATAAAATTGTATAGGCTTAATTGCATTTTTTTTACTTTCAAAGTTTTACAATTTTACAAATTTAATCACCATAATTTATTTATTTTTGTGAAATTTGATCCCAATTTACAAAATATCACAAAATTTGTCCCCAAGTAAACAAATTACCAAAAAATTATCTTAATTGTAACAATTTAAAAGAAAAATGCTACAAAATGCCTTTATTGTAGCAGTTTTTCTAGATTAGGACAAAGTTTGAAATATTTTGTAAATTGAGGGCAAAATTTGCAGAGGGCAAAATTTGTAGAGGCCAAAATTCACAAAATTATAAAGCTTAATGGGCAAAAAACACAATTAAGCCCCAAAGTTTTACAATTTTGTGAATTTTACTGCTCCAAAATTTTTTTCATGAATTTTGTCCCTAAGTAAAAAAAACTGTCATAATTGAAGAAAAAAGGCCACAAAATTGTGTTACTTGAGGCGATTTAAATAAAAAACTATCACAAAATGTCTTAATTGTGACAGTTTTTTCTACATTAGAACAAAAATTGTGATATTTTGTAAATTGAGGGCAAAATTCAAGAAAAAATTTTGGGAGGACAAATTCACAAAATTGTAAAACTTTAGGGGCAAAAAACATAATTAAGCATGAAAGTTTTACAATTTTGCAAATTTTGCCACTCCAAAATTTTTTTCACAAATATTGCACCCAAATAGAATATCTGTCCCAATTAAAAGAAAAAAAAGGCACAAAATTGTCTTACTTGAGGCGATTTAAATGAAAAATCGTCACATAATATCTTAACTGTGGCACTTTTTATGTTAGGACAAAATTCGTGATATTTTATAAATTGAGGGGCAAAATTAGCAAAAAAAGAATTGGGATGGCAAATTTGCGAAATTGTAAAATGTTGGGGCAAAAAGTGCAATTAAGCCAAGATTTTTCAATACTTAACTGACTATGTAACATAATTTCTAATACTTTAGAGACTACTTATATAATTTGATTATTTAATGACTATTTGATAAAGAGAATAATACTTTAGAAACTAAATTGGAGGTTTATTCAATAAAAAAAAGGTCTATACACAAAGGTTCAATGGAGAAAAATATGATAACGAGCAATGAGTTGGTAAATGCTTATTTGATAATAAAATCGAATAAAATATAATTTTAATTTCTATAGATATGATTTCATTTGATTTTGAGTCTTTTAAAATTTATATTGTTAATTTTGATCTTTTTAATTTTAATTTTTTAAGTGAGTCTTAACATTTTTCAGGAACAATGTTTTTAAATTAGACAATTTATTAATAAGTGAAAGTATTAGTTTATAATTTGTTAATTCAATTATAGTTAAATTAATAATAACTAAATATATTTTATGTACCAAAAAAAACCAAATATATTTTTATATTATATACAATTAAATAATGTTTAAAATACAATATTCATTCTTAAATTTATAAGATTACAAATTACAAGTTTAATTCATAAATAAAATATAATTTAATTTAAAAATTTAATTAGAATACATTAATAGTATAAACAAATTTTACACCATCAACCAATCACATAATATTGTCATATTTGGTAGTTTGTTGATTTTATAAAAATTACTTTAGAAATTATAATTAGGATGATTTTTGATGGGTTGTGACTTGTGAATATAAAAATTTTCACATTGGCAATGCATGAAAATTAAACCCTTAATTTAAATACAATGATAATGTAAAAGTATTCCACATTGTCATTCAATCTATAATTATCATATATGGTAACATTATTTATTTTTATAATAATTATTTTAAACTTATATTTACAATAACTTCTAATTAAATAACTATTTAATTTTTTTATATTAATCATATATACAAATTAAACTCAATAAAATATAAGTGATTCAAAAAAAGCTCTTAAAAAAATTAGTAACTTATTTTCACATTAGTAAGGGGAGTTTTTTAACATCTTACACAGAACTTATTCATGCAGTTCCTTCTTTGGATCTTAACTCGATCTAAACTACCATTTTTTTTATTTTCCACTAATTTTTCAATTTAAGTGTTCCACTAATCTTACATTTTTTTATTTTAAATTATTTTATTTACTGTGAGGTCTTAAATTGTTTTTAAATTATTTATTTTAAAAAATTAAAAATAATTATTTTTCTTGTTTAACCTTCATTACATAAAATAAAAGAATATTGTTAAAACAAGTAAATAATATAGTTAAATAAAATTTTGATATTTTAAAATATTTAAATTTAATTTATATTTTAGATTATTTTAAAATTATTAATTTATAGTTAAGTTTTTGAATTCTTAATTACAACAATATATTTGTTAAATGCTTTTTAGATTATTTATTAAATACTTTTTGATATATATTTACATTATTAAATTTTGTTTAAATAAATTATTATTTTATCTTCTAAAAATATTATTTAACAATAATTTAGAACTTTTAAAATATTTATATTTTTGTAATTAATTCTTAAAATTATTTAGTTAATATTATGTGTAATAAAATATTTGTAAAACATATTCAAAAATCATTTTTATTAATTAAAATAATTTTTTATATTTTAAATTTAAAAAGTTAAAGGTATTCATTACATACTTGACCCTTAGATAAAGATTGACACATGATCTGGACAAATATTTAGGTGTTCCTATCCTGTCGCAATAAGAGACAAACATACTCTTGCTTCCGAAAAAAAGACGCAAAAAGAGAGTAGCTAGTGCTTTTTGTTTTGTTTATTTTGTTTTGTAAGTGCAGGTGGTGGTGAAATTGGCAAACTGAATTTTCTCCAGCACAAAGAGAGGTGTATTGAATCAGAAAAAAAGAAGAAGTAAATGATAGAGAAAAAAAAATAGAAAGAGACAGAGAGGATGGAGAAGTGACAAAGAGAAGAGCAATAGGGAGAAACTAAATCCGTGAAATTGGATGCGTGTTTCTTTCTTTGTTTTTTTATAAAAGAATTTTACTTATATATATATATATGGAATGTTTCAAATGAAAAACTTTTATAATTAGAAAACGAGAATTTTCAATGATAGCCTTTGAATTATAATTAAAGCAAATTTGCGGCTGTTATTAAAACTTAATTAATTACCTCTTATGAGATTACTATTGTCACTGTTTCCACAACCACTACCACCACTGCCATCACTGTTGTCGCCATTGCCATTGCCGCCACCATCGCAACCCCTAGAGGCAGTTGTGGTGGTAGCAGCAACGATGGTGGCAATGGCGACAGCAATGATGGTGGCAGTTGCGGTAATGGCGATAATGGTAGTGGCAGTGGTGGTGATGGCAGTAGTGGTGGTGGCAGTGGTAATGATGGTGGTAGTAGTAACGGCAGCAGTGATGGTGGTGGCTGCAAGGGCAATGACGACAGCAGTGGTGGTGGTGGTGGTAGTGGAGGTGGTGAGCCTAGCAACGGTAGTAGCGATAACGGTGGTAGTGACAGCAGTGGTAGCGACAGTGGTAATGGCGACGATGGTAGAGGTAGTGATAATTTTGTTCTTATAAGAAGTATTTAATTGAATTTTATTCTCAGTCGTTTATTATTTTTAGTTGTAATCCAATTGCTACAATTAATAATTCTCATTTCTTATTTTAAGAAGTTTCTCATTTGAAACGCCTCCTAGGAGATGTCGCAACCGGAGTCACGATTGGACAGCAAAAAAAATTAAAAAAACAGAGGAGCCGCCACCATGGTTTATTAAGGGAAAACATGGAAAAACCCTAAAAATAGTCTTGAAACAAAGATTGGATTCGGGAGTCGATTACGAGTAGAGAAGGTGTTAGCACCCTACGACGTCCGTTATAAAAAACGGTTACCCTTTAACTTGATGTGTGAAAATATTAGTTGTCTTATCCTCTTGCTTATAAAATTATTAATCCTATTTATATATTTTTTATTTAAATTATAGATTTATTTTATTTTTAGAAAAAAAGGATTGTTATTATTACTATTTTATTTTTTATGGTTTTTGAGATCGACAAGAGTGGGCTCCTGCTCATACGTATCCTCCGGTACAATGAGGAAATCAGACTCACATAGTTCTTTAGGTAAAAAATCGTTTTGTGGATTGATGTTTTTTAGTTGTAAATTTATTTCTTTATTTTTTGCAAAAAAATAATAATAATAAGATATAAAATCTTAAATATTATAGAGTATACACAACGATGGGTGGCCTAACAGATGTGGAATACTAAAACAAAAATTTATATGAGACTTTGCGATATTCAAGTGGATCCTAGATCCAACATGACAAATCACTAAGTCTATAGTCTTTATTTTATTAAACAGAAATATCAATTAACAAATTATTAGTTAATCATACTTCAGATATAATTTTATGATATTCAAATGGATCCTAGACCCAACATGAATAATTACTAGATCTACTTTATTTATTTATTTATTTTTAATCTTATGTTAAAAGGAAAAATTAAAGAGGTTTTGGTTACATTAAGAAAAGAAAAGAAAAAAGAAAAAAAAACTTTTATTAAAGAAATAAAGTTCAATGAAATATAATGAATTTGCTCATACTATTACATTTTTTACTTGCTAATGGTTTTATCTATTAAACAAAAACAGGTATTCATTTTTTTTTATATATATTAACCACTTATTATTATAATATATTATTTGGTCTAATTTAATTACATGTAACAAGATTTCATATTAGATTGATATCAGATGCTATCCTTTACGAATAAGGTTTATAGCACGAATACGTAACTAATGATCGAAGTCCACAACGAAAGGTCAACCAGCAGCGTAAAAAATAAATAAATAAATAAAACCATGGGTCACACACACCAATCCAAAATGATGCTGTTATATCCTTTGGGCTAGGCCAGTTCGAGAACCTAACACCTTTGATCCCTAACGAAAATAATGCCGCAACTTCGAGTATTGTGGTGCTCTTCTCTTTAGCGGCTTAAAGGTGATGGGGTGGAAGAGACTAACAACGAAATGATGGAATCGCAGATGCTCCCAAGGGATCACAAAGAATCGCCCTCTATTAAGTCGTGGCGAAACCTCAGGAGATATTGCGAGAATGGAACGGCAGAGCCGTAGTTGTCACGCATCGGTGATTGCTGAAAGTTCGCATCGCAGTGGTTGACGGAAAGGCCTCACGCTTTGGCGTCGTGCCTAAGGTGATGGTGATCGATGAACCAGAGGTCGGCACTTATGGTTTTGCATAAACTTTTAACATATTGGTTCTAAGGTGCGTACCTATTGTTCAAAAGACGGTCCAGATTTGGTTTGAGAAAAAAAAATTGAAATGTGTATCTATGTGTGAACTAGAGGTTATTAAAATTTTGTAAGTGTAAGAATTAGTTATTAGTGTGTGCCAGAAGAACAGTGCATGTGTGTTTCTGTATCACACGGTGACTAAAAATTAATGTACTTAGCGTTTCGTTTTTTTAACAGGTTGTGTGAAATAAATAATACAGGCTATTGTTATAGATGAAATTCAATTATCAGCGAGCACAATCATGGAGATTCATAATTTTAGAAACAATTATCAAAAGAGAACAGAGGCATCGCTATGGTGCATGAATGTGATAAACTTATACAGAGTAAACAAGCATTCAAGCAAGCCATAAAGAATCAGAAAATTACAACAGAATAATTGGAATACCTCCGTAGCTCTCTTAGCAACAATATCTCCCTCTTTTTCTTCTCTTAAATCAGCAGTGTAGTATTACTTCTTCTTTCTTCCTCCATTTCGTCCCCATTTCCTTTTTTCTTTATTCTTATTTATAGGCCATCATAAGGTTTAAATGCCTGTAACTGGAATCGTTTCCCTTTCTCGTCTCTTCTCTTCCCTTTTGTTATTATTGTTATTATTATTATTATTTATTATGTTGTATCATATAATGATGATGATGATATGGAATATTCTGGAATTCTTTGTGTGTATTATTAGCTGTGATATATGCACATGAACCAAATTGAAATGTTATGTATAAGTAATGCATTCAATTCGTCAAGGCAGTAACAGTGAGCTTGTGCAAGAGGGAAAGAGAAAAACGTGACTTTCCCTTTTTTTTTGCTTGTTCTTTTTATCTTTTGTTTTATCTTTTTAGTTAACTATGGGCTTAGCCCAACGAGCACCAAAAACTCATTTATTCACTTATTATTTTGATTCACTTTTTATTTAATTCACTATTATTATATTTTTATTTTGTTATTTATTTTCAAATATTACTATCAGAACTATCAGGATAAAATTGGGTGTTCATAGGAGACATATCTAGTGAAAGAGTTATCTTTATATGAGAATGAGAATAGTAAATCTGGGTCGTACAGCATACATAGATGGTCATGATTTAAAGTTATATGACCACTTAAAAAGTCGCGTGTCTATTTAAAAAATTCACACGATTTTGTATGTTTTAATTTTGACCATTCATAATAAGATTTAATGGTTAATATCTATTCCTCCTACTCATATAAAAAAGGCCCTCTCATTTGATATATATATATATATATATGAATTTAATTAAAATGCATTCTCAATATAAAGTTTTTTATATTATCATCTAATTATAAATTACCATGTATAGTAAAATTAACTTTGATAGTAATTACTTTAAAAATCATATTTGAAATGATTTCTAATTAATTAATAAAAAAATATACTTAGCCAGGTACACGAAAGTTAAACTCAAAAAACATTATGTCATAAATTAATAAGATAATAATGTAATAGAAAACTAGAGTGCAAAGTTCATAAATGAAAGGAAAATACTCAATATATACTCACTTTCTTTTCCATTTCATTTGAGTCTCTCTCTCTCTCTTTTCTTTTTTTGTTATATTTCACTTCAAAATGGATGCAGATTTATCATTATTCTAAAGACTTAAATATATTTTTGATTTTTGTAATATACCACATTTTTTTTTCATCATTATAAATTTATTTTTTTTAAATAGTTCTTGTAAAATTACTTTTTTTTTAATTCAATCCTTGTTATTTTGTTTTTGTCCTTAAAAAAATACTTATTTTTTTTATTTTTGTCTATGTAATATGTAAATAGTTTGTTTTTAATCACTACCATTTTTTTTCAAAGGATTAGGACAAAATGAACAAAATATTATAAAAACTAAAAGAAAAAAACAAATATGTTATAAGAACTAAAACAAAATAACAAAGACTAAAATATAAAAAATAAATTTTACAAAATCTAAAATAAATAGAACTAGGGGAGCTCAATGTATTCGAAAAATATATTTTTAATTTATCGAGAAACAATAATAACGAACTAAAAAAACAAAATCTCATCAAGCATTACTTTCAAGTTTCAAACTGCCAAGAGAGAGATTGAGCTACTACTTCTCACTCGTGAAGAGTTGTTCCATCATTAGAAACTTGGCCTTTTGATCATGGGCCTTGGGCTTCTCATACCAGTCTATTGTCTGCTGAAAATTCACTATCAAATAACCTCTTTCTTGCCTTGATTGCCTGCATTAGTAACACCCCACAATTGACACAAAATGCCTAAAGGGATACCCCCTCAACAAGGACATTCAGCTTTATTAAGCAAAATCAAAATGGTAGCCAGACGATGAATTAGCTACATTAAATTGTCCTTTTAAGATCGTGAAACAAGAATAGTAGTAAATAACTAAACTTCTCAAAATTTGGGGGTTTTATGAGAAAGGTTAGAGAGCATATGTACCTGTTGTTCCCAATTTATGCAACTTGTTATGATAGAAAATAGAACACATTGAACAAAAGCACCGACTTGTAGACCAATCCAAAGTCCTTTATCTCCCATTTTTGCCAAAAATGCCAGTGAGGCAGAAACAGGAATCCCACAGAGGTAGAAGGCCCCTAGATTGACAAAAACCCCTATGTGTTGCCATCCACAACCTCTAGCAACCCCTGAGCCAATGTATTGTAATTGACAGAATGATTCTCTTCTATATAAAATTTACTTAACAATAAATAGACAAGAAGGAAGTTTACCTGAAAGAACACCTAGTATGCTGTTTAGTATAACAGTTAAGCAAACCAGAGGAGCCATGACAGTGACATAATCAACAACTTCCTTCTCATTGCTGAAAATATAACCAAAAACACGGCGACAGGCAAAGAGGGTTCCACTAACTATAGCTGCTTCCATGACTGCAAAAGACATTGCAGCCAACACAACAACACGGCCATCATGTGGATTTCCTGCTCCTAATTCATTTGAAATCCTTGTGCTGTAATTAGAAAGGAGAAAGGATAATTAGTTTATATATATGTCCAAAGGCAGCTAGCTATATAAATTATGACATGTAAAATATTTAGAAAGAACGTGTTTATGATGTCACCTTGCTGCAGCACCAATTCCAAAAGGTATTGCGAAGAGAATTGAAATGGTGCTGAGACTGTAGAAAAATGACAAAGAATTAGCACAATCACGTTAATTCACAAAATCTCATAAGATTGTTAGATCGTGGGTTGCAGTTCAAGGAGGGCCTGAAAAATCTTATACATTACATTAAAAAAAATGTAGCAATCATACCAAATGGATAGGACTGAAGTTTCAAGTTGTGGATTTGGTAACAGCCCAGACAGCAAGATAAGCAGCTCACACGACCACCATTCGAGGCTACAGTCATCAACATGGAAAAAAACATTACATCATAGAATTTTTTGGAAAAGTAAACAATTTATAGTTGGATAAAATGAATATTTACAACTTGAAGTGAAGGGGAAGATGAATCACCAAATCATCACTGCAGAAGGGACAGCAAAGCGAAAGAACTCCCAAATTCCTTGGAACAGCTCCATAGAAATGGGTGCACGGGTTTTTGCACATGCAGGAGAGTATCTCATGTATAGTGCAAGAAAAATCACATTTGACCATATTGAAATGCTCATTGCTAGTGCTCCACCAACAATACTCAGTCCAGTCTTGAACACCAAAGCCCAACAAAGGGGTATGTGGACACAAAGAGCAACACAAGAACTTATAAGCATGGGAAGAAGCAGACTTTGCATTTGAAAATACCTAACTAAGGGCTGCAGAATTGCATACGCAAAAAGTGCTGGAAGAAGCCAAATTATGAATTTTCCAGCTTCGTGTGCAATTAGAGAGTCCTGGCCTATGAAAACTAATATCTTTTCCATGTTGATCCAAAGGAAAGTCAGGGGAAGACAAACGCATGTGAGAGAGAATATAGCAGTGTATGTTTGCACTCCAATTTTTTGATATTGTTGAGCTCCATAAGCTTGTCCACAAATAGTTTCCAGTCCACAAGCCATTCCCATCTATTAGCATGTGCAAATTACGAATGCACTAAGTTACTGGGGGAATAAAATAATGATGATTTAGAGCAAGCTAACATGTTAATATGTGCCTTACTAATACCTTTTGGCATCGTTGAATATGTGCCTATAAATAATGTAGTTCTAGTTTGATCGTAAGCCAGGCACTAGGAATTAGGATAGTCAGAAAGGAATTTAAAAAAAAAAAAAAAATCTCTACAAAGTTGAGATTTTACGATCTATTAGAGAAGAGAGAGGCTAGAGCTTTTTTGTTATGTTTTAATTTATTCTGCTTTTGGGTGCGGGTGGTAAAATTGGATATATGCTTGTGAAAATTTTTAGGAGTTATAAAAAAAAGACATGAAAAGCAAATAATTTAAGGTTGAGTAATTTGTATATGAGAAAAGAGTATTTAACCTCTCTAAACATTATCTTTTTCACAAATAGACACTCTAAATATTTATTTTGGTATACAATGGTGACACTATGGTTAAAACATATGACCTTATGCATACTATCCAAACCTGCCCCCCCTCCCCGGACTACTAAACTAACCCTAGTGAGAGACACTCTAAATATTAAACATTAGTTTCTTCCTAATTGATCCATGTGCTTTACTATCTTTGCAAATAAATAACTTAACTTTAATTCCAGTCTCAAATGATCCTTAAATTTTACTCGTTTTTGTTCATAGATACCTAAATTTCTATTTCATCTCAATTAATTATTAAATTTTGCCTTTTTACAAATAGTCTCTTATATTAAATTAGGATTAAATTACTAACAAAAAAAATCAATCATTTATTTATTTTAAATTCTAATCATTTATTAGTTTTATTTTTATAAATCACTTTTCCAAACATTAAAACATAAGAATGTTTAGAATTAAAAAGAAAATCAAACAAAAACTTTTTGATTTTTGTATTATTTTCCCTTTATTATTAGATTTGAATTTTAATATATGGAAAAATGAGTTGTAAAAAAATATCAATGAATGATTGACATTTGAGATAAATAAACTATTGAGTTTTCTTTTTTATTAGTATTTTAACTACAACTTGATAGAAAGGGCTATTTATAAAAATAAAAAAGGATAAAATTTAAGGATCAATTAAATTGAAATTAAAATTTAAGGTGTCTATTTGTAAAATACGTAAAGTTTAAAGATCAACTGGAATAAAATTAAAGTCCGTAATGCTTATTTATAAAAGAAGTAAAGTTTAAGGATTAATTAGGAGAAAAAAATTAAATTTTAAAAAAGAAATAAAGTTTAAAGGGTTTAATTAAGTATTATTTTCCCTTTCTATATGGAAATAAAGTTTAGAAGGGTTTAATTAAGTACTCTTTTCGCTTTTCTATATGGACTGTCCTGTTATGTTTTTAATATAAAAATGCATTAAGATAAGATAATTAGAATGCACTAAAATAGAACACAAAGTGCATATATATTTTTTTTATTATCATAATATTGGTGTGAAATATTTACTGATTTTGTTGATGACTAATCTTCATTAAAGAACATGATTGGCCACTTTTAACAAAGTCACCCTTCCAATCACTTTTTTTTTATCTACTAGATTCAAACCCAATATTATTTAAAAAATTCAAATCTAGTTTCACGTAAACCCACGTAATGTTGATACAAAGTTCATACATGAAACAGTACATTGCTCCGGGACTAATGCTATCTCCCTCACCCCGCTTCCCCATCCTACCCACCAAAAAAAAGTGCAGTTGCCATTACAAAATCCGTTCACTTACAGACCTCTTTAGTTTTTATTATATGTGATTTTGGTTTTTAAAAAGTTCTAACCTATTTTCAGAATTAAGTAAAATGAGAATTATAAAATTTTTAATAAAAAATCAACAAAAAGATAAAATTTACTTAATTTTAAAAACAAAAAGTTAATTAGTTAAAAAAATTAAACAACCAAAATTACTCGTAATAAAAGTTAAATAAATTAAAAATATCTCAGTTGTTCATTACATGATTACTTGTTTTTAATAACTTAAAAAAAAAATACAACAAAAAAAAAATAACGCAAACCGTTCCCAAGATTCATTTATTTATTGCATATTAAATAGTATGCAGAAAATTGCAATTTATTATGTGGTTATTGTGTGGACTGGGGAGTGTGGACCATTATGGTTGTCAGGTAGATTGATGTTAACTGTTAAGGAATGAGATGTAAGCAAGGCATACAATTGTGAGATGTCAAAACAAGACTTTAGCTTACAAGAAGACTGGAACCAGTGACGTTGGCAATAGACATGGCTAAGGCAGCGCCGGAGAGATAAAGATCATCATTGAGGTGACCAACCATTATGATTGTCACAACCTGAAACAAATACTGGGAAGCAGTCACAGCCACCATAGGCCCTCCTATGTGAAAGATCCTCTTCATTTCTTCACCCAAGCCAACCCATGTTACTCTCTGGTTCACACTTTCTTCTCGTAATAGACTCTCTTCCATGCTTTCCTGACCTACCAATCCAATCTAAATATGAGTCGGTATGAAAGACCTTTGCCTATGCCTATGCCTCTCAATCGCATACTACATATATGTATATGTCATTGTCATTTATATTCACATTCTTTTTATTTAGACAATTTAGGGCCCACCAGAGCTGAGGAAAATACGGAAGAGATGATGTATCGAGGAAAGCTGTGTAGAGAGAAAAGCATGATAACCAGCTACGAGTTGGTAAATGCTCATTTGATAATAAAATAGAATTTTAATTTCTGTAAATATGATTTTATTTGATTTTAAGTATTTTAAATTTTATTTTGTTGATTTGATTTTTTAATGTGTGTTTGCTTCTATCTAAAAACCGCACAGCTACCCACAATTTTACATCAAAACATAGAAGTTATTCCTTGTAGCTTCCAAACAGACGCACGTAACGAGAGAATCAGGGAACGAGTGGGAAACCAAACACAGTTAATTTTTTTTTTTAAAAATGGTAAAATGAGTCTTATCATTATTTAGGGGCAGTGTTTTTAAAATTAGACAAATTATTAAATAAGTGCAAGTATTAGTTCATAATTTATTATTTCAATCATAATTAAATTAGTAATAATTAAATATGTATACATATTTTATATTAAATACTATTAAATAATATTTAAAATATAATATTCATTCTTAAATGTATAAGATTATAAATTATAAATTACAAGTTTAATTCATAAATAAAATATAAGTGATTCAAAATGAAAACATGGAGGCATCAACAATCTCCCGTTACAAGTTAAAAGGGTTTAATAAATTTGGAAAAAGGCTGAAAAGAGAGTCAGAGCTACATTTTTTCTTGTCTGACAATTCACCTAAAAAACTCATTCTCCAAAACAAGTCGTTCGTTGAGCACGGAAACCACATGCAACGGAAAAATAGCATTGAACATTTTCAGAAAAAAAAAAGTTTTAATTTGTTTCTACGGAAATAGATAAATAAAATATAAATATAAATATAAATTTTTACTATTTATTTAAAGGAAAAATAAGAGGAAGGGAAGTTTCTTTTTTGAATCCATGAACGAAATTTTCCTTACAAATTGACATGGAATGGAAAGAAAATGATTTCTTTATTTTTTGTTAATTTTTTAAAACTTAATTTATTTATAATATAAATAATAAATAATTTTATGTTGAAAAAAATTACAAATTAAAAGTTAATTTTTAAGGTTAAATTAATTAATAGGTCTCTGAATTATTAAAAATTTTTAATTAAGTTCTTAAACTAAAAAAAATGTAATTAAATACTTGATCTTGTAAAATTTTTATAATTAAGTCTCTGATATTAGTTTATAACAACTTAAAACCGTCAAAAAATGATAATTTGTGACCGTGTTAAAGAGTTTAGGGACTCAATTATAAAAAAATTATAAAATCAAGGATCTAATTATAATTTTTTTTAATTTGGAGACTTAATTAAAAAAATTTAAATAGTTTAGGGACATACTAATTAATTTAACCATTTTTTAATTAGTATAAAAGTATTTTTATATAATTTATTTATTTATTTATACTAATTCAAATAAATAAAGAGAAATTTTTATTTTTTTATTTCTTTGTATTCAAACAACACATCTTGTTTACTTTATTTATTTTTATTTTTATCTTTTCTATTTTTATCTTTTTTTTTCACTCCTAATTCTAACTAATATAAGGGTGTCTTTGGTCTAGCTTTTTTCTTAACTTAAAATTTACTTTAAAGATAAATCTTAAAATAACTACTTTAAAAATAAATTAGAGGTTTTTTCTTTTATAAAGATTAATGTGTTTAATTTTTTAAGATTTGTTTTAAAAACAGTGTTTGGTCTAATTTTTTTTGAGAAAAAACTCAAAAAATTGGATTAATCACTACCTAAATAAATGCAAAGGTGATGGAATGAAAATATTAAATTTTTATTGTTTGTTTTATAAAAAAAAACAGAGTGAAAATAAAAGGCTAAATTATATTTTCAGTTCCATATCTTTTTACTAAAATTCGTTTTAGTCTTTTATTTTTTAAAAGATTCATTTTGATATTTTAACTCTCAAATTTGAGTTAATTTTGTTCTTCCAACGTAGTTATTGTTTTTAATTTTGAAACATATTTTGAACTTTTTTTTTTACCAATTCAAGATATAAAACTATTAGATTCACCTATATAAAAACTATGGAACAAACTTTTCGCGCGATTTTTACTATGTTTGTGGCCCTTGTTTAATGTGAAAGTGAGTTCCACGAGCAACTAAAAAATAATCTAATATTAAATTTTCAGTTTTTTGGTTACTCGTGGAACTCACTTTTCATGCAATTTTTACTTATGTTCATGGCCCTTTTCGGTTCTAACATTAGTTGAATTTTATAGTTTTCATGTAGATGAATCTAATGGACCAAGTTTCAAGTTTCACGTCTTGAATCAGTCAAAGAGTAATAGTGTTCCAAAATTAAAAATAATCATTGTTTCAAAAGGCCAAAATTAAGTCAAATTTAAGAGTTAAAAACCAAAACAAATATTTCTAAAAAAAAATAACTAAAACGAATTTTAGTAAAAAAATAAAAGACTAAAAATATATTTTAACAGGAAAAAAAAATTATGGACACATAAAATATAATTTCCCTCCTTAGTAGGAATAAACAGGGAAGAGAGTTTTTTGAGTTACTTTTTTAGTTTTTACAAAAAAAAAATGAATAATTTTTTATAACATAAAAATAAAAAATACCACATAATTTTATATTAATAAAAAATAATTGAGTAAAAAGTTTAACTTTTCATTAAATTTATTTTTTAATCAATATAAAAATATTTAATTTATTTATTTTTTGTATTTTCTATTTTACTCATTTAGATAAGCATTTCTTCAATTTTCATTTTTATTTATTTAAATAATACATATTTATTATTTTTTTCATAATTCTTTTATTTTTTTTCTATTTCAGTTTCTTATTCAAAAAAATTTCTTTCTTTTGCAACTAATTTGAGATTAACCACAAAACTAAAAGGAAAAGAGTTTTAGAGGTTAAACATTTTTTGCAAAACTTAAATGCAATCATTTGTTTTTTATGTTGTTTTTAATTAAAATTGAAGTTCTTTGCATAATAAATGTTGTATTACCATAGATTACTAAAGTAAAATTGCAATTTTAATAAGAAAACAAGAAAAAAAAGTACATGTTTTATCTTTTTTCTTTATTCTAGAACACTATATACTACTCTATTCTATCCAACTTATTTACATTATGTTTGGATTGGGTGATTTGGGAGGGAGTGAAATAGGGGAGATTTTGTAACTTTCACTTATTTGGTTAGAAGAGAATTAGGAAGGAAAAGTTGCTAAATTTTGTGGGGGGCACCATTTTAGAAATCCTTCCCCATTTGCCATGTTTGGAGATGATTTATGGTGCATTTCTTTTTATATTTTTTTTAACTTTCTAAAATAATAAAAAAAATTAAAAAATTAAAAAACAATACATAATTTTCTATCAAGAAAAAATAATAAAGTAAAAATTATATTTTTAATTAGTATAAAAATATTTTTATATAATTTATTTATTTATTTTCACTCTCTTTTTTTCATTCTCTTTTTCACTTATCCAAATAAATGGAGAGAAATTTTTCTACTCCTTTTCTTCTTATTTCTATCTATCCAAACAACAACAAAAATTTCACTCTATTTCATCTTTATTTCTATCCTTCCTATTTCTTTCCTTTCCAATTCTTTTCTCTCTATCTCACTTCTAATCCAAACAAAGGGTCATTTTTTGGGTTTCTAGATTGATTTCCTTCTCCAAATTTCTTTTTGTGTTAAACCCTAAACTGGTTTAGACCATTTTAAGTTCTTGTAAAAAAAAATCTAACAATTTGGTTCACTAATTACTGCTCATTTGTTCAATTTTTAACCAATTTATCTAGTTGTTTAAAGTATTAATTTTGTGGGCTATACATATGGGTCAATTTGCTAGTTCGGCGATTTGTCATGAATCGACTAGTCCTATTTTTTTAGTTGAACTCACGATATGGAAGCTAAGGACTAATTCCTATAAGTATTGAGATTTATTTAAGGGTTGACATCTCTCAACATATGTTCTTTTATACACACAGGCCTAGAGATTAGACCTTTTACCATATACTTAAAGAATATGGTTATCTACAAATTATATCACACCATGTTGGTGACCAATCCAATTTTAAATATTGATAAACCCCAAGTAGGATCCATATTTTTAGCAACTCAAATTTTCCCAAATTGAATTCACAAAAACAGAATTTGAAGAAAAAGAAAAAATGGAAAAGAAAGGAATGGAGAAGACGCCATAATCAATTAATGATTAATGAGTCAATGATGATTCGCTACAAAGAAATTGTTCTTTGATAAGAATCTAATGGTTCAATCCAAGAACTTAGAGAGAACACTCTCTTAGCAAAAATGCTATCAATTCCTTAATTCATCAAAAGTGTCTACAAAATGTCCATAAGGACCTATTTACACTAACACTAAAAATAAGGTCCAAATACTAACAAGCCCAAAATTCAGGGAGGGTAATGTTCTCAAATGTCAGTATATTATAGAATTTTCATAAAAGAATCAAGTCAAAATACCTTATAAATGTACTAAATCAAGTCAAAATACCTTATAATGTACTAGAATCAAGTCATTTAATTAATTAAAAAATTTGATTTTAATTTATTTTGGACTTTACAAATAATACACATTAAAATCTTAATTATTATTTCTTAAGAGAATTTTTTCAAATGGAACCTTAATTGAATTTATCATAAAACTTTAAAATATGCATACTTCATATAAAATTAAATAAATAATGTAACATAAAATATTTATGAAAAGTCATAAAACTACAATAACACCATTGCAGACCCTATTTAAATCATTTTAAGAACGTTTAAGTCCTTGTGGAGTCTCACGATGTGGTGGTGGTATTGGTTATGACCCTTGATGGTCTCTGTGTAGATACTGTGGTCTAAAGCCTGAACACACATTGGTGTGAATTGATCTTCACTTAGAGGATTCGAAAGTGATAATTCAAAGATAATATGAGTGTGTGCACTATTGTTGTTTCATACGTATGAGCATCTATTGAGCTTTTGGAAATGAGCACACACTCTATTGTTTAATAAGAGAGGAAGGTTAGTGGAAGTTATTGTGTTAGACCTTAAGAATGTGCAAACACGTAATTTCACTAAGGGCTGAGTGAATGCATCCCTATGTCATGGTAGCTGTAACACCCCTACTTTTGTATATTAAATTATTTTATATTTATTTTTGAAAAATCAGATGGAAATCTAAAAAATTGATCCCTACGGTTACATTCATATTAATAAATAATAATGAATTTATATTTTTTTAATAATTTTTGGGGAACGAAGTTTGAAAATTTATAAATGACCGTTTTGTCTTTAAAAAGCTAGATAACAAAATTAATAAACAAAACTAGTTAAAAGTGTTTAAAAATTATTTTTAAGTCATCAATGTACTTAGAATAATTAATAATATTTTTATAAATTTTTTAATAATTTATTGAGATAATTTTTGTAAAATGACAAAAATACCCCTAGTTGACTACAGGAACCAACCAAAGGCTTTTTGACTTTAAAATATTTTGAAAATTTTATATTAAGTATATTTCATTATAAAATTTTTATTTCGAAGAAAAATAGTGAAAAATATAACAACCGTATTTTAATTTTTTCAATTGTTTTTCTAATATTTGACGATGTAATTTTAAAAATCAGAAAGAAATTTCAAAATTTTGATCCCTGCCATTACGCTCAAAATTTCAAGAGCTATTTAATGGTAGATTTTAATAATTTTTCCAAGCCGGAGCCTGAAGAAATTAAAAAATAACGATTTTGTCTCTATTTCTCAACATTAAGAGTTAACATGAAAAAATATTCAATTGATATTAAAATGTAAATTTAAGCTTGGAATCATATCATATATATTAAAATATAATTTAGAAAAATTTGAATTTTTGGAATTTTTGTGTAAAATGACCAAAATGCCCCTAAGTGTCTATTAAGCTTGGCCAGTATTAGTTTGACATCCAAAAAAGGTAAAAATGATGAATTCATTTTATTTATGAGTAAAATATTTAATTTTATATTTTTCATAAAAATTTTGGTATTTATTGAATTAAAATGATTTTTTATGAATTTTCTAGCTTAAAAATGTAAAATAAATACATATAATTTGAAATAAATTAATAAAAATTAAAATTTATTTTTGATGAAAATAATGTATTTGTCTAGTTTTGCATTAAAATGCATTATTTTGATATTAAAAGCTAATTTTTCAAGTTTAGGCGATTTTATCGGTACTGGTTAATTCAACTATAGATAAAATTTACATTGAGGAGCTTAAGGACAGCTCATATAGCACGTCCCGAAACCTATGAGGGGTGATTCACCACCCTAAATGGTATATGTGTCCCTAACTTTGCATATTTGTCCCTAATTTTAAATTAAAAGCAAATTTAAAACTTGATTTTTTGTATCATTGCTTAGGTCATTTGGTAGATACCTAAGACCCCTTCCTCTTCTATAAATAGCCCCTCCTTGCTTCAAATTTTTATAATTTCCTCTTCCTCTCCCAAGCTAGACAAAGCTCTCCATAGCCACCACTCTCCATAATTATTTTTTCTTACACCAAAGTTCTATTACTTTCAATCAAGCTTTTATTCTAGGAATTTTGCACCAATAATTCTCTCCTCTTCAACAACTACCCTAGAGGTAATGAGGAGAATGAGGTTGGTTCTAAATTATTGTCACTTTGCATGTTGGTAAGAAAGGTTTTCCTCTAAACCCGTTTAGGTTTAAGTTTTATTATTATTATCATTGTTATACTGTTTGATGTTAAACTTTAACTTTTACTAAGTTGTTACTTTACTCAAATTTAAATTATTAAATTATGCTTGCTAACTTATTACTCTGCTCTAATTTAAATCATTAAATTATACTTGCTAAACTATTACTATGCTCAAATTTTAATTATTAAATTATACTTGCTAAGCTGTTACTCTACTCAAATTTAGAAAATTAAAGTGTATTGATTTAGTTGTTATTCTGCCAAAATTTTAGTAATTAAATTATAATTACTACGTCATTATTTTGCTAAAATTTTAATAATTACTAAGCTATTATTCTACTAAAACTTTATGTGATTACTAAATTGTTATTCTGTTTAAATTTGGGTATTGTGCAATTTCTACAATATAAGGTAGAATGTTGATTGTATTAGTGCTCAAATTAAATGAGAACAGGAAAACTTCTATTTGAGAATTTAGGAAGTGATAAATTAGTGAGTAATGCAAAGTGAGTGACATGCTGTGACATGGCATCTTGCTAGGGAAGCTATAGTTTGGTATACTGAGAAATGAAAGGTAGGGCATTTGAGGAGGTTTTAGAGGTATGCATCGAGTGGTAAAAGTTCCAATAGCTAGGGTAGCGCCTCAAGCCAGGATATTTGCCTAACCAAGCTCGATAACCCCGACAACTATTTAGCATTCCAGGATTGGTTTGAAAGTATACATCTATAAATGAATATCCTGGCTGTTATTTTCCTCAATGACGATGAGGACTATACCATGTGATGATGTTGATGAGGTATATGTACTCCCAGTCACTTTTCGGTTCTGTTGAGAACTATTACCCACTAATGGAAAGTATGGATCCATACCTAGTTAATGGTAGTTTGATACAACTTAGAATGAATCTTAGGTTCCCTTTTATTGTCACCTGTGTTTTATCTTTGTTTTATAGTAGATTTCCTACCATACATATAAAAGTGATTATAGAACAAAACACCTCACTCCATTATTTTCTTTTATGTATGATTGATCGTGATTATTAAAGACGACATTAACGCCCCGTAATGCTGAGTACGAGTCAAAGGGCATTTCAACAGGTGAGGATCCGACGACTTATAGTATTTTTCTCTTTGTATGAGGGAATGGGGTAGATTGACACTGCTCTGTATATGACCTTTTTGATGTGTATATCGAGTTATATAGTGTCTATCTTTTGATGTATTTTTGGTTTTCTATATTTTATGACTATCATATATTATTAAACCATGATGTACAGTTTTACGATATATATGTATATACAGTCTTATCTCTTATCTTTTATTACCATTTCCAAATTATGATAAGTTTGGAAAATTTCTATTATAAAAGGGAAAAAATTTTACATGCATTTTTATTTACTTAAACTTAATAACTAAATTAATATGAATTATATTTAAAATTAAAAGAGTGTTACAGTAGCTACTATCCCTTCCTTATGAAGTTGCGATTGCTCCCTTTAATCAAAGTTTGGTGTGTCCATTGAATGGTTTAAGCACATGTTGTGCTTTTGGACCAAGATGGTATTGTTGATGATATTTTTATCATGTTAAAGGACATAATTAACCAGCAAATCACTCAAATATGAAGTTGTTATCTTTATTGAGTAATGTTGGTTTCATACATGAGCATTTGGTTGATTCATGTTGACATTTTATGAGTTCTGTTTGCTCTACGTGATTGATATTATATTTGTTAATATGGGAGTATGGTGCTGTAAAATGTTTTCTGTTGTTCCTGTGTGCCTAGATCTGCATGTATTGTTATGTCTGTTTGTGTGTCGTCCGCATATACTCCTAGTGTACTTGTGTTTGGATGCTTACTCATGCTCACTCTTTCTATTATGTCTCCATCCCTCTAGTTTATGGTTATTATGTTCATGAAGTGGATGGTGAGGAGGACCAATTATTTTTGTTAGCTTGTGGTATGAAGATACACCCAATTAGTCCCATGCTAATATTTCAAGGAGGACACACAATATTATATAGGTAGAAGCTTTGACCAACATAGGAATTATGGACCTTTTCTTTGGAGATTATATTTTGATGTATTTTGTTTGGTTTTGTTGTTCTTCTGATATTAGTTGTATTCAATGAAATTAATTATCTTAAAATCGCTTTTCGACAAACTTATCTAAATAAAAATTGATTCTGATTATAATCAATTATAATAACAATTATTATTGAAATAATCTAATTTTCATAACTGTGCTAAACACAGGCTAAATATTACAGTGTGTGAGCTTCTTGTTCAAGGGATAGTGTTAATTATAGTAAATGCATATAATGACGAACCTGTGTAGAGTTGAGGGGTGCAAATGCATCCTTTGACTTTGAGAAAAAATAAATAAATTATATATATATATATATATATATATATATATATATATATATATATATATATATATATATATATATATATATATATATATATATATATAGTGTTTTTGCATTTTGTCCTCTTATTTTCATAATTTAAACTCATTGCTTTAATTTCTCAGCCTTTGTCAAATTTTGTCTTTTATTGACGAGCTTTTTGCTTATGTTTCGTTCTCTATATAATTTATAATTTTAATATTTATGTCTTTATTTTTAGAGTTTAATAGTCATGCACTAACAATATAAAATAGTTTTATACTGTCATTCAATTACAAATCACCATTTATTGTAAGTTTGTTGACTTTTATAATAAATACTGTAAGAGTCATATTAATAGTGATTTCTGATTAGATTAAACTCTTATTTTTATATATATGATAATGATTATTATTACATTTTATTTTTTAAATAAATAACCCCACGGCCAGCGTCCTGAATCCGCCACTGAAAGCATTTATACGGATTGGGATAGAGACGTAAGCATACTTCAAAGTTCAATCCTTTCTATAGGTTGAAGGAACACGGTGAAGTGGTGAACAAACCCAACATATTGAAAGAGGTTTGTTTGTTGGCAATAACGAAGGCAAGCAAGATGAAGCAACTGGAAGCTTAAATGTCCCTTTTCTTGATGATGCCAAACTGTTTTTTGTAATTGATTCACTCGTTATTAACTTCATGCAGCTCTTAAAAAAAAATAAAAAAATCATGCCGGCAACGAAAGCAGTTCACGTAACTCAGAAAACCATAGTTACAAAACCGTAGATTGACAAAGTCCCAAACACCAGACAGTTATAGCAATAGCAACTAGTCCCTTCGTATTATGTAACTCTGTTAACGTAAGCTTAGCGATGCACTGGGTACAAAAAAGTCTTTTGCTTATTGCAAGTGAAAGTCCTTTCAGAATCATATAACTCTTTCATTTGTTCTTAAAAATATTTTCAATCACGCCAAACACGAAATTTTATTCAATAATAAAAATTTTAAAATATAATATATATTATTAATATTTCTCAAAACAAATAAAATTAAGTTCTTCATTGTTCGCATATAAAAAATATTTAAAAGAGAACTTTCAAATTCAAGTTTCCGCCCCGGGTGAGAAATTTTCGCCCATTTCCGTGGAGATAAGGAGGCAAGGTCACTGGACCAAAAAGCAAAACACAATGTCAGCAAGAGTTTATTCGAAAGAGAAAAAGTAGAACAGAGAGTAGAAACGCTGCCACGTCACGCACCGAACACAAAACCTTGTCGAGTCAAAAGCCACAAACGACAGAATCGCGAGCGGAAAACAAACCCTGTTCCGCGAGCCCGAACGACGTCGTCCACGTGTGCACCCAAAACGGGAAAACCAAAACCCGTGGGGTTAAAAATACAAAACACGGAAAGAATCGGGGGCGAAAATGCAACATTCCCAATTTGAGCGACGCAGGGTCTTTGGTTGTGCATATAGTGTCACTCCCTCACTCCACAAACCCTAGCCCTCTTCATTCTTTCTCTCTTCTCTCTCTCTCTGAAGATGGCTTCACGCAGACTCGTAACGTCTCTGATTCGATCCTCCCTCCGTAG
The DNA here is from genome assembly GCA_004329165.1 of Spatholobus suberectus. NCBI lineage: Eukaryota > Viridiplantae > Streptophyta > Magnoliopsida > Fabales > Fabaceae > Spatholobus > Spatholobus suberectus. The sequence goes on from CM014735.1 coordinate 7,553,800, forward strand.
ATCCCAATCGAAGCCCTCCATTTCCGCATCGGCATCGAGGCTCTCGTCCTCAAACCGCGCCTCGCCGCACGGCTACCTTCTCAACCGCGTCGCCGAGTACGCGACCGCGGCGGCGGCGGCTGCCGCTCCTCCCTCTCCGCCTCCGGCGAAGAAGGAGGCTGGCGGCGGTGGGAAGATCACCGATGAGTTCACCGGGAAGGGTTCGATCGGGAAAGTGTGCCAGGTCATCGGCGCCGTCGTCGATGTGAGATTCGACGAGGGTTTGCCTCCGATCCTGACCGCGCTCGAGGTTCTGGATCATTCCTCGAGGCTCGTGCTGGAGGTGGCGCAGCATTTGGGCGAGGGCGTCGTCCGAACCATTGCTATGGATGCCACCGAGGGGTCGTTAGAGGGTGGCGCGTCCTCAACACTGGCTCCCCTATTACTGTAAGTACTGAATCACTTGTCACTTGTATTTAATTTTGTTTTGCTAATGTGTTTAAGTTTGATTTGGTACCCAAGTTGGGGGTTTCTGATAAATCTTGATTTTTTGGTGTGTGTGTGGATTGGAACATCTGATTTTTGGAGCATTGTGGTTTGAGTCTGAAGGGTTATATCGTGGATCCGAAAATTTTTTTAGCTACTTTTGAAATTAACGAAATGTTTGTGTGGATTAATTTTTTTAGAAGTTGATTTGATGTTTTATTTTGGGGCTATTTAGTTATGTGAGTTTGTCACTGTTGGATGGTTGAAAGAACCCCCATTTTGTCTTTTGATTGATTGATAGTCTGTATCCTACTGCACTTTAGACTTGTAATTAAATTGATGTGCTGTAATTGGTGGTCTTTTAATCGATTCTACTGTTATGTAATTTGTACTTTGGAGCTTACTAATTATGGCTCGTTGTTTGATCTGGGAAAATTTCAATTTCATGATATTTGTTTCAGCTTGCTTAATTTCAGTTAGACTCGCTTTATGGTCTTATTGTTTACAACGATACTGCTTTTGTTATTTTATAAATCAATCGATGGTCATTGTTCTATTTATCTTGTTCAACTGGTCCAATTTCCTCGTTGTAGACTCACATTTTTTAGGTGAACTTTTAGACTTACATTTTGCGCACACTGCTTTAGCTCACTTGATTTTTATTTTTTTTTTAATTTTGTCACTTGCTTTTATTTTCTATTTTCTAATATACTGTATGCATTCCGTATAGGTTCCTGTTGGTAGGGCTACCCTTGGCCGTATCATAAATGTCATTGGAGAGCCTATCGATGAGAAGGGTGACCTCAGTAAGAACCTATAAAGACTTTTCATCTTTTATATCTGATTGGTAGATAAGAGCTTTCTCTGTCATTCCCATGAAATGTTTTAACTGATGGTAATTATTGTGTATTTCCTCAGAAACTGAGCATTATTTGCCTATTCATAGAGAAGCTCCTGCTTTTGTTGAGCAAGAAACTGAGCAGCAGATTCTTGTTACAGGAATCAAGGTAATTTTCCTCTTTTGTTTCTTACTTTCTTTTTATTTATTTGTAAATGCATTTTATCTCATCTCCTTCATTGTCAGGTTACCTGTGTGTGTGTCATATGACTGGGTACTGATTTTCGCATGATTTTTATATTTTTTTTTTTACAGGTTGTTGACCTGCTTGCACCATATCAAAGGGGAGGAAAGATTGGGTTGTTTGGTGGTGCTGGTGTGGGAAAAACTGTGCTTATTATGGAACTTATTAACAATGTTGCAAAAGCTCATGGTATGTGTTTAATGCACTTAATTTATTCTTGGTAACATGTTCTTTTACCTTTCAATACTGTATGCTGATTGATTCCATTGATTAGGTGGTTTCTCTGTGTTTGCTGGTGTTGGAGAACGAACCCGAGAGGGTAATGACTTGTACAGAGAAATGATTGAGAGTGGTGTCATTAAGCTTGGTGACAAGCAGGTGAATGGAATGCTGTTCATGATACTTTCTGCATTCTTCATAATACTTAGAGTATTTTACTAATTTGTCAACTATGGTTGTTTCTTGGCATTAGAGTGAAAGCAAATGTGCTCTTGTGTATGGTCAAATGAATGAGCCCCCTGGTGCTCGTGCCCGTGTTGGTCTTACTGGGCTTACTGTGGCTGAACACTTCCGTGATGCTGAAGGGCAAGATGTGCTTCTGTTCGTAGACAACATTTTCCGTTTTACCCAAGTATGTATCCTTTGGCCAACTTGTCTAATATATTGCTTGTGTTATTACTGTTTGTTTTACATTGTGGTGTATCATGCAGGCTAACTCAGAGGTGTCTGCTTTGCTTGGTCGTATCCCATCTGCTGTCGGTTACCAACCAACCTTGTCTACTGATCTTGGAGGTCTTCAAGAGCGTATTACAACAACCAAAAAGGGTTCAATTACCTCTGTCCAAGCTATCTATGTGCCTGCTGATGACTTGACAGATCCTGCTCCTGCTACCACCTTTGCTCACTTGGATGCCACGACAGTGTTGTCACGACAGGTTTGATTGTATTATTTAAAGTTGCTGATGCATTGATATTTTTTGTTATCATCAGCTAAATAATTTTGATTTTGATGTTATTGAATAGATTTCCGAGCTTGGTATCTATCCTGCTGTTGACCCCTTGGATTCTACATCTCGTATGCTTTCCCCCCTTATTTTGGGTGAGGAACACTACGAAACTGCTCGTGGTGTACAGAAGGTTCTTCAGAACTACAAGAATCTTCAAGATATCATTGCTATTTTGGGAATGGATGAGCTCAGTGAAGATGATAAATTGACTGTTGCCCGTGCCCGTAAGATTCAGCGATTTTTAAGCCAGCCTTTCCATGTGGCAGAAGTCTTCACTGGTGCAGCAGGAAAATATGTTGAGTTGAAGGAGAACATTAACAGCTTCCAGGTAATAATTTGTACTCTGTCATTTAATCCGATTTTACCCCACCTAGTGGTCAAAGGCTTTGGTTGTTGAAATCTCATTTTGCTATTACTTATGTATATATTTTTTCATTTCAAGAGTGTTTGCACCCTTTTTTATGTTTCATGAATATCATCTTACTGGAAATTAATTTTGATTTCTTTGTGTAAATTGAGTTTTAATTTCCTATGCACCTGAAAAGTGAAATTGTGTGTGCATTTCCTTTTATTTTTTTTCCTGAATCTTTAATTTCATTTGTGGAACAAAAACTTGTAGGGTGCGAGTTCATGCACTTAGCTATCTGATCTACAAGCACCTCTCGATATGAGTTGTTCGTATTCTATATTTTCCTAACCTAGGTTAGGACTTTGTTTTCAATAGTTGTGGCGTACTTTTACGGTTTCATTTGACTTTGCTTGCACAACATCATTGGTGGTATGGAAAAGAAAGGGAGCAACAATCTGGTTACCGTGGTCTTGTTTTGTTTCCATTTTGTTGCAGTAATATAACGTTGCAGTCTGGTTACCATGGTCTAGTTCCACGTTGGTTTTCTTTGTGGACTAATGCATGATTAATGATTGGTTTGTTATTCTGTATCTGACAGGGTGTGTTGGATGGCAAATACGATGACCTCTCAGAGCAGGCGTTTTACATGGTTGGCGGTATTGAAGAGGTCATTGCTAAGGCTGAGAAAATTGCTAAGGAATCAGCAGCGTCTTAATCACATACAGCCCTGCTCTCATTTTAATCCTTTTTTTGTAATTGCTAAATTTAATAATTTAGGAACTCTTCTTGGCAATGCCAGACGACAAAATTTTCCATTTTTTGGGTATGAAAATGTGTCAGGTTATTCCTTTCATTTTAATGTTGCCACTGTGAGATGAACTGAGGTCAAGGTATGTGGCCCACTGCCGCCCTTTTTTTAAGTTGTGTTATTTAATAAGGGGAAAGGGCAAGAGGATGTACATTTTTACTTTCTGGTTGAGAACGTTGGATGCATTAATGTTAAAACTTTGCAACTGTTCCATCTGGTCCATGCGCAGCGTGATGAGTTTTTAACTGAATTTTGGAGACTGAATTGTCTTTTTTATTTTAATTATTTATTCTTAATTATTTAACGATAAGGAGATTTTTTTACCTTGGTATCTGGTTTTTTTAAAGAAATTAATTATTAATTATAATTTCATTTAATGCTTTAAGTAATGACATAAACGTGACATTTCAATATATACTATTGCCTATTTAAAAGTTTTAGAAATAACTACAAAGAATAAAATTGTTAGTGTTTAGTTTTCAAAATAATCTTTATACCTTAATAGCTAATAACAGAAAGTTTTAGTGTATAATATAAAATGTACTAGTTGAAGTTATCTATCTAGTTTCAGTGTCTAGAAAAACTATAGTGAGTTTCCCATCTAACGATTTCCATGTCTGGTTGATTGTGGAATAAAATTCAAATGGATGAAAAACATGCCTGTATGTTTTACAGCTGGAATGTCGTATCAACTAAACCATAGAAAGAGGATAAAGATTATAGAAATACTATATTAAGATTATGGCCGAAATTTGTTCTTTAAATTTCAATATTTTGGAATGGATTAAAATTATATTATTTTTAACTTCTACCCAGTGAATAAATGTGTGTGTAAGTGAATCGATGTGAAGATGATGAGCTAGTGACCAGTGAGCCAAGTTTAACTATGTGCTTAAATGTATGTTTGGTTCACCTTTTAAGTTTTTATCAAAAAATAATAAAAATAAACAATTGTCTTTTCTAAAATAAGATAAATCAAATACCTGTGTTTAAGAAAAATTAATAAAAAATAACGTGTAATATTATATATAATTACTTTTATCTTTTATCTATTTTTTATTATTTTCATACTCACGAGTCTAAAAAATACACTACAAAAAAGGAGAACTTTTATTATTTTATTTTTGTTATTCATATAATATTCCCTTAATCCTTTAAAAAATTAATCAATTTAGTGCTCAAGCAATTGTAATTATAGGAAATGGAGTCTCATCTTGCAAGTGAGTAGATGACGTTAAGATCCTGGCTCATGTACACCTATCCACTCTAAAATTGGGATAAAACATTTTCCACAATTATTAGAAAAGAAGGTAATACAAGTAATTTAGTTTGGTCTAATGGTACTACTTACTCAGCTAATAAGTTTGGATTGAATCATCAACTTAGAACAATTAGTAATATATTTATATAGTTTAATTTAAATATATTAAAATTGTAAAAAAATTTATATTATCATCTAATCTAAATTTCATGTATAATTAAATTATTGAATTTTCTAATAATTATTTTAAAAGTTATATTTAAAGCAATTAACAATATAAAAATATTTATACTCACACCACATGAAAATTAAAATCTATATATTATTTTATGAATTTAATTGAATATACTGATATTGTAATTTTTTATATTATCATCCAATAATAAAATATCATATAATTAAGAGTTATTAATTTTTATAATAATTACTTTAAAAGTCATATATCTATGTGATGAATAATGTAAAATTTTTATACCAATAATATATTAAAATTAAAATTTTATTTTATTATCATATATAATTTTATATAATTTTTATTAAATAATTTAGACAATTTTAATTATTAGGCTTAATTGCACATTTTGTCACCCAACTATTTTAATTGTACACTTTGTCACTCAATTATTTTATTTGCACATTTTGCCACCTAACTTTTAAAATTTCACACATTTTGTCACTTCTATTAGTTGATTGTTGGCATGATATGTTGACTGCTTACATGGCAAGTTGACTGTTGATTGCCACATCAATAGTTAACTAAAAGGGCGGCAAAATACACGAAATTTTGAAAGCTGGGTAACAAAATGTACAATTAAAATAATTAGGTGGCAAAATGTGAGAAATTTTAAAAGTTAAGTGGCAAAATGTATAATTAAAATAGTTGGATGACAAAATTCTCAAAATCATAAAAGATGAGTGGCAAAATGCGTAATTAAGCCTTATTATTAACGTTAGCATGATATTTAATTTAATAATGTTAAAAACATATACCAGTGACATTTTTCGTAATGTTAATAATTAGATTATTAATTTATTATTATCATATATTTAATTTTTTTTCCATTTAAATTTACTTCTTATTATTTTTTTTTTATCACATCATTTATCACAAATTTAATTAATCATTTGATCCTTTTATTTATGCTAATTTTTCGTTTTTGACTTTATATACACAAATTTTATATTTTAATTCCTACACAAGTAATTTTTTTATGTTTTAGTTCTCATATTTTTATTTTGTATCGGTTTTATACCGTAAAAAAATTAACAATAAAGATAAAAACATAAAAAAATTATAAAAACTAAAACCTAGAATTTTTACATATAGGAACTAAAATGTAAAAAACGTCGACACACGCTTTACACCAAATGATTAATTAAACCTCTGGAATATCAATACGCAGCTCAAGAGGTCCAGCGACAGAAGACTTATGAGTGGTAAGGCTACAGCATTCAATACGGTGAGCCAAATAGAAAAAGGTGAGGAAATCCCTCTGTAACCGTCACGCACTCTCGGCTCTGGACCCGACCAACGAGGTTTCAGTTTCACCGTCTCGGCTTCCATTTTGGACTTAGCAGGTATGTATTGATGACTCATCAAACCCTTTCGATTTCAATTGACGCCAAAACGCTGTGTGCTTACTCATTTATTTGCTGCTTCAAATGACCGTGAAGAATTGTCTTATTTTCTCAATCGGTGCATGTGATGTCCTCTGCCAGAAGAGCAAGGTTAGTTCCTTCTTCCATTTTTCATGCTTGATTGTTTTCTCGTTCCTATGAAAGCAACTTTGTAACTTCCTGCATGTAATTTTCATTGAGGTTGAATTCGTAAGATTTTGCTAAAAAGCTGGACCTATGAACTTATATATATTCTTTTAGGTTTTCACTTTCTACTTTAATGATGCTTCATCTTATAGCTCTCTGTTGCTACCTTACTCTCCTAGGTCTGGTTCTGCTTCGCCGGCTAGAGGCCGTCGATCAAGATCCAGGAGAAGTCTTTCCAGGTGTAGCTTCGCAGAAACGCACTTCTAATTTGTTGAATAAGTTACCGTATATTAGACGTGCACACGCACACACACACACGTGTAAAAGCTAAGTTGTGATATGATATCTTAGCATAGCAATGCCAAACACGTTCTTTTTAGTGATGGCTAGGTTTGTTCCAGGAGTCAAGATTCTGCTGATGCGGAGAATCCTGGAAATAATTTGTATGTTACAGGCTTGTCCACAAGGATAACTGACAGTGATCTTCAGAAGTATTTCAGTAAAGAGGGAAAGGTACCGTTCCTGTCGATTGTGTTGTTGAACTTACTGTGGTGTAGTGATGATTGCAATTGCATACCTTTATTTAACATGATTTGGTGTTGTGTCTCGTTTTCAGTTTTCTCAATGCATGCATTTGAGCAACCATGGTTGCTAAATCTAAGTATTTGTCTGCACAGCGTGTAAGAAAAGAAAATTTGATTTCTAGAATGTTTGTTTGGCTTGATTTTAAATGATGTTTCTGGACCAAGGAATGCTGAAATGTAATTTTCCTTCTCTAAGTTAAATTACCTCCCAAGTTTTAGCTGGACCTATCCAGTACAGTCGTTTCAAGCAGCAACAAATCAAAATGTGGCTTATTTGATGCTCCTATGCATTCTTTCCGTGTAAACTTGCAGGTCCTGTTGTGACTTTGACTTAAATTTCATGGATTGATTTTTAAGTTGTAATGATAGATATCAGAGTATTCTTATGAGTGACATGCCCCTACTTGTGAACTGCATTTTACATGTGGCTCTGTGTTTTACTTTTACTAGCTTGACTTCCATCATTGTTACTTATATGGGGATGCATTATGCATAATAGAGCCTTGACTCTTGCCTTAGATAAATAGATTATTATGTAGATTTGATGAAAAGAGCGATGATCTGTGGCCTTAATTACAATAGTTTATTTTCTGGAACCATGAAGTTGAAAACACCGTCTGTGGCTCATTATGTGATATTTTTGGTTGCCCATTGCATTGATACTTGTTTAACATATCAGATTGTGTGCATTTCTAGTGTTTTAAGATGTCCTTGTTACTTATGGCAAAGTCTATGTTTATATATTCATTACATCATGCATAGTGGAAAAACCAACCACTGTTGTTAATAGGAGTCTATTTTTAGGAAATTTTTATATAGCTTTTGCTTTCAGGTTGTCGACTGCCACTTGGTAAAAGATCCTCGTACAAAAGAATCTCGTGGATTTGGTTTTGTCACTTTGGAGACTAATGATGATGCTGAGCGCTGTATCAAGTATTTGAACCGCTCTGTTTTTGAAGGTCGGCTGATAACTGTGGAAAAGGTAATATTTAGCACCCCTGGCTCCAGAATGAGTCTAGCCAAATGATTTTTGTACAACTTTTTCCTATATTAATCTTTCCCCCTTCCTTACCCCAAACTTCTGCTTTCTGAGAAACATTGCCTGATAAGTTTTGGCAGCAGGTCTTTGTGTAGCTACGTCGAATTCAGTCAATTCACCATCTATGCTCTAAACAGTTGAACCTATCCCTTCACGACATGAGATCTGCATCGACATCTAATCTCATCAATTCAAATTCGAGTATTTGACAGAAGGGTGTTGCCCTTTATTCCCTCTTTCTTAGTGGCAGTCTAGCAGTAACAGACCTGTTTATGTTTCTCTTTTTCTTTTGATATTTATAATAATCCTTTGTGGCTTTAAATGTCTATGCTTTATGAATGTGTTGGTTTTATCTTACTAATCAGTTTAATAAAACACATAAAAATCAGAGTAAACATGTGTTTTAAATGCAGTAATGGTGTTAAAATCTTTGGCTTTGTGCTGGCAAATGACACTGCACTAATGGCTTACCAGTTACCCATTAACCCTCAGAAATAGACAATTGTCATTGTAACTGTGCAATCCCTGTTTCTGTGATTATATCTTTATCATGAAGGGCGGTGTGGAGTTGATTTATTGAACTGCAAAATGCTTCAGATGGTTGTATATTATTTTGTAAACTCTTATCACTATCAGTATGCTCCAAATGTCCATACCTGTCACTATCTTATTTGCATCCTTTTTAATTTGCAGGCAAAGAGAAATCGTGGCAGGACTCCAACTCCTGGCAGATACCGTGGTTCAAGAGATAAGCGGGGTAAAGTGGAGGATCATCATTCCTTGACTTTATTTTACAATTTCACCATAATCTAATGTCTTCAACGCTTGATTTGATCTAAAAAAATCCCATTCTTGTTTTATAAGAAACTAAAATATTGCATTTGTAGTTGAAACTTTAAATCACTCCTGCATTTGGATGAATAGCTTGCACACTATGTGCTAGTATCAATTTTGTCCCCTTTAAGGCCTGTACCTTTTTTGGACAGATTTTCCTTTCTACATTAGAGCAACTCATTTGAATCAGAACAATGTTGACATTGTGTTATTAGTGATTGACTTAGGGCCTGTTTGAATGAGCTTTTCTAAAAGAACTTATAGAAAAAGAGCTTATTTAAAAGCTCTGCTATGAAAAGATCTTTTTAAATAAGCTAATATTGTGTTTGTATAATACATTCTTAAGTGCTTATTCAAAATGATAATTATTTAAGAAGCTGAAAATTTTAGCTTCACCATAAGCTTTATCGAGAGCTTTTACTTTTTCAAAAGCTGAAAAAAATAAATAAATCCAAACAGCACTTTTTACATACTGGACCTGCATCCATGTTGACGTCATGACTCTTTGTGATCAACATATGCAGGAGAGGGATGGAGACGATCTCGTAGTTACTCACCTAAGCGATGGCAGGATAGAGATCATCATTCAAGGGACCAGCGAGGAAGGTCTCGTTCTCCATACAGTAGAAGGGTGGACGATTGCTCTGACACAGATAGGAGGCGGAGGGATTAGTCCTTCTCAGCTGGTGATAGTTGCCATCCAAGATAAAGCAGAAAAATACCAGTAGCCATCTGTTGACCTGCTGGGACCAACATTTAAAATTGTATCCTTTTGTATGTATAAAATCATTGTGAGTGTTAATGTTAATTAGGTTTAGTGGTACTAAGCTTGTCTTTGCCTAGAGAGGCATGCATTCCGCAAAGACTTGGTTTATTTTCCATCCCATTAATTGGGTTGTTTCTTGATGGTGGAATGAGTTGTTAATGGTTTGAAACTCTGAAAAGATACCTGGAAGCAACATCTATGCTTGTGTAGTTTGGAAGTATGTATGAATTTGCTAACACTCACTATATTTGGTAAATGCTGCTGGTTTGTGGTAAGATTTTTTTCTAGATCACGGCTATAGAATACGTTGGCATAACATGCACTTGTTGGGCTCTTGTCATCTCTAATCTGTTGGGTTTTCGATTCAGGTTGATTGTAGTCGAAATTTGTATCCAAAGTTTGACAAAGTTTTTTTTACTTAACTCTTTCACCCCTACCTTCCTCTGATTTTAGGGACACTGGGAGAGTTGGCAAAGTAGGTTTCCCGAGGATTAATCCATTTAATATATTATTTTTAGCGAGTGAGGCTACTCAATAATTTATCTAACTCGGCCTGTATAATTCACGGGTTAAGGCAGGCAGATTAGCCGTAGGACAGGTTTACTCGTTGGATTTTTTTTATATACTTTTTAATTTGTTAATTTTTATAATAACTATATTAAAAGTAATGATGCATGCTATTGCCAACTAAACTCCTTAACTAAAGGTGATTTTTTTGTATGGTACAAGACTAATATTCGAGGACAAAGTCAAAGTTTATAGACAAAAATTCTATTCTTTTATCAAATTAATTTAATATTAAAGTGTGAGTAATTGTCATATAATGGACATTCTCTAGGATTACCTCATCATGTTTGTTGAACGAGTAAAGAAATAGTGACAAGTAATGTCAACTCAAATAAAATAATTCATATATAGATACTCAACACAACAGTAACTCAATAATATATGCTTTAATATTCAACGAGAAACATGACCTAATTTGGATCGTAATAATCCTTTTAAATGATTAAAGAAAATAAAAGATAATAATACTAGGTTGTCCAATGATTTCAAATTTTTTAAATTGGAAAGTGCAGGAAAATTACTTTTTCCCAACATTAGCTATGGCTTATTGCGCACTAATATAGTGTAATCTATTATTTTTAACTAATGTAAGACTGAGACATCTTTATTATAATCCCTCATGTTGAGGGTTACATATTTGTAGATAGTCCAATATCAAGATTGGATGCTAAATAGGCTTTAGTTATGTATTTGACATATATTAAATCTACCTTAAATTCAACAGCTAAGGGTGAAGTTTTTCCAATCTTGATATTGGTTCTTACATGTATTTTGGAGGAAATCATATTTAAAATACGGTTGAGGTACTAAATATGGATACCTCTCTTAGTAGGAATTTGAATCTTGATTCGCTATTTTGTGAGGAATTAACTCTTTTTGTTAGATCTAAACCCATTGGTCTATAAATAATATTTTGGTTATATATATTATTAGTCAACATAGAATATCTTTAATAAAATTTTCTAAAGCTTATAAGCTAGTAATTGTAATGAGTTATATTATTTCTATACACTTTCTAGTGTTCATTTTTATCTAAAGTGAGATATTTTATTTGATACTTCTGTTTTTTTCCTTCTTGTCTCTCTCCTAACTGTAAAAAATAAAAATAGTTATATATATAGATAGAATTTCTCTATTGCAAGTTTTAAACGATTTGGATGAATTAGTGAACAAGGATAATCTCTTTTAGTTAGAAAAATGTTTGGGTGAAGTTTTAGTCACACACACACTAATTAAAGGGGATCTTGTAATGAGGATACTAAGACAAACTAATTTTGTATAAGATTAATTTGTAGCCCCCTATAAAAGTACGTGGGTCCCTCTACAATAAAACTTACAAAAGTAGAGGATGCAAATCCTTTTATTATTTTCAAACTCTAAACCAAACAGTCTGTCATCGCATGACAAAACCTTCAAGTCATCAAGACCTGCTACAAATTTCTTTAGACCACAAGAAAAGGATATAATATATATCTTAGAAAAACTAGCTATCACATAGTTAGCCAACAGGCAAGGCACAGAACAACATGTAATTATCTCTGGCATAGATACATCCCAAATCTGAAGATTTGACATGATTTTGAGCAAGTTTGGCCAACAAATATTACGGCTGTACAAAAAATCGATACATCAAAAATAGAACCAAACTGAACCGTTTTTTGAAAAATGGTTTTGTAGATTTTTCAAAAAATAGTTCGGTTCGGTTTTTTCCAAAACAGTTCAATTATTTTGAATTTGGTTTGGTTCAATTATCCATTTCATAGTCATATATGGTTTGATTTTTCAAAGAACTGAACCAAACTGCTTTATAAAAAATGGTTAGGTTAACCAAACCGTTTTTATAAAGCGGTTCAGTTCGTATTTTTTCAAAAGTGGTTCACTTTTTTAAATTAGGTTCGGTTCGGTTCCGTTATGGAGCGGTTCGGTTCAGTTTGGATTTTTTTCACACCCTGTCAAATATATCAATAGACATGTTGATTTCCTTCACACAAACAATGCTCAAGAATAACTTGCCAATATCCATTCCCTCTTGAGAAGATAGTTACATCAAAGTGACTGTCCATATTATCTATCAGCTTTGATCATTCGGATGGCATCAAGGAAATTAGAGACAGATCCTTTTATGGAATTGATCGATTTTGCTAAACCTATCTTGACTATGAAATTGTTAAAGAAACTGAGATTTTCTTTCATAACAGAAAGATCAGTACAAAGTCTCTCTCTGTCTTCCCCCTCTTGTTTACGCTCCAAAATCCAATTTAATATCTATGTTTTTTCGGTAAATAATAGCTAAGTTTTTGTTTGAGTCGGGAGGTTTGAGGACAAATGTGTAATTCCAAAAACCTCAGTAAATTTTTCCATATTTACTAGCTTTTGACAAACGTGAAAAATGACAATTTTATTCATTGAACAAGCTGCACGTAGAATCCCAATTAAGTGAACAAAGAGAGGAAATTAAAATTCATCTTATTCAAACTCTTAATTTTATGATGTTAATGATACATTCTTACAGATTCTGCTGATTCCTGGAACGAGGAAAGGAATAATTTGCTGATCCAATAAAGAAAGCTTATAAATATAAAGTTATCAATAGATCTAGTTGATTATTACATGATGATACATCTATCAATCATTAATATGCGATTGTTGTTGTTTATGGATGTCCATGTGGACCGCCTTGAGGTGATGGTTGGGGGTTGGGTTGCGGCTGGTTTAGCCAGCGTCCACTGGGGACTGCACTGTCAACACATAAAAACATTTGTTATCTGGTTGGCGTGACTTGTTGGTATCAATATATATTATGCACTACTCAACTTTCATAAGAGAAATTAACATGATGCAACTCTAGTATATGTTTATATAAAATTCTCGTGCACTTTCTTAATTAATCACTTATATATATACCTGACCCGAGTGGTTGGCAGGAAGAGGAGACCCAAACAGCAAAAGCGTGCTAGAAACCAGAACAGCATCATTCTCTCCATTTCCCTCTGTGCTGTATGTATGTATCTACTGTCTAATGTGCAAGCCTACCTATTCTTTAATATATGTTTGAATGTTTGATATTTCACTCGTGAACTTTTATAGAGGGTGCTGCAGTGTGTGCTGATAACGATCAGAAATGTATAGGATTTAACTGAGCAATTTCTTGTCCAAAAGTCAAAATTCTTATTTATCAAATGATGATGAAATTATATCTCTGCCCCACACGGCTTAAATATTTTATTTCCCCTGCAATCCACCACTTCTACGAGTTGTTTTGTGCAGTTCTTAAATAAAAATTATTTTCTTACACTTCCATAATATTTTCACTTCTTTTCCACCTTATTTTTTTATGTATCTATTTTTTATTACATCACATTACTCTTTTTATCATGTCACATTATCTATCACATATTTTATTTTATTTTTTTGTTTTATCTCTCTCGTCCCTTCTTATTTTTTGATTTAAAAACAAAGTTTGCATATATTTTTTTATGAGTTTAATAGACATACAATATTGGTGTCAATGAATTAAAAATCATTTTTAGTATAATACTTAAAATAGTTATTATAAAAATTAACAAATTTATTATATATGGCAATTTGTAATTGGATGATAGTATAAAAAGTTTTATACTTCCATTGATGTATTATTTATTTATGTTTATTCTTAAAGTATGAAGAATCTTAATATAGTGTGTGTCATTCACGTAGGAGAGCCTAATGGGGTAGGCGGAGCAACGAACGAGTCCACAGGAGAAGGGGACACAAGTCCAGTCCAACGGGGAGAGACTTTTTTTTTTTTTAATATTTTTTTCAGGCAATGCTAAGGGAGAGCTTAAGCTACCGGGTCATATTAATTATTAAGGAAATAAAATAGGAAAAATTTCAAACTTAACAAATCCGATAATTAATTATATATATTTTCTTTCTCTCTTCATTTTTAAGTTTGCTTGTCCTACTCATCCTTGAGATATATAATTTATATAATAATTTTTTACGACTAACATTCTAACTCCTGATAAATATTTTTTATATTTAATTATTTATTATATTCTTTAATGAATCAAATTAATATAAAAATATAAAAATAACATTTAATTTGATTTAAATATGAATATAATAATATAATTACAACAATAATATTTTAAATACAATAAGATTTTTTTTGGGTACATAAATACAATAAGATTTGTTAGAACTTAAAATAAAATAAGATTTAATTTAAATTTAAAAATAATAGTAATTATTATAATTAAAATAAACTATGATTTAATTTAAATTTGAATTTAAAAATAATAACATATTCATAATAATAATAATTTAAATTCAAAAAATTGTAAAATCTTAAAAGCCAATCTTACAACTCCTATAAGTTGTGTGTAAAGAACTCAAGATCACTATGTAATGAAGAAAAGGAAAAAAATATAAAAAATGAATTAATTAATAAAGTAAAAGTATCACTCATTCAATTTTATGAGAATCTTACTTCTTGCATTGAGATGTGGGACGCTAGTGTTTTGCTTTATTTTGACAAAATTAAAGAGAAATACTCATGGAAAAAGTATTTACATGTAAAAAAGGTTAAAACTAGATTGATGCTAATTTCTATTAATTTTTCCATGGTTTCATTTTTTTGGTTTATTTTTTCAATAATTTTCCTTAAAAAACATACACATGAATTCATCAAATATAAATTTATCAATACCCAGTATTACATGGAGCCTAAATACACTCCTTAAGAAATTGCAAATGATAAAGAATATGGCTATGTAGTTATTTACTAGGATTGTGTTTCTCTTATAAGCTTAAAATCTCTCTAGAAGCATAGAATATGCAATTTGATGTCTAAATATGTTATTTTCCTCCCCCTCATTGAATTCCATCGTGGAATGGCCTTTATAAAGAGTTTTTGACCTCAATATAGCTGTTTATAACCGTTTGAATCTCAGTCAAATTTGTTTAGAAGTTGTATGACGTGGCATTATCATTGTAGTTGCTTCTTATAAGTTTACATGATCCCTTCAATTTGAAATCCTTCTCTTGAATTTGACAAGTGTTTTGAGCTATATTTTCTTTAAGGAATGTTATTTGAAACCTTCTAGAATCTATTAGGATTCTAGCTTTTGGATAATGGACTTTTTGCATAGTGCTCTTATTTTGAATCTGAACAATTGTAGTGATTGTAGCTTCCATCGGTTCCTTTTATTATATTATCTTGTTTGCATTCGTAATTTGTCATCTAAATTGGTTTCTTGCTTCTAGTATATGTTTTAAGCATATTTCTTCTGATGTAATAGTTATATTGTTTTTGGAACAATGCAGATATGCTCTTTAAGATCCTTATTCTATTTGCATCTTCTAATGCAGCTTCTAATTATATGTAACTTCTGATCTTGCTACCTTTGATCTTTCTTTTGTTAGATTCCTTCTTCTGATCATGCTTTTAATCATATATAGATTCTAATGATGCTACACTTTGATCTTCTGAAAGCAAGTTGAGTCAGGTATGTTTACTAGATGTTATCCTTCTAATATTGCTGCTTTTGGAGTGCATACTTTGATATTTTAATCTTCTGGGCAATTGCATACTAAGGAATGATACTTCTTGTACTTGATTCATGCTCTTGGTGATGTATTCTTATGTATGATGACAACTTTTGTTCTTTAATCAAATTATCAAGGCAAACCATTAGTAGCCTAAGTTCAGAATACTTAGAAATTGTTTCTTGATAGTTTGTTATCAATAAAACTTCACTTGAGGAGGGTCGTGACCTCAACAAAACATGCATCTGAAATAGTGGGGACAATGGTTTTTCTTTAATCATTTGGGGCCAGGAAAGATGGAATTAGGTCTTGAATCCTTTAGTTTCTTGAAATTCTTGTCATCCAATTTCATATGGACTTTCTTTCTTGGAATTGGGTTAAGATATTTGACGGGATTTCATTTTCATTGATTATAACATTACATGGCATAAATCTTTAAACTTTTCCATTATAGAATCAAATTCTAATTCTTTTTGTTATGTTTCTTTCTAATACAATAGTCCAACTATCCTTTTAGATTTTTTTTGATTATTATTTATTTAATAATTTTTTCTTTATTACAATGATTGTAATCTATTAGTTTAGTTAGAACTATGTTCCAGTAATGTATTTGATTTCTATATTGTTTGCAACTTAGATAATTTTTAAGTAAAGATGCGAACAAAAGGGTAGGAGCAGAAAGAGTTTTATTTAGTCATCATTGAATATTAAAGGACAAAATGAAGTCTTTTTGGCAAAATAAAAAAGGAATTGTTAATTTGAAAATGAAATATAACATTTTTGTTGGGACCTCGATGACACCATGATAATCAATATCATAGATATCAAGAAAGTAATAGGATCTTGGATATGCACAAATCGTTTCATCATTTGTTATATTTGAATGAGTCATCTTTAGTGAAGTTGTTTAGAATTCCTCCAGTGTTAACAAACACAAAAAACGAGATATTTAAATTGTTTATATTTTCTCTACAAGTTTGAAAATATATATGTATTGAGAATATATTATCAAATTTTGCTTTCTATGTTTTCAGTACACACACACATATAATTCTGAGAGAGAATATTCACAATTTAACTATATGCTTGTTTGTCTTCTGCAAATAACTCCGTTGAAGAAAACTCATTCAAGCATAATAGATGATGAAGAGATTTATGCAAGTCCAATATCCTGTTACTTTTTGGATATCTACAATATCAACTATGATGATGTCATCGAGGAACCAACAAAAGAGGTATATTTTATTTTCAAATTAAAAATTCCTTTTTGTAAAAAAGACTTCAATTTTTCCATTAATAATATTCAATGGTGGCTAAATAAAAGTTTCTTTGCTCCTACACTTCTCTTCGAATCTTTATTTAAAAATGATCCAAGTTGCAAACAATATAGAAATCATGTTTATTATAGGATCATAATTCTAACTAAACTAATAGATTGCAACCATCATAATAAAAAAAATTATTAAATAAACAATAGGAAAAACCTAAAAGGATAGTTGGATGGTTATATAAAAAAGAAGCAAAACAAAAGGAATCAAAATTTGATTCTACAATGGAAATGATCAAAGGTTTTACGTTGTGGAACTTAATAACCAATGAATGAAGAAACCTCATCAAATATCTTAGCTCGACTTTAAGAAAGTAAGCCCAAACGAAATTGTATGAGAAAAATTTAAAGAAACCAGGGGAGGCATTGAACTAAAAGAGACTTACAAATCCATGGCCCAATTCCATCTTTCCTAGCCCCAAACGGTCAAAGCAACATCCATTGTCACCATTATTTTAGATCCATGTTTAGCTTATGCAAAAACATCAATACATAAATGAGAGAAAGATCAATAGCAACATTAAGGTGGCTTATAGTAATGCCCTTATCGGTGGGATGAAATTGAAACCCAAAGGATGGGTTTTGTTGTGGATCATAAGGGAAACACTTAATCAATTCAAATTTTGAGTTTTCGACCAGTAGTTGTCAAAAATCATTGAAGATGAAGTTAGGGTTTGATTTTAAATGCTTGAATGGTTGAATAGGCAGAGAGCTTTTGGAGAGTCATATGCGGGGACTATTTAAATGCTCTTGGTGAAGGAAAAGAGAGGGTGGAGGCTTGAGATTTGGCTTAGAGGGGTGGTTGTTGCGAAAGATGAAGAGAGGTTGAGCAAATGAGTCATATTGATTCACAAAAAATCTAATAGCTTTTATAGACAATTATATGGTTTGATTTATAAAACCTAAATCTTTTAATGGTTTGATTTAGAATTGAAATAAGCATAAAAATAAATAAAATATGCAAGATTTTACCTTACATTTCAAAAATGGTAGTTTTGGTCTTTGTATATCTAAAATTAATGTGGTGGATTTTCTTCTTGGTCAAGTCAAAATGAAGTATAAGGTCAAAGACTAAATCCACCACATTTTAGAAATAGGAGGACCAAAACCATCATTTTCAAAATGTAGAGACTAAAACTAATTTTGACAAATTTTTATTGACCTAAAACACATTTTACCAAAAAAAAATTATAAATATTTATATAATTACAAATTATATTTTTTAAAGAGATTTGTCAACATGTACTCATTTATTTTTTAGTTGGAGTGTGCTAGCAAGCTACACTATTGGTGTATTTTAAGGTAATCCTAGTTAAAATTTACTAATGTATTTCAACTAAAAAAAAGTGGGTGTACATTAGTTAACTCTACAAGCATTTGCTAATATACATCCACTTTTTTTTAGTTAAAGTACGTTAGCAAGCTATATCGTGGCTGTATTTTAAAATAATCTTTAGTTATAACTTATTAACGTACTTTAACTAAAAATCAAGTGGGTGTATGTTAGTAATTTTTTTTTAAATTAAAATTAAAATTAAAATTTTACAAATTACACAAATCAAATTTATTTTTTAAAATATGATATTGATTAGAAATTAATTATAACAAGTTAATTTTTTCGAAAATGAATTTCATTTCTCAAACAAAAACTAAATAGAATATATTTAATTTAAAAAATATATATTTTATAAGGAATTATTTTCAAAAATTATAGTTAATCAATTTACATTTATTTTTTAAAGAATTACCTAACTTTTAAGTGTCCATTTCACTAGTGAATATATAAGATCAAGAACGTTTCTTATCATTTCCCAAATAAACTTTTATAAATTATCATCTTGAATTCCAAACTTTGAGAGGTAATGTCAAAAGAAAGAAGTAGCCTTGAGTGATTACATATATGTAAACGTAGCCTTTGCGTGGTTATATATATATGACTGATATAGAACGACAAATACGTGATACTTCAGGATGGACTGTGTCTACCTATGTATCAGCTTGTTATTGTTTGCTCTCCAAACTTTCTCTTTTTGAAAAAAAAAAAATCATAACAAATATGGGCATAATTATCCAAATTTTCCCTAATTTCTATTAACAATACACTCGTACATCCATCCAAATCAACAAGGATTGATCTCTAATTTGATGACGATTCTAACTCTTGTGCGATGTGCATCGATGGAGCAGAGGAATGGATACTTGCAAGTAATGCTCATGTTAGTAAAGTTACAAGCAATATAAACACTATCATCATAGGAGTAATTGCATGTCTAATTAAAAAGGGAAGAGTGATACACTGATACTGCCTTTATAACATTGTGTCGTCAGTCAAAAAAGCTAGACCTTTGGATATGTGTAATGATTAATGGATCACGCACGAGATTTACAATGTGTTTGGCCTTGCGTAAATTACCGTTTCTATTCATTTTCACGTTAAGATTCTTAAGAACATTAAAGTTATAACGAGCAGCTTCAAAAAGATGTGCGTCAAATGGTTTTTAATGAGAAACCAAACGCGCACTTAAGGATACGCATGACATGATTCCTAATTTTCTAGTATAGTGGTGTTGGCAGTGAGTGGGGATGATCGTACTCTTGATATGTGAGCGTTATGCCTTTTATACACTACTATAGTTGCTTGCAGTGGCGGATCCAAGACTTCGGGTTAGTGGGGGTAATCTATTTAAAAAATAAAAAATAATAATAATAATTATCATACATATAAACATAAAGACATATATGTTAAAATTATAAAATTTTAATATATCTAATCAAATAAATTACACACCTTATAATTGTCTTCTACGTGATTTCATATCTTGAAATCGTTGAATGATCAATTCATTGTCAATAAAAAAATAATAAATACATAAAAGGAGTAAAAAATTGAAAATAATAGATTCAACTATATAAAAATAAGGGAGGCAAAATATAAAAAATTAACATATTTATTTGTAATTTTATCAAATTAAGGGGGTGCATTTGCACACTCTTATTTAATTATAGGTCCACCCTTAGTAGTAGGTTCAAATATATTAAAATAGAAGGGGCAAAATATAAAAATTTAACATATTTATTTGTAATTTTATCAAATTGAATAAGTGCATTTGCACACCCTCGTCTAAGTTTGGGTCCGCCCCCGGTTGCTTGTAATATAAGAGAAGTTGGTTGTATGATTACCAAAATAAGAGTTATGTATCAGTTTCGTGAATTAAACTACACATGTGATTCGGGGTGTTTATGCTCGAAATTTGTTTCTAATTATATTATGTTTTGGATAAGTTCGTTACAAGAAAATCACAAATTAATTAGTGAAGGAAATTAGTAAAGGAAAAAATTCCTCATTAATTACCGAGAGATTAGCAACTAATTTATGTTCTCTCAAAATTCTCTCACAAAAGTAGCTTATTTCAAAAGGAGAGGATACAAATCCTTTGGACAATATTATTATATTTCAAACTCAATTTTTATATATATATATATATATATATATCTATATCTTATAAAAACCAGCAACTACATAGTTCAGCAACAGGCAAGGCACACAACAACGCATATATCTCTGGTATAGATACATCCCAAATCTGAAGATTTAACCAGATTTCGAGCAAGTTTTGACAACGAATATATTAATACATGTATTTATTTCATTCAAACAAACAATGCTCAACAATTCAAAAATAACTTGCTAATATCCATCCGGTAAGTGATTTTCCAAATTATCAGCTTTGATCATTCGGATGGCATCAAGGAAATTAGAGAACAGATCCTTTTGTGGAAATGAATCAAATGATTGACTTTGCTAAAACTACATTTATGAAATTATTAAAGAAACTGAAATTTTCTTTCATAACAGAAAGATCAGTACAAATTCTCTTTCTCTCTCTTCCCCCGTCTTGTTTTCGCGCCAAAATACAATTTAATATCTACTTAGTTTTCTCGGTAAATAATAGCTAATTAAGTGTTTGTTTGACTTGTGGGGTTTGAAGCCGAATGTGCAATTCCACAAACCTCAGCAAGTTCTTCCACATTTCCTAGACAAACATGAAAAATGACAATTTTATTCATTGAACAAGCTGCAAGCACATAGAATCCCGGGGTAACAGAGAGAGAAAAGAGGAGGCAAGGGTAGTAGTACAGCAATAGCAAAAAATTCATCTTATTCAAATTCTTAATTCTTATGATGTTAACGATACTGTGATATATTCTTACTCATTCTGAAGATTCCTGGAACGAGGAAAGGAATAACTCACTGATCCAGTAAAGAAAGCATTTAAATATCAAGTTATCAATAGATCTAGTTGATCATTACATTAAGATATATTTAGAACAAAACTTAAATACAGTTCCAAAAATGTTGTTGGTACTGTTTTTCAGTCAAAATTAGAGTTTTGCTTTAATAATCTGCATTGACATTTAATGAAATTTTTTATTACGCAAATTATTGAGGTGAAACTTTGATTCTGATTAAAAAACAATACCAACAACACTTATAGAACTACGTCTAAGTTTTTTCCATATATCTATCACTCATTAATATGTGATTGTTTCTGTTTATGGATGTCCATGCGGACCGCCTTGAGGCGATGGTGGGGGGTCGGGTAGCGGCTGGTTTCCCCAGCGTCCACTGGGGTCGTCTTGGAATGCACTGTCAACACATAAATATATTTGTTATCTGGTTGGCGTGACTTAATTAGTACAAAATATATATTAAGAACTACTTAACTTTCATAACAAGAGAAACATAAAGCCATTCTACTATATGTATGCTTGATGGTTATACCTATGCAGTTACTACAAACTATATATACTAATATACCTGATCCGAGTGGATTGGAGGAAGAGGAGAACCAAACAGCAAAAACGAACTATAAACCAGAACAGCTTCATTTTTTCCATTTCCCTCTGTGCTGTATGTATGTATATATGTATCTGCTATCTAATATGCAAGCTAGCTTACCTACTCTTCTCTGATATATATTTGATATTCCACGCGTGAACATTTATAGGGGGTGCTGCCGTCTGTGCTGATAATGATCAGAAATATATAGGATTTAACTGAGCATTTTCTTGTTCAAAAGTCAAAATTCTTGAGATATATAAAAACTATTTTGTGTATCTCTGGCCCACACGGCTTCAATTTTCCCCCCAGAAATTTACCACTTTTTTTTTGTGTGTACAATGGTGGAAGCTTAAATCTAAAATTTCATTCAAACTACTCAAACCTCCCATTATTAGACCAATTTTAATGGTTCAATCCACCACTTTTATGAGTTGTTTTGTGCTTCAATTCTTAAACATCAATAACATTCATATACCTGTATAGTATTCTCATCTCTATTTCATTTTTCTATTTATCTCTCTTCTTATCTGATTATATTATTTATTACATTTTTTTTAATCTTTTTCTATTCTTTTATCTTTATACATCTTTTCTTTCTACTTCATAAAAAATGAAGTTTACATATATCATTTTTTATTCTTAAATTATTAAGAAACTTAATATAGTGGGTCTTTCACGTATGAGAGCATAAAAGGGCTGGAGGAGCAACGACCCAGTCCACGGGACAAGGCAAACAACACAGTCCAATCCCAAGGGGAGAGCTTAACTCTTGCAATTTTTTATTCAGGCCATGCTAAGGGGTCATATTTAATATTTAGGAAATAATAGCAAAATTCTTACACTTAACAAATCCGATGATTAATTATGAGATATATAATTCATATTTTTTGATATACAATGGTCACACTGAAGTTAGAACCTATGATCTTATGTATATTATTCTAACTTTTACTATTAGGTTGACCCTAGTGGGTTAGATATATAATTCATATAATAAAATTTTAAAATAATTTTTATAATATTGATTTTTCCTTTTTTTTTCTTTATCATATTAATCATCTTATCACACACTCCTATTTATTATTTCTTATCTCTTGCTTTATTATACATTTTTTTTTGTTGCAAAAATTTAGATACAATTTCTCTTCATCATTTCGCTCTCAGTTTGACAACTTCAAAAGATGAAACGATCAAAGTGAAATTAGATGCAAATAACTATTCAAATTCCTACAAAGTTATTTCCTCTTTTTTTTATCTGTTATTTTTAAGAAAAACTAGTAAGATAACCCGTGTTCTACATGGTATTAAGTTTATAATTTATAATTTTTTATATTAATATGATTTTTTAATATATATATATATATATATATACACACACACACACACACATATATAACATTATAGATATTAATATATATTAAAATAATTTTATATGTATTTTTAAAAAAATATTAACTTTATAAATATATTTGCATTTGTATGCAACTTATATGTCAATATTTTTCATGAGAGATATTAATAATGAAAAATATTTTAAATTAAATTTTATAATAATTAATATTGGCTTAAATATATTTTTGGTTCCTATAATATAATTTTTTTATTTTGGTTCTTATAAAATTATTTTTTTTAAAATGGTCCCTGTAAAATTTCTTTGTCTTTTTTTTTATTTTGGTCTTTGTTATTTTGTTTTAGTCCTTGTTATATACTAATTTTTTTCGTTTTTGTTCTTGTAATATATGAATGATTTGTTTGTAGTCCCTACCATTTTTTTTCAAAGGGACTAACTCAAAATGAACAAAACATTATATTAACTAAAACAAAAAAGTAGATATATTATAAGGACTAAAACAAAATAACAATGACCAAAATAAAAAATATAAATTTTATAAGGACCATTTAAAAAAAAATTACAAGGACCAAAACCAAAAAAGCAATATACTATAGGAATCAAAAACATATTTAAACCTTAAATATTTTTTAAAAAGGAATGATTAAATGTTCAAATCACAAAGCTAATTGAAATCATAACTATATTGATTATATTGAAGCATAGTTTGAGTCACATTCTAAGTTGAAAACTTAGGCTCACCATAAGGCATAGTCTGGATAATAGGAGTTCTTAAACTCAAACTATTGTTGACTTCTGAAAAATATTGGTGGTAATGATACCATGTAACTTAATACCAGTTACGTTGGTTGTTGCAAAGTACCAATATTATTAGTTTGTTTTTATATTGGTAGTCGAAGTTTGAACATTTTCACTAGAAATAACATTATTGTTGTTATTATCATAACCAAGTTGATTCACAAGGTTACCTTGGTTCGGCATACCCTCATAATTTCTTGAAGATCAATTGTTTGTCATGGTACCACTTCTCAACAATATGCACCAACAAACTCACTAAATTTTGAGACTTTCCTTGGGTGTGCCAATTTATTGACAGTGAAATTTTGTTTTGAGGATTTGTGCTATTTTGATTTGTATTTCGACTTGAAGTTTTAATCTATTTTTCATTATTTGATTTTAGATGATAATATTGGGGGACTTAAAATCAAAACTCACTTAGGATTCTAGTAAGCCAACAATGTTTACCTTTAGTTGATGACATATATATAAGTCAAAACCTTAATTCTTTGATTTGATTGAGATCTTGATTTGCAAACAAATTTGAATAACCAAATTTGACTTGATTATCAAAAACTCGAATACAATAAAGCAAATAACTTTGTGCAATTGAACAAGTAAAAATACTTGAATGTAAAACATCTGTTCGATTTATTCTTAATGCAGATCGAATTGCATGTCAAATTGATTTAAGTTGACAAAGGTAAATGATAATGTCAATGATTGCGAAGTTTAAGTAAACAACATGCAATATTTGAAAATATCTTAAAGAGAAATCAACATTTGAATAGCGAATGTAACTGAGAAAAGATGTAGAACTTGAAACGTAAATTTGGAAAAATCTTGAACAGTTTTAAGAAAAGATGAGAAATGAAAAATTAAATGAGTTGAAAATTTAAAGAAAAGCAATTAATTTGAAACCAATAAAATTGTGCAGTCAAATTAAAGAGCTTGAATTTAAAAGAAATGAGAAAGATTGCAAGTTAAAGTAAATGCATGAAACATAAAGTGCAGGAATTTAAATCGAAAAGCAAGTAAATGATTCTAGAAAAGTAAATTGAAACTTACAATTTACAAAAAAGAAGAAGTAAGATGGAGAAGAGAAGCAAAGTAAAAGAAATGACTAGTAATGTAAAAGATAGGAAAGTACATCGCGAAGTAAAATATGACTAGAAAAATAAAGACTTTTATTGATTAAAAACATCCACTCGATTCATCAAACTAGTATGCATTGATGTGTGAGGCATGATAGGTGTTATTGATTATTTGGTATAAGTGTAACGTGGTTCAACACAAATAAGTTTTTTGACTAAATAACAGCTATAAGTTTTCGAGTTGGGGGTATGAAGCCAAATATGTAATTCAAAAAAACCCACAAAGTTTTTCCATATTCTGTAGCTTTTGAACATTATGAATGACAATTTTATTCTTTAAACTAAACAAGCTGCGGACAGAATCGGAAGTTAACAGAGAGAGAAAAGCGGAGGCAAGAGTAGACTGAGTATAACAATTTCATCTTATTCAAACTCTAGTTCTTATGATGTTTAACATACTGTGATATATTCTTACACACGTTCTACAGAAGCCTAAAACCAGGAAGCGAATTAATGACCCGCTGATCCAATAAAAGAAGCATATAAATACGAAACTGATTATTCCATGATGAATTGATGATTTATCTATCAATCATTATTTGCAGCGCATGTGATTGTTCTTTATGGACGTGGATGGGGACCACCTTCAGGTGATGATGGGACGGATGGCGGCTGATTTGCCCAGCGTCCAAAAGGGTCTGCGTCCGTTGGAGGAGTTGCCCTGTCACCACATCAATACATTTGTTATCTGGTTGGCGTGACTACTAAGTATCAAATATATATTATGAACTACTCAACTTTCATAAGAGAAATTAACATGAAACTCTAGTATAAAATGGTATAAGATCAGCCTATTCTAACAATTGTTGTTGAGCCTATCAGGACATTTGCTATCAAGCAATTATCGAACCATCCGCAAGTCTTACAAACTTTATGTTCAAGATGTTCAGTCCTTGGGATTAGGAGTGTTGGAGATCTCACATCAATTAGTGATGAAGTCAAAATAAAATATATAAGTGAGAAATAACCCTTACCTTACAAGGGGTTGAATTAAGTCTAAACTCGTATATGTAAGAAAATGCTTATGCCCACAATTAATCACTCAAATATATACCTGACACGAGTTGTTAGGAGGAAGAGGATAACCAAACAACAAAAGCGAGCTAGAAACCGGAACAGCTTCATTCTTTCCATGATTTACCACTGTGTCGAAGGTATCTAGTATGATGCAATCCTACCTAGTCTTCTCTGATATTTGATTTCACTCGTGAACTTTTATAGATGGTGCTGCATTGTGTGCTGGTAAAGATCAGAATATATAGGATTTGATTGAGCATTTTCGTGTTCAAAAGTCAAAATTCTTATTTATCATGATGATGATGAAACTAATTCTCTGCTCCACACGGCTTAAATAATTTTTCCACGGTCCACCACGCTTACTAGTTGGTTTGTGTAATTTTAAATTATTAAGAACTTAATACAGAACTAGTTCATCCTCGTAATAGAGACTAATATTGTTTGTCTCAGTTACTTCGGAGAAATTTGTACATCAATTGTGTATAATTTAAATTATACATAATCGTGGAACAACGACCCAATCCACAAGACAAGGTAAAGAGCATAGTTCATGCGTGAAGATTAAGCTATCCAATCTAAAGGGGAGACCTTAATTTTTATTTTCCAGGCAATGCTGATGCTACCTTCTTGTGCTGATTATATATTTTCTTACACTGCCTTCGTTTTCAAGGCTGCTTGTCCTAGTAATCTTTTCGCTCTCAGTTTGACAGTTTCCAACAAAAACGAATTGACGAGAGGGAATAGTAGATGCTGATAAATCTCTATAATGAGGCAGCAATTTTCCCAAACTCGGAAAAGAAAAAGTGATGGAAAAATGGAAATCCATAAAATATTAAGACATATATAACTAGTTATTTTATGCGCGCCAAACGTTATTCTATATTTTATATTTGTGTCAGATTGGGCTCAAGGTCTAATCTATCTAACAAGACATTTCGGCCCAAATGAAGGATTAACTCATTCAACAAGTGTTGATTATTGAAAGTCAACATCATAGTTTAAGAAGAAAATTAAATTGCTATAATACATTTAAAGCACAGGTGAGTGGACCTTAATTTGGAGTAAAGTGATAATGTCTTATTTTAGAATAGTTTAATATTGTCCTTTAGAGGCCTTGAGTCTCCTACCAAAGAATCTAGCATATCTCAAACCCTAATAATTATCACCAATATCAATAGTTTAGGTACATATTTATTAAACATCTATACTCCAATAAAATCGTTACTAACTTAAGCTTTAGGATGCATTTTTTTGTTATTCAACCCTTAACCACAACATTTTAGCTGTGTTGGAGCGGAGAGTCATTATCCGTACACTTGGCCACATATTATACTAGAGTTCAGTCAAGTTAACCTTCCACACCTTAAAGACAACAATATTCATAATTGTTTAAAAGGAGAAATTTTTGTAGGAGCACAAATCTACCACCTCATCCTTACACACAACCAATAGGAAAATTACAACTAATAAAATAAAATAAATACCAACTTATCAAATAGGATAAAACTAAAAATAATCTAACATTTAAAATAAAAAGGATACTTATGATTCTTTCCTCCATCTATATAACCGTATATTGTGTTGAATTTGTTACTGTCAAATATGTATTAAAAGCAAAAATGTATATATGACAATATTATAATATTTATAAATTTTTTATAACATTTTTTAGACTTTGAAAAGAGAGAAACATAATAAAAAATAATTCATCTTATTTTACATAATCCAATAAGAAACTAAATAAAAATGTTGAATTATTTTATTACCTTCCAATCAAGAAAAGGTGAAAAGCGAAACAAATATTCACAAAAGAAAAAGAAAG
Organism: Spatholobus suberectus; assembly: GCA_004329165.1. Classification (NCBI taxonomy): domain Eukaryota; kingdom Viridiplantae; phylum Streptophyta; class Magnoliopsida; order Fabales; family Fabaceae; genus Spatholobus; species Spatholobus suberectus. The sequence continues at coordinate 7,582,146 of CM014735.1, forward strand.
AAAAAATAATGCTAGCTTACAAAAAGGAAAAAATATATAAGACTGTATTTGAGTTTTAAAAATATTTTTATTAATAATTATAGAATCATAATATATATTATTTTTATTTTTAAAAATGTAATTAAAAGTAATAAAAAGATATTCTTAATATCTTATTTTCATTGTTATGTTAATACCAAACTAGAAAAAGAAGAATTTTAATTTCCTTTACATTAGTGTGTCATGTTAAACAAAACTTAAAAGATATATTTAAAAAAAAAAAACGAGTAAAAAGAATCAATATAAGTTAATCTCATATTTTTCCTTATTTATTTTATTTTTTTATTTATTGGAAGGTAATAAAATAATTTAATATTTTTATTTAGTTTCTTATTAGATTATGTTAAATAAGATGAATGATTTTTTATTATATTTCTTTCCTTCAAAGTCTGAGAAATGTAATAAAAAAAATCTAAGAAAATATTGTAGTAGGATCATATATACATTTATGCTTTTAATACAGATTTTGGGTTAACATATAAATGGAAGAAAGAATGGAAGAATCATAAAGAAAAGGTGAAAAATGAAACAAATATTCATAAAAAGAAAAAGAAAAAATAATGCTAGCTTACAAAAAGGAAAAAAAATATAAGACTGTATTTGAGTTTTAAAAATATTTTTATTAATAATTATAGAATCATAATATACATTATTTTTATTTTAAAAATGTAATTAAAAGTAATAAAAAGATATCCTTAATATCTTATTTTCATTTTTATGTTAATACCAAACTAGAAAAAGAAGAATTTTAATTTCCTTTACATTAGAGTGTCATGTTAAACAAAACTTAAAAGATATATTTAAAAAAAAAACGAGTAAAAAGAATCAATATAAGTTAATCTCATATTTTTCCTATTTTATTTATTTTTTTTATTTATTGGAAGGTAATAAAATAATTCAATATTTTTATTTAGCTTCTTATCAGATTATGTTAAATAAGATGAATGATTTTTTTATTATATTTCTTTCCTTTCAAAGTCTGAGAAATGTAATAAAAAAAATCTAAGAAAATATTGTAGTAGGATCATATATATATTTATGCTTTTAGTACAGATTTTAGGTTAACATATAAATGGAAGAAAGAATGGAAGAATCGTGAGTTTCCTTTTTTATATGTAGATGAAGGAAAGAATCATGGGTTTTCTTTTTTATTTTAAATATTAGATTCTTTTTATTTTTATCTTATTTGACATGTTGACATTTTTATTTTTATTTTATTAGTTCTAATTTTTTATTTGTTGTGTGTAAAGATGAGATGTTCATTTTGTGTTCATGTAAAAATTTCTCATTTAAAAGTTACTATATTTAATTATTATTTTAAATAATATAAATTCATGAACCATCTTAAAATACATATTTACACACACACACACACATATTGTATGTTGTGACTTTTACTTTCATTGTTAAGTAAATTTTGTTAAATGTTGAGTTGATTAATTATAATCCAAGTCATTATTATCACATATTTCCGAATCATTACCACGTCATTGTCACCTTATCCCTAATTCCCATATCACCATTTAGTCTTCATCTTCATGCCCCATCCATTGCCCTTTCTTCTTCTTCTTTTTTCCCCTCGTTTACTCTTTCACATTCTTTCTCAAAAATATAATTTAGATTCCCCCCCCTCCTTTTTCTCAAGTCTTTCCTTCAATACATTTCTTCATCTAACAACTTTTTCGTAAAAGGGTTAGTGGAGTAATAATAGCATCCACTTCCTCTTTCATATTCTTTTTATTCTATTTTTTTTATCTTATCACTTTTTTGGGTACCTGAGTATTCTTTGTTCGAAAATCAAAGGCTAATTCTACAAAATACTGAAATCTATTTAAGTGCTGAAATCTCCCAATAAATATTCTTTCATATAAATAAATTTAAGAATTGAGGGTATGATTATCTACCAACTATATCATGCCATATTAGTTATTATCATATCATTTATTATATCTATTATTTTCTTTTTTTTTCTTTTTATATTTTTCTTCTTTCCACCTGTGTATACTTCATAATCAAATGTACTTTGATAATTTTCCTTTTGGATTAGCTCCAATCTAAATGAGATGTCCAACCACTTGTGTAGAACAATTTAAAAATAGATAAAGAAAAGGGTAACTTATCATTTAAATATAATTTAATCTTAACAAATATGAATTTATTAAATTACGAGTATTTATTTTTTATTTTTACAAATTTTAAAATTTTAAAAATAATTTTATTATTACTATTTGATTTGAACATGATATGAATTTAATTATATCACATTAATTATATAAACTAATATAATTAGATATATATCATGTCGTCATTAAGTGTATAAGTGACGATAAAGATCGTTTTAAAAATGACTTAATTATATATTTGATTTTCTTAATTTAGATTATGTGTGATTTTTGTCACTCGGTTCATTTTTTGAGTTAGTTAAGTCATTCTATTTTTAAGTTAAGCAAATTTAATTTCTTTGTAATTTTTTTTATTTAAACCCTTCAAATTATTGTCCACGATAGGCATCGTAGAAGAGTAGATTGCATGTTTTTTAGTCATGAGGAAAAAGTTGTCGAGGGAGATCTCATTGGTAAATAATATTTCCAAAGCTTCGGTTTTTAACCGTACTGAATGACATCATGTAATCCATATAACCGACCTCTCCTAGTGAGATAGGGCTTTGTGGTTGTTGTAAACCCTTCAAATTATTATTTTCTACTCAAAAATTTTGCAAATTAATTTGGTTAAATTATTTTTAGTCTTCTTCCATTCAAAACTCATTAATTAAAACATCAAATATCAACTAGCAAGGTGTGGTATGATTGACAAATAACTGTACCCCTTAAACATATTGTCAGGAGTTTGATCCTTAAACCTGTATGTATGAAAGAATATCTGTTAGGAGATATCAGTCCTTTAAATAGATCTTTATACCTTTAGAAATTAATCTCTATGACTCTCAGTTGAAGGAAACCTTGGGGCACCCCAAAAACATCAAATGTCACATAAAATTGAAAAAGTGTCTCATTTCTCCTCTTTAAACCCTATTCTTATATCTTATAATTTTTTTTTCAAATATTATTTAATTTTACTAATTTTTAAATTTTTGAATATTATTTCATATCTCTAATTCATTTTAAACCCTCAAATATTTATATAGAAAATAATAATTTCAAGAATTTAGATAAGAAAAATTGATAAACAAAATAAAATTTCTTAATTTTAAAAATAAAAAATTAACTTAAAAATTTTAAGAAATTAAAATCATACATAATTCAAATTAAATAAATTAAAATATAATTAAATTTATATTAAATTAATCTGAAAATCTCTATAGTTTTATAGAGTTTTTAATTAAGACTCTATAGTTAAAAACACTTTAAAAAAGTTCTTATAGTTTAAAAAGTTTATAATTAAATCTCTACACGCTAATGGTGTTATAATCTTGTTGATTTATATTTAACTTAATTACACCTTTAGTTTCTCAACTTTCTTCTTGTTTACAATCAAGTCCTAGTATAGGGGGTATGCAAAAATGGAAAAGAAATTAATAAAGGTGTTAAAGGTAGGAATTGAACCTCCACCTTTGAAGTCCACTAATAACGCTAAAATCACAAGATTAATGACTTTATTTGATATACAAATGAAATTTATATTATATATAACTCAAACGAGATATTAGAATTGCACATATATTTACCACTACTAAATTAAATGATATTAACATCATATAAACTAATAATATAAAATTAATATTAATAATTATAAATTAGTATATATTTATTGGATATTAATAATATTAAAATATAAATAAATAATATATACTTGTCAGTACGAAGGAGTTTGAATCTCCAACTTCAAAATTCACTAATATATATGAATTAGTATATATTAATAAATTTCTAGAAAAATTTAAATATATTAGATATGAAATAAATATATCAAAAGAATGTTAATTTGAATATATGATATAAATATGTTTTTTTTTAGTGCAATATATAAAAAATTATTTCATCAATAATAATATTTTAGTCACTAGAAAAAATAAAAAAAACACAATTTTATAAAAACAAAATTATTTAAAATAGAGTGATTAAGTTATAATTAAGATATATAGTATTAAAAAGTAGAAGTTATTGTCTGTTTTGTTTTATAATATTATATTATTTATTAACTAGTAGTAAATATATGTGTAATTTTAGCCTTTAGTATATGTTATTAATATATATTTAGTAATGTTAATTTTAATATTTGTAATATCCTATAAATATATACTAATTTATATTTATTAATTCTAATTTTCATATTATTAGTTTATATAATGTTAATATTATTTAACTTAGTAACAGTAAATATATATACAATTTTAGTCTTCCATTTAAGCCATATATAATATAATTTTTAATTATATATCAAATAAAGTTGTTAGTTTAATAGTTTTAGTGTTGTTAGTGAACTTTAAGGTTATGGGTTCAATTTCCACTTTCAACACTTTTATAATTTTATTAATTATTTTTTCATTTTTGCATACTACTTATAATCGGACTTGATTGTAAATAAGAGAAAAATTAGAAAACTAAAAATATAATTAAATTAATGATGTTATAACACTGTTAACATGTAAGAATTTCATTAAAAACTTTTTAAACTTTAAGAATTTTTTGAAGGTGTTTTTAACTATAAAGACTTAATTAAAAATTGTATAAAATTATAGAGACTTACAGATTAATTTAATCTTAAATTTAATAAAAATTAAATAATAAAAACTGAAATCAGTGGAAACTGGAAGTTTTTAAAAGATTAAAATCACGTAAAAATCATATTTCCATGATTTAAAAAAGAAAAAATGATTTTGCGCCAATCAGCAGTAACCAGGCATCATCTTCCAGCTCCATGGGACAACCAAGAAAGCTTGACACGTGGAACTCTCATCATCCTCAATTCAGGAACATTCACCCGTGGCGCATTTTATCATTACCGCCCCCTCCGCCGCCCCTTCGTACTCTGACCAAACTCTCCACGTAATACCTCGCCACAACAAAACCACATTAAAAACATGTCACTTTTGCTCTCACCGCCACCCTCTCTCACCCTCCACCCCCATGCGCACTTTAGCCCCTCCATGTCCATCCTACGCCGCCTCCACCTAAACCTTCGCACCCGCCGCCGCATCGCCACCGTCTCCGCCGCCGTACGCCAGGACCCCACCGTCTGGACCCCCGCCCCGCTCTCCGAGGTCGAGCCCGCCGCCGAGTCGCTCTTCCACGTCGCCGTCGACGTGTCCGACGCGCCCGACCTCGCCGCGTCGCACGCACTCGCGGGGCAGTACCTGCAGGTGCGCGTCTCGGACGCGCCGAGGCCCTCGTTTCTGGCGATCGCGTCGCCGCCGAAGCTGGCCGCGGCGCGCGGCGTGTTCGAGTTCCTGGTGAAGAGCGTGGCGGGGTCCACAGCGGAAGCGCTGTGCGCGTTGAAGAGAGGGGATGTGGTTGAACTCAGCCAAGTCATGGGAAACGGGTTCAACATCAATCGGATCGACCCGCCCGAGAAATTCGGAACCGTTCTCGTCTTCGCCACTGGATCTGGAATTAGGTCAGTTCCGCAATTTACCCCCAATTTGTGTTATATACTAAAAATGTTTCCAATCAGAAAGTTCGTATTAGCAGGCATGGACTGGATCTAGAATTTGTATTAAGCACCATTAGTGTAAAAGTTTTCATACTATTAACTAATTAGAAAATATCCTTGATATGACTTTTACCATAAAAATCAACAAAAATACACTACATGGGAATCAAGGTCTTAAATTAATGTCCAGCATGAAAATTTATAAATACATGTGACTGACGCAACCCTAATTGCAGTCACAATGTGGTGGAGACCTCAAGAGCTTAATTGTTATACATTGTCAGTGGAAAGTTTTACACTCTTAAGCAATACGAAATCATGTTGGGATAACTTTTAAAGTAGTTATTATAAAGGTCGATAAACTTATCATATATGACAGTTTGTAATTAGATGACAATATAAAAAGGCTTTATACTGTTAGTGCATGTATTATTTATTCATAATGCAATGCACTATTAATCCTGGATTTTCCATTTACTCTCTCTGGGATTCGGTGTGACCGTTTACTTCATGGCATGCAGTCCAATTCGGTCGCTTATTGAGTCGGGGTTTGATGCTGGGAAGAGATCTGATGTGAGACTATATTATGGGACCAGGAACCTTCAAAGAATGGCTTATCAGGTTAGTTCAGTTGTTTGTCAGCTTGATGATAGGAAAGCTGGAACTACGTTCAATCAGAGCTTGCTTTAGTAACAATGTTGTTTTATGTTATAGGATAGATTTAAAGAATGGGAGTCTTCCGGTGTGAAGATTGTGCCTGTATTGTCTCAACCAGATGCTAGTTGGACTGGGGAAAGTGGATATGTTCAGGTAAAGTGTGTGGGCACGTAGTTAGCTTCACAATGTAAATATTGTTTTCATACATGATTACATTCACAGGCTGCATTTACAAGAGCGAAGCAAATATCTAACCCACTGGCAACTGGTGCTGTACTTTGTGGGCAGAAGCAGATGGCCGAGGTGCGCTATTAGAGCTCAGCTTTACTTGTCTATCTGCATAATTATGAGACATGTATTTGTTGTGTAGTTATTAACTTGTCTATTGGTACTACCTTCAAGTCAACTGCCACTGTCCTTCCTAGTTAAGTTATAGGAAGAAACCATTATAGAAAATGATAGAAAGATATGATTATGGTTGCTTTGAGGAAACCAAACCTCCTAGGAATAGCACTCTCGATTAGAAAGAAAATTAGCATGTAAGCTCTTAACTGTTTCCTCCTTAGGTAGAGCCATAATGACTAAAATTTTGAATAAATATAGCAACTAAAATTTAAAACTATCAGGTAACTAAAAACAGATTAATTACTCAAGATTTGCTGACAAAGGTAATCTCCACAAGTCATGCATCATGTTGATTTTATCGTACTGGTTCTTATTCTCTTTTCCCTTCCCTCTGATTTTTATTTTTTTTTATTTCCAAACTTAGTGATAGAGTTGTGCAACTAATAGAGAATAAGATGCATAGGAGAAGTTGACGACGAAATGGCTTTATTATCAAGATGGGATTTGGGTGCATTCATGCATGTCACCAATCTATGTGCCTTTAAACTGGACTTACTCAAATAGGATTTGGTTATTGTACAAAGCAATCACTTCTATATATGGAACGGGTTATTATAGATTGTCATTATGTCCGAATGTGTTCGTTGCTAAGAATTTTTGTAGCTCTTGTTTTTCCTACAATGCTATATATTGAGAAATGCTAACTGCTTTTTTATTAGATAAAATCTAATGTGGGCCCCACTAAATAATGTAGGTCACTAGGTCCATTCTTAATTAGTGGGGTCACATGGTATTTCACAGTGACAGGGAGTGTCAAATATTTTGTTGCTAGCGTTTTTCTTTTTATGTTGTGGTTCCAATGCATGACCCCTGAATATGTTATTTTTGCAGGACGTGACATCAATTCTTGTTGCTGATGGAGTATCCGCTGATATGATATTGAAAAACTTCTGACAAAAATGGAATTTCGGCAGTGTTGTATCATTTTTGAATTTGAATTATACTCCATAATTATTTGTTCATTGCCTTTGCTGAGGATCAAGCATCTCAGCGTGGAATGTACAATAAAGAACAATTTTGGAATTTAGTCTATATATTAGAATTTCCGGCCCTTGACCACTTTCGGGGTCCAAATATAGGACGGAAATACCAGGCTTAAGAAAGTTGAAAAAAACTTCCAAGGGTTGATTTGTTACACTCTTACATAGCCAATCTTTTGTTCTATGAATGCCTGTATTATCACGCTGCAAGTCATCGATATATTGACATTAAGGTTGACGCTGAGGCAAGAGTCGACAAGTAATAGAGCTGTTTTTAAGCATGACTCGCATAGCTTCCAAACAAAGTCTTTTGTATCAATTTAGTTTCTTAAACAGATTTGATTTTGCGACAGAATAAAATATTTTTAAATTCATCTGCTTTTGTGTTTTGGTTGTTAAATATAAACTAATTTAATTAGACCGACATCAACATATTTGATTTCATTGTTTTGAAATCAAGTGTTAATGTAAATTAAATCGAAACACTATAATTGATAGTATTCTTAAAATAACTACATGCAAATATTAAACAAATTCATAAACTAATGAATTGAACATCTGCGTTAGACTCCTTTAAGATACCAATCAAATGTTCCAGTTCATTGAATTTAGGATTGAGAGATGAAAGAAATTACTCTTTATAACAGTCACATTAGATGGTTAATATTATACCCAAACTAAAACATTTTTAACTATTTATGTATAATTATATAATTAAAATTAACAAATTAACAAATTAACTTTTCTTGTCATGCTCTCATCAAGCATATTTCAGTTGTCTTCGCCATCATCTTCACCTGCTCGTTCCGCGATTTGATGATTCTTTGAGAATGACAGCTTTTAAGAATTAGTAGATGTGTGTCTCCTAGTATTTAATTCGACAAGATTTAAACTTTCAAGATAAAATGAGGGCCAACCCCAAAACGAAACTTCATTACGCGGAAGATCTTATGAGATCATCTAACAAAATCTGCCCACCACCATACGGAGGCCTTCCATGCAAATGTATACCTTCTGGACTAATAAGGTGTTGTGCAACCAAAAAAATAAATCAATAGCAAACCATCTTGGCTATGCAACCAGCAACTCTTAACTTTCCTCATGGTGTGCAACACGTACCTCCCAAACATTCTTTCAGAGCTCATTGATGGCCCTGCAATGATTGCAAGTGTTCACACTTCCTTTCAATTTCAATACTATTAGATACTATTGTTGACGAATCAGTCTCAACCCACAAATGAGCAACTGAACAGCATACAAACGCCTACTTGTGCATTAGCAAAACCAAATGAAGAAAACAGAATCCCACAAGAACCCACGAGAATTCTTTTTGTAACCTTCAAATGCAACTGTTTATAGGATCAAATTAATGTCATCAGCCAACAATGACCCAAGCAAGGTTTCAATAGTCAATAACTGCTGACAATATTACATTCGACATAAATAATGAAATTGTTCCTCTAACTTTAATTTGAATATCAGATAGTCACATGCCAATTCCAGTAAAGAACAACGACAAACAGATAACAGATTCTCAAAAGTCAAACAATTTGACCATCATTATTCTCAACCATGGCTCCACTTTTATGATGACCACCATCATTTTTCTCAGTTCCAGTTTTGTCTAACTCCTCGTCATGCTTTCCATTGGATTTTGGGGAGTGCTGCTGCATGTGATTTCTCTCATCATCCAAGTGGTGCCGATGTTTGTGGTGATGATGGTGGTGATGATGATGATGGTGATGGCGACCAGACTTCTTATGCATTGATCTTTTGCTTTCATCTTCAGAATTTTCTTCTGACGACTTTGATCTGCTTCTTCGACCATTACTGTGATAATCAGAATCAGATGACCTCAGCTCCACATTATGTGATCGCTTGTGATGTTTATGGTGCTTTCTGTGGCTTTTCTTGCGGGGAACACCATCACTTTCATCACTTGACAAGTCAGATTCACTAGATTCTGATCGTCGATGGCGTTTGCTATACTTTCCATGATTTCTTTTCCGAACCAGACTATCTCCTTCATCAGTAGAGAAATCTGATCCACTAAATTTTGATGAACGTTGCTGTTTGTGCTGCCTTTTCCTCTTGCTTACTTCATCAGCACAAGAATCAGAGTCACTGGAATCTGATCTTGAACCTCGATCTCTCACCTTCTTGCTTTGCTTCTTCTTTCTTCTCCTCTCCTCCTTAGAGCTACTCTCAGAGTCATCACTTCTAAAATCACTAGACTCTGAGGACCATTTCTTTGTTTTCCGTTTGGAACTTTTTTCTTTCCTTTTCTCATGGTCACCAGAGTCATAGTGAGAATGCTTCCTGTGCTTCCTATGAGATCTTTTACTTGTCTTTCTACTCTCATCATCACTGTCATAATCACTGTCATTATCAGAGCCTGATCTTTTCTTATACTTTGCAGCCTTCAGCTTCCTCTCCTTAGCTTCAGCATCAGCCTTGGCCTTAGCAGCAGCTTCCAGCTTCTGCTCCCATTTCAAAGGAGCTTCCTTTCTCTCCATAATTTTCTTCTTCTTCTCCTCAACCAGCTGGATGAACCGTTTGGTGTCCATTTATATTCGAAAACCAACTCAAAAACTGCATTTTGGTAAAATGATGACCGGAAGTGCATCTCACAGAAGAGAAAAAACAAAGTTAGTTCTACAATCAAATCAAATCATTATATTGAATATTTCAAAGGATTAGACAAACAACTAAAAATGCTACTTTGCACTTCTTACATGTTATCCATTTGCATATATTTAGCACTTGTTCTTTGCAATAAAGAAAGAAATAGAATTTGCTACCAATAGGAAACAATAGTAGCAAAAAAATATTACAGAAAAATAACATAATGTTAAAAGCTTACCCTCTTTCAGATAATTAATCAAAAGAACATTAAATATATGACCCTTCAGCCATCTATCTACCCAGTCATAATGTCAGTTTAAATTTCAAAAAGCAAGCTGGGATAGAAGGGTTCAGGGCTTATTACTACAAAAAGGCTACATATTCTGAACAATTCTATTGCCATAAATAAAAACAGCATTAATAGACAGGCATCGCTCACCACCTACAGTGAAGATGGTGATGATGGCTGAAATTAAAAAAAAAACTTGGAAAAATGATAGAGAAGACACAGTCTGAACAAACAATAATAGTATGACATGAGGAGTGTAGGATAGAAATCAAACTAAATCTACTAAAAAAATCTTCAAACACAGTAAAGACCGAATATTCGAACATTAACACTTGACAATTTATTTTTCCAGACATAGGAAAAATGAACAGCAAAACATTAACTGAATCTCACTAAATAAGCATAAATTTATCATCAATATTTCACAGAATTCATAACTAGCAGTACCACCAACAGCCAAAGCAAAATTGATCTCACTCCCTATGTTTCTCCTTATCAAAAACAATTTTGCACCAGTGTTATAGATGGCAGATTATGGCGGCCAGTCAAAAATCCACCATATAAATATGGTGGATGGCATTGTGGCATATGGAGGACAGAATATGTCGAAGTAAGAAAAAGAGAGATTGAGGGCCGGCTGAGTTAGAGAGAAACAAGAACAAGTTGAGGGCTGGAACAGAGAGGCTGTACTGAGAGGGCTGAGTCAGAGAAACAAGGTGAAATAGCAAGAAGATGAGTGTTTGCGGCTGAACAGAGGGCTTTCCAAAATAACACACCGGAGGTGGGTGGTCATATTGCTGTGTGTTTGCAGCTTGTGCTTTGATTGTTTGAGAGAGAAGACAAGTTTTGTGATCTGAGTCATTCAGAGGGATTAAAATCTTAAAATCATGTGATTTTGTGATTTGAATCCTGATTTTAACTACCATGTTCTTCAATTCCGCCACGGCCGCCGCTTCCGCTACTGACGCCACACAAAAATCAGCAACCATAGCCCACCACGGGAAACCCACCATGCCACCGCGACAGATTGTCAGCCTGTGAGAAATCTGCCATCACAATCGGCCATTACACTTCCATGGCCACTTTTTAACAACACGGAATTGCACCATCTTCAAGTGCTAAAACAGGATAACAAAAGACAATTTGTCCTAAAATGTGTACAAATGATGTGCATTTAATGCTTTTCTCACAGGAATATATCTTTATTCAAAATATATATCTTTTAATGGTAGATGAATTACAAATGCAAGCCCATGCATCTCCAGAAACTCTCCGATATTTAGAAAAAATCAAAGTCAAATAGCATCCAGCAATATAACAACATCTCTCTCATTCAAGCCAAAAGAGAACTGTAAGATATGGAAAAGCCTTGCTAGATAAACATTTCCATCTACTTGCAGTTCCAGTGCATAATATATTTTTTTTCTAAACCCTTAGTAATATTAAGACAAAAACAGAGAAAGAAAACCCCTATAATACAAGAAAAATTGATTACATTTCATGACCAAATAATATCAATATTTGCACCGTGAAACATAGCAAGTTTGTGAACGTTATGAAAATGATTAAATCACACAAACTTTTTTTTTTCCATATCCCAAAAATAAACCAAAGTAATCAATTTTTCAAAGACAGATAGATAGATTTCTACGGAAATTCTCTCCATCGTTTCTTACCTTATACGTGAAAGCGGAGAAACCCGATAGCAGCAAACTACCCCGAATCCAGTAACAATTAACGGTACGGATAAATCTGCATCAAATCAAAAACAAATCAAATCAACAGTTAATAACTTAGAAGAAACGAGAAGCAAAAATCGAAACTGAGGAACCGTAAAAACGAAAGGGAAAAAAGGAAAAAGCAGCGATGGAGCAGAGAGGATTGAAATTGAAAGAGAAAAGGAGGCAGTACCTGTAGGAAGAAGCAGAAGAAGAGATGAAGCTTGGAAGTTAGGGTTAGGGTTGGGGGTAGGGCTTGCTGCTTGCTCCTTCCTTCCAAAAAAGTATAACGAAGAGAAACAGTTTGGCTGATATATAATACAATTTATACACGCTTCTCTCATCTTGAACCGGACCGGATTCTTTCACGCGCATATACCCCGTTGGTCGGTGCCCACGCGGACGAGGTCAATGCCACAAGGAGTTTTATTATTGCTTTTAGTTATATTTTAAATTTTAAATATTCAATCCCGCACATAACTTTGCTGTCTATAATGATTTTATCTAGCTCAAATAATATTACTTTTTATAAAAGATATTTTCCGTCTCATACAAAAAAAAAGAAGCTAATAATAATAAAATAGTTACTGTAAAAAATAATAAAATAGTTAAATTTTTATGCATTATCATTATAAAGTTTTTTACACTATATGCCTTTTTGAATAAATACCTTGATGATTTCCACTCATTAATACATAAAGTCCAATAAGCATATCTTGAGTTGTACAAAAATTGGATCTCCAATAGTCGAAGACAATAGGTTTGTATAAGAAAATATAAGTAAACGCGCTTATGCTTGAGCTTTTAAAGATAAATACACGTGAACAACCATTTGATCCCCATCAAAGTATGCATTAAATCCCTTACAAACTAATGGATGGAAACAAATAAAAGGCCCTTCTACTAAAATGGGTTGGAATGATTGTATACCTAATCTATGCAGAGTAGGTGCTTTATTCAGCCATACAGAATGTCTTAGCATATTTCCCATACAATTGATTCTTTTTCCCGAATTTTACTCTTAGCAATTCCTATGTTTGAAGCAAAATTTTTTCGAATTAGACCACGAATTATAAATATTTGGAAGAGTTCTATTGATATTTCACAAGGTAATCCACATCTATATAATGAAGGTGATGGACCTAAGACAATGACAAAACGCCCTGAATAATCAACCTGTTCTCCAAGTAGAGTCTCGCGAAATCTTCTCTCTTTGCCCTCAATTATATTAGAAAATGATTTGTAAACCTTATGACCGTCCCTAATCGATTGTCCACGAATTCCATTATCAAGAAGTGTATCCACAACTTCTTGTACCAAAATTTCCTGACACATTACTAATTCTCCTGGCACAAATCTACTTGTTGTTAATAGATTGATAAGAGTATTATTTCAATAGATAGCTCTTTTATATAGTTCATTAATATCCAAGTCCATTAGTTTACCCCCATCTATTTGAATAATCAATCTTAGTTTGAGAGGAAGAACTGGTAATAGACATAAAAACTTCCATTCTAGTTCTATATTTGTTCAAATAAAATGCTTGGCTAATTCTATGTGTTGAACCAAAATGTTCTTTCTTCTTCCAACTTTTCGATCTTCCCATTCGTTTTTATTGTTTGTGGATCCTTCTTCTCCTAATTATTTCCATTTTATCATCAAAAAATCTATAAGCATTCTCAAATTCAGATTGACTAATTGTTCTTGGATAGCACCTACTCCTTTTGAAATTTCTCGATTTCGAAATATATCAAAACCTTGGGTAATAAAAAAAAGTGGAATGTTGTGTTTCCAAGATTGGATTTCATATTCAAATAAACCCCGTAACCGTAAGAAAATGGGTTTTTCAATAATTGGTCTAGCAAACGGAAAATTTAGATAGGATCCAATTCAATAAGATCTTCCTTTTCAAAATCGAACGTGAAGGTTTCTTCTCATTCAACTCAAGTAGTTATTAGTTATACCAAATAAAAAAAGCTTTAACATAAAATAAAAAGCTTTACTCTTTACTCGAGTTCTCAATAAATATTAATCAACATTTCATTGACGCATTATTTTTATTTTTAGATTTTCTTAATTATTTATCCGATTCTCAATTAAGATAGAAAATAAATGAAATGTAAAATTCTTGAGTACTCCCTTTTTTGAGTGGGGAATATCCTAAAATTGATCAATTAAGTAAAGGAATATCTTGAAATTCATAAGAGATTTACTTGTCTATGTATCATTCCATTCGATCTTTTAGGTTTAAACGTCACCTCGATGGTTATGTCAAGATGTCCTTAAGCCTATATGCGATGTATGGAATTTTGCAACCACGATATATTTGCTTATTTGAACATAATTTTAGTTTTTTCTAAGAAAGATGGAATAATTATTTCTACAATTTTTTTTCACGAGGTGTGTACAGTTAGAAATTTATATTTAGAAGTTCCTATATTTTTGTTACTGAATGGACCATAGACCAATTCCCTTCTTATTAGAGAGTGTTCAACATATCCATAATTTTGAGCTTCATGTTACTCATCCTAAGAGACATGTCAAAGTCGAGGCGTTCCAATTAAATTAAATGGAATGACAATTTCTTATTCGGAATGTACAATGATCAAATCACACATTGTAATATATTAGAATTTCTAATTCCTCTAGAGGTTTTTCTAAAAGATTTGTGATATAACTAGGAAGACGTTTCAAATACCACACATGAGTTACTAGGCATGCCAATTTTATATAGCCCATTTGATATCTATGTATTCAAGAATCAATAAATTCTTCTCTGTATTGTTCACAAAATTTTGGGTCGTCTTTCTTATCTCTAATTACTCGATAATTTCCACAAGCACAAATCCTATTTTTTATGGGCCCAAAAATTATTTCACAAAATACTTCATCTTTTATTAGGTTTATTGGTTTTGTAGCGAAAAGTATAGGGTTTTATTACCTCCCCAACTATCTCTCCATCAAGTAGGATTTTTTTTTGGCTAAACACTTATTTGTTGAGGAGAAATGAATCCAATCCAGAATTGTTGATGTTTATACTAATCAATCATAGAATGAAAATTTTGATTTAGTCCAATTAAGCTTCCTTCTTATGAATTCGAAAGTTCTTCTCGGATACAAGGAAATGATTCAGTTTCATAACTAAAGATTGTAATCCTCGAACGAGCAATCGAAAAGATTATAGAGTAGGTTTAGGTCTTGTTCCTCCAATGCTCGTATTCTCAAGTACTTCTTAGCGAGTTTTAATACGATCAGATTTATAAATAAGCATCTCTTGTAAAATATGAGCAACACCAAATCTCTCCAAGGCCCAAACCTCCATTCCATCTACCTGTTGTCCTACCTATTTGTTTACTGGCTTTAGAATAACAGGTTTCTAAGTTTATATTATTAATTGCTATTTTTTTTGAAGAGTTATATAATTAATTGTCACTGAAAAGAGTATTTGCAATCAAAATTAATTATTATTATTTAAGATGGACATCTACTTTTAAAGTTGTATATTTTTTGCATAAACTTAACCGTTAAGAATTATTATTATTAAATGAATTAATTTAATTTAATATCTTTGAAGAGAACGCCTCTGATTTCACCGTGCATGTCTGATAGTCAAAACCCTCTCAGGGGGCAGGTATTTGATTGGTCGGTCATAGTAACCCTCATCCACCCTTGAAAGGAAGCAAAATTCGCAAGACGTAAGGGTAGTTAAAGCTTAAAGCTTAAGCGAATCAGGGAGAAAAAGGAGTTTGGTTATCCACTGCCACGCTGTAATTAATTAAACTTTCTGGAATCTTCTTCCGCCATGGCCGCGTCGCCGTCGTCGTCGTCCACCGCGGCGTCCACGAACATCATGCTGGCGATCTTCGAGAAGAAGACGAACGGCGTGGATCTGTACCGCCCTCTGCGCAACTACGTGACCTTCCACTACTCGGAGCGCGAGGCCCAGAACCTCGAAGACGATCTCCAAACCCTAAAGCAACTCCGCTCCGACCTCGAGCGCCACACCGATCCGTCCCTCCCCGCGCGCCGCGACCTCCTCCAAACCTACTTCAAGTCCCTCTGCCTCGTCGAGACGCGCTTTCCAATCTCCCCCGACCCGGACCACGTCAACGCCCTCACCTTCGTCTGGTTCGACGCCTTCAAGCCCAAGCAGAAGGCCTCGCAGCAGAACATCCACCTCGAGAAGGCCTCCGTGCTCTTCAACTTGGGCGCCGTCTACAGCCAGATTGGGCTGTCGTACGACCGCAACACCGTCGACGGCCGCCGCCAGGCCTCCCACGCCTTCATCGCCGCCGCCGGCTCCTTCGCCTTCCTCCGCGACAACGCGTCGATGAAGGCCTCCGTCGGGAGTTCCACCACCGTCGATTTGTCCGTCGAGTGCGCCGGGATGCTGGAGAAGCTCATGCTCGCTCAGGCGCAGGAGTGCGTCTTCGAGAATACCATTGCCAAAGGGAGCACTCCCGGTGTCTGCGCCAAGATCTCTAGGCAGGTCTGGTGCTCTAATTGAATCGTGAATTGTGAAATATGACACGTTGTTTTACGGGAATGCTGCTAATTGTTTGACAACTTTGATCACCGAGTGTGTCTTTGAGTGAGCGTATGCATAATTGATTTTGAAATGATGTGATTTATGTTTGAATGTTTTTATTCTTAAAGTAAGTTAATAATAAAACTCAGTATAAAATTTTTTATCTAACGCAAAAGTTACTAAAGTTGCTTCAAACTTAAAATCAATTCTGAACCCAAAATTAATCCCTCGTGGAACCAAACATGTAAACATTTATTTAAAATCATGTTAGCTGGTATTTCAATGTGATTCTGCATGATCCAATGGAAATCCAAACATGCACTGATTTGTTGTTCTTCTGATGTGCGTTTTGTTTATTTGGCTGAGAACTGATTTGTAGTTGAGATATTGTACTTGTAGGTTGGGATATATTATGAGGAAGCTTTAGCTGCGCTGAATGTCGTGCCTTTGAGCCAGCATTTCGATAAGTCCTGGATAGTACATGTCCAGTTAAAGGCGGCTCTGTTCTATGCAGAAGCTTGTTATAGGTATGGATTGGAGCTGCATGAGAAAGAGGAGATAGCAGAGGAGATTGCACGACTGCGGAGTGCTGTTAATGTGCTGGCTGAGGCGAAGAAGAGCTCGAAGGGTGCTGCAGCACAAATTCTAGATGCAATTGGCAAGTTAGAGGCCAATATTAACCGGAACCTGGAAAGGGCTGTCAAGGAGAATGATAGGGTTTACCTCATGAGAGTTCCTTCGCCGAGTTCGTTACCGCCTCTTCCGGCATTTTCTATGGTGAAGCCTATGGCGATGAATGAGGTGCTGGATGCAAGCAAAGAGAAGATGTTTGCGAGTCTTGTTCCTGACAGCAGTGCAAAGGCCCTCTCCCGGTATACTGAAATGGTAGACGATGTTATAAGAGCACAGGCTGAGAAGTTACAGCAAGCTAGTGAGCTAACCCGAGTTAGGCTTAAGGAAATGGAACTGCCAGATTCCATTCTTGCTTTGGAAGGAAATTTTACTTTACCAACAAGTCTCAAAGAAGATGTGGAGGCTGTGCAGATCAGTGGGGGCCCTGCTGGCTTGGAAGCAGAGTTGCAGCAACTTAAGGACCTAAGGAGGGTGAATCAAGAGTTACTGGTCCAGACTGAGGAGTTGTTGCAGAAGGAAGGAAGAGAAGATTCTCAATTTAGAAGCCAATTTGGCACAAAATGGACCAGGCCTCAATCAAGCACCTTGACCAAGAACTTGCAGGATAGGCTAAACAGGTTTGCAGGTAACTTGAAGCAGGCTGCCGAAAGTGATGGTAGGATTGAGCGTTCAGTTAGAGAACATTCAGCACTCATGTCTATTCTGGATGCTCGTCCGGTAAAATGTTGTACTATTTGTTATGACTTATCTGCTTCTCAGTGTCATCAGAAAACATTGTTAAGTCATTGAATCTCTGTTTTTTTAATCAGATTGAATCGGCACTTCCAAGCTTGGCAAGGCCGATTATGTCTTTTGATCAAAATGAAGATGCTGTTGTGGGGTCTCTCAAGCAAAGCTTGGTATGCTGGTTTTGGTCTTGTTATTGTTATAATATGATTTCTGAGAAATAAAATCTATAACCATTTCTTGAGTCCACAGTTATATAGCTGTTGTTGTTTATTGTTGTATGCATAGTTATCAATCTTGGATAGTGGTTGACCCAAAATTGTTATAATAGGATAGTGAATAGTGGGATGACTACCATTGTGAAATTTTAGATACAAGTTAAATAACTTATTTACTATACATATATACACTTCAAATATAAAAATTTATCCAAAATTAAAGATGTTTATTTTTAATAATAATAAAAAAATCATAAGAGCAGAGAGTAGAGAACAAAATAACAGGACAAAGAAAATAAAACTGTTAGATATTAATAACAGGGATGGCTGAAAAATTGCTGTAGAGATCAATGATGGCTCGAAACTGCAGAGTAAAGTACAAAACAAGGCTTCACTGCTGCAGATGTCAGGGATGGCCACAAACTGTTGCCAGAGAAGGGTGGATGTTAGTGAGAGAGAATGCAGGCAATGAGTTGGAAAATTAGGTTTAGGGTTTCATTTGAAATATCTTATTCAATGGAGGGGGTGCGAAATTGCCAAATTACCCCCCTAAAAAGCCATAGGAAACAGTTACTGGCCTAAATTAGGGTTTTTGTACCCATCCTTGCACCTGCTTTTGCCACAGAATGCTGCAATTTCACCTGCTGTTGTGGTTGTCACCACTGCTATTCAAAACCACTGTGCTACTTGAGTTCTGCAGTGCTCAGGAGCTGCTCTGTGATGCGATCCTGCTATAACGTGCTATGGACAACTATTCATAAAGATGCAGTGCATGAATTTCTCCAGATGTAGTTCTGGTTAAGGATAATTCTATTTTGACATATTTTGAAGTAATGTTTCAAAACTAGTGTGGTGAAGATCCGATTAAATTGTCAATTTTTTTTTTATGGTTAGCAATTATCATAATTTCGGCACAAGCATTTGAAACATGTTATACTTGTAATTAGATTTTTTTGCATCAACAAAATTTTGTAGGTGTTTTGTGGATATATTATGCAAAAGACATATTTGAGCAGGCTTATGTATTAAATACTGTAAATTTGATATTTGAGCTTTCAATTCTAAAATTCGATGTAGCAATGCATTCATGATTTGAAATTTTCATCAAGGATTTATGATAAATTGTGTTATATTGGCAGGTTAAATGATTCTTTCATTTCATATCTTTTGAAATTATAGCATTTGTAATGATCCTAACTCTCATCTTCACTCCCTATATATTGTGATTAATAAAATTTACCAATGAACTGAGTACTGAATGGTTTCTTCTTAGTTATACTCTTAATTAGAGAGCTTATCAAAGTTAAGAAATCCTAGGACAAATTTTATATGTGAAATTGAATGAGTATTGATTAGAGCTAGCAATAGGAGAAGGCATTTTAATGTACATTCAGAATATTGTAGTAAATCAGATACAATATTTCATTTGCTGTGTTTATGATTAATGTTGAATTTTTGTGCTAACTAATGCAGAGGCAACTAGAAACTTTAGGAGCTCAAAGGGCTGGTCTTGAAGATATGCTTAAAGAGATGAAAAGAAAGGTATGCCTGATAAGCATGATTCACATAATTAGGTTTTTCAGTTCTTCCTGCAGAAGCTAAATTTTCCTTTCTTATTATCTGAAGGCATGAAATATGCTTTTGCCTTTCCTTAAAATTATATGCATTGTTTATGCTCAACAAGTTGGTTTTCTGTTGACGTTCAATGATATTGAAGTAATATTACAAAGTTCTCTCCTGTTGTTTGTGTATAATATTGTTCTTCTTCTCTCCTCTTTCTGAATTCAACAATAAATGTTCTTTGTGCAGTATGTTTTCTTATGGTAATTAGGGGATTACACATGTGCAACATCCAAAAGTATACTAAACTATTCAGATTTGGGTCTCTCACTTTGGAGAGAAAATTAAGGAATCTTAACTTTTGATGAGATAATCCATGGTTGATATTACATACACATGCATAACAAATTATAGATATTGGTTAAAATCTCCCTTGATTTTCTTATCAATAGTTGAGATTCCTTATTTTTATCTCTAAAGTGAATCACTCACTTTAGAGGAGCTAACTTCAACCTATTCTATCCACTGCAATGTAAACTGCACAAACTCAACCACACACATCCCTGATGTGGGAGAAACCAACCTGGGGGATTTTAGTCCAGTACATTTATGTTTTTGTTCCATTTTTTTTGTTGTACTTCATGAGTTGCTCCAGTCCTATATCCCAATCATGTGCTGTGTGAGGCTGATGAGAGTCATTATAATTGATGGGCGTGTCATTATTTTCATTATGCTAAACTATATTTAAAATTCTAAAGCATGCAATAGTTGGGTATATTTTTGAATTGTTATTATGCTTTTACTTTTGTCAAAATATTTTGTTCATTGGCGATCATATGAAGCATAACCTTATAAGGTTGATTTAAAGCTGCAAAAGGTATTAAAATGTGAACAAGGGAAATGGAAAAAATTTTCTAACTGCAAATGTATATTGACAGCATAAGTACCTGTACCCGTTATTAAACCCTAGATATATGTGGAGTTTGGTGCTGTCTGGGAAGAAGCATTATTTATTTGTGGAGTAATTCTGTTTTTGTGATGACATTGGGGAGCAACATGGGATTCAGTGGTGGTAAAATATACTCATGTGTTGAGTGCAGAAGGAAAATATATTAAATAAAATGTATAATCATTTTGTGTATGTTAGAGAACTGAATACTTTAATGATTTTAAGCTTATTCCTCTGAAGATATGTTGCATGGTATAGATACTAGTATTTGAAATGAAATGATACATTTTTTTATTTTTTTTTATTTTTAAGGATGCAGGTATGCATTGTGTTAAAATTGATATTAGTAAATATAAAGAAATATAAAATTTATCCACTTATGACCACTCCAACTTAAGTCCCTTGCATTCTCCCTTGTCCTCTGCTCCCCCTTCCCCACATCCTTGTTGTCTGCCATCTCCTGTTCTCCCAGCGCTTTCCCCACACATTTCAGTATCAGATATGCATGATATTGATAGCTGAATACACCACCAATTTTGGCATGTATCTGTACATCATAATTCATAAGTGTAAATGTTCTAATTTCTATTTTCACTTTAGGTTTGCTAATCAGTGCCTAGGTTAAGGAATCAATAAATAGAAAGTTTTTGTTGGAAATCATGTTGGAGGTGCATTTGAAATCATGGTGGGAGTGCATTAATAGAACTTTTAAATAAAATCTTTCCACTTTTGATTTTTGGGCACCGGTTGGTTAGCGTTTACCTTTCACTTTTTATTTTTGCGTACAGGATTCAAATATGGAGTTTTCATATCTATAGATTAATGTGAGATTCCCCTCCATTCTTGTTATCAGTGTTCTATCATTTAAATTCAAGATTCCCTACAAGTGATGTGAAAAAGTGCTGAGCTGTAATTAAGAATGATAAACAAAAGTATATGGCATTTTTCTGTTTTAAACTTGCATTTCTGTTAACTTATTGTGCAAGATGAATTGGTGGTTTGGAATTTTCTTTGTTTACTTTTCTAATGTTGTAGATGTGAAAAATTGCTGGGAATTTGTTTTCTCCTGTGTAGTTGTTTTCATGAATCTATTACACACAAATATTATTTTGCTTATATTTGTAAAAATATCTTCAGGATGATATATTACCAAAGTTGATGACATCCACCGGTTCTTATGATGATCTCTTCAAGAAGGAGATAGCAAAATATGACCATATTTGTGAAGAAATAGCTCAAAATATTGAGGCACAAGAGCAATTGTTGCTGCAGATCCAGGTATTTATCTCTCTATACCCATCTAAATAGAAGTAATGCTAATGCATGTAAGAAAAGAAATATTCCCCACTATCTTATAAATTCGTTTTTCCTTTTCTGGGACTATCTTTTCCCATGCAGTGGCTCCATGGGACTATACTTTAGATTCTTGATTACCAATGCTAACTAACTAATTCCTAAGTAAACTACTTTAGCAGAAAATACGAACTATCTTTTTATATTTCATGCTTTTTGAGAGAGATGGACTCTTGCCTGTGAAGGCAAAAATGGCAGATTATATGCCATTATGCCTATTCACTATTGAAACAAGGGCATGAGGGACATCCCTTTGTAGAGTACTGGTGGTTGAAGACTTCTTTTCTAGGTGATTATGTTTGCATCTGATAGATGGTGGAGGAAGGGAGAAATTTTAATGATGTGATTCTGATAATTGTTTGCGATTGTTCACAGGCTCAAAATGATGAGTTCTCTGTTATCTTCAATCTTGAAGATTACAAAGGTAGGTCCCATTTGGTTGTTTTCTTGATTGAATCTGGTTTTTATACTTTATCATCATGTTGACAAGGTTAAGTCTGTTTTCAGATTATGTTTAATAATGTACATAAAATTTTATGACTAACCTGTAAAAGAATTTTTTCTCAATTGTTACATTAATGTCCATGAAATTTCATTTTTTGATTTTTCCATTCATTTCGTACAGAATGCTCCATTTTTTGAGTCCACCTTTCCTGTATCATAGTTGATCTTCTGATGGTTTTTTGTATTTATTCCAGCTTCACGTGAAAAAGCCTACAAGCAGATTGAAGCTGCAATAGCAAAATTTCGAGAAATAAAGGACAACATTAATGAAGGATTAAAATTCTATGTTACTCTGCAGGTAAGTACTTATCAACTGTGTCTGTTTTTAATTCAATTCTGTAAGAACTTAAACCGATTTATTAATTGATTGCATGTTATCATCATTTTAATTTAAATCGCTCCCAATATTATTTGAATGTGTTTGGATGATACCATTTAAAATAAATATTTGTTATGCAATAATAATATGCAATTTCTTTGTTTATTAGGATGCAATCACAAATGTAAAGCAGCAGAGCAACGACTTTGTAATGACAAGGAACATCCAGTGCAGGGAAATGATTGAAGATGTTCAGAGACAAGTGGCTGGTCTGAGTTTCCAGGATAACAAAAACACAGGTGCTTTTAACAGCAACTACCCTTCAGTGGGAAGCCAAAATCAAAGATCCACTACACAAACAGATCCTCGTCCCCAAACACCTTATTATCAGCCAGTTGAGCAGCCGCCAGTTCCTCCCTATGGCCATCATCCCCCTCCCCCATATGGTGGTCCTGCACATCATCAGCCTCCACCTCCATACCACATTCCACCAACATCAACTGCCCCATACCCACCCCCTCAGGTTCATCAGCAGCCACCTGCAAACCATGAGTATGGCCAACCAGCATATCCCGGATGGCGTGGTCCATACTACAATGCACAAGCACAGCAACCTGGTTCTGTTCCTCGGCCTCCTTATACCATTCCATCTCCATATCCTCCGCCCCACCAAAGTGGCTACTATAAGCAGCAATAGTATTCATGCATACATCTTGTAGGATAAACATAATATTCTTTCTGATGTCATTATCTCTTGAATAAATGAGATTCAGTCCTTTATCTTAAAGCCTCTGCATAGCGTGAATTTTTTTTTTTTTTTTATGGCTTGTGTTGGTTTGCATCATCATTGGATTGTCCATAGTTAAGCTTATACGTTGTATGTATAGTTTGTTTGACTTATACTTTACGAGGGGGATTCTCCCATCTATAAAGCTCAGTCTGGAGTAAATATAAAGCAATTCTGGTGGGTGCGTGAGCATGTGATCCATAGATAGCATCATATTTATTGTCAGAACTGATGGTAAGTATGTTCATTACACCTTTGATGAGCATGAAACTCTTTTCCAGATTCTGGTACATTGACCGCAGAAACATTCCAGATTAGAAGTTAATTTTGTCGGATTTACGTTTTATAAATTAAATTCAGTGTGTTTTGAAGACACTCGGATTATAGTTATTCCAATCAGGCTTGACTACATATATTCTTTGAAAGTGTGCAATGCAGTAAAATAACCGGCTACAGTAGCTGAATACTATTTTAACAGGTTAATTAAATTTTTATTTAAAAATTGTAAAATAACAAATAAATCCCTTGAAAATATATGGATAATTTTGCAGCAGTCATGTGGTCTTAAACGATAAACGGGAATTTATGACTTTTAAAATAATGTTAAATATGTTTTTAGTAGTTCTTAATTTTTTTTTATTTTCTTTGTAATTTTGTAATAATTTTTAGAAGTAGATGTTGTATTTACCTTTGAACCTTTATGTATGAGTTCTTACATTTTTAGTTAGGCTCACATCCATTGTTAACGTGTGGAGATATATTTGAAAGACCAAAAATATTAACTATTTTTTCGGTTTCTTTATTTAAAATTATATGTAGCTTTGATCTCATAAGTTTTAATTAAATCTATTTTATTTTTGAAATTAAATACTTGTGTAATCATATTGTCAAATTATTTTTTACTAAAACTTTTAAATTATTATTTTCTTATCAAATTTAGGGATTTGAGTTGAAAAAAAAATAAAAGTTTAGAAATTATAAATTTAGTGGAAATTGATAGAATTTAAAGTATTCTATAAGATGTGATATTAGGGTTTGAAGTGGAAAAAATCATTTTTTTTTGGTTGAGTTAAATTTAATATTTTAGTTGGTTTGAAACAAAAGAAAGTTTAAAACATTGCAATCTAATCAATTAATCAAGAACACGAGTAAAAGAAATGTAAATTTAAGAGTTTTGAGTATATGAAAATTGGCATGTCTAAGTTTGCTTGATTTAAAAAAAAAGGAATAAATTGGGTAAAAAAATTGAAGAACAAACAATTCAAATTCAATACATCAAGGTATAATTAAAACAAAAATATTTATATAATACATAGTATTGACTTTAGGCGTAAAAATATTAATCTTTAATTAGATTTTTTTTTTGGTAAATATTAGAAAGATAATATATAAGATTAAAAAAAAATATGATGCATAACAATAATAAATTTGAAGCTCTATAGATTCAAATATAAGATAAAATAAATATTTTATTGTATGGAAATTGACCTTAATTCTAAATGATAATAATAGCAATAATTGAACCATGATTAAGAAATTTTTTTTAGCTGACTATTACCTATAACGTGTGGATTTTAGCTAATCAAAAAGAAGAATTTTTAATCCCCTTTTATATTCAAAAGTTAAGCAATAAATTACTCTGAGATGTTAATGATCGTGTGGGGTGTGATCAGTATTTTGTCATGATCAAGTATAGTTTCACGATTGAAGAGTAAGTCAAGTTTAAAAAAATTGTAAAAGTTTATAATAAAGAAAATTGTAAAATTTCAATTACTAAAAATATTGTATACGAGACAGTTTTTTTTTAAAAAATATTAATTATTTTAAATTATTAATTTTATAAATAAGTTTATTTTTAATTTATGTATTAGTTTATATTTCTTGGTAGTACCAAATTATTATTTTTTGTAATACTTAAAGGTGATAAAAAATTCTATTTAAATTTTAAAGAGATTAAAATTTTATATATTTTAATTAATTATTTGATTGGATAGGTTTGATTTAGATTTTGAAATTTTTTGAGCTAATCTAAACCAAACCCAACCGATTAAAATCGAGTTGGTTTGATTCGAGTCACTAGGTTATAATTAAAAATAAATTATTTTATTTCTCAAGTTTTTATTTCAACTATTGTCTATTTTATATAAATATTTAATTTTATATTAATGCAAGGTAAAAATATTTCTTGTTTTTAGTAATTAATTATGTATTTTGTTTAAAATATTTAATTTTTATAGTTATCACTTTACACACACACACACACACACACACACACACACACACACACACACACACACACACACACACACACACACACACACACACACATATATATATATATTATTAATTTCTTTACCTAAATTATAATAAAAAATTTACATAATAAAGTGATCAAATTAAGACATTAGATAACATTAGATAAAATAAAAAAATTAAAGTAAATGAAAAAGAAAAAAAATACAAAAGTTGAAATAAAATTTAAGCTCTATGTTTAAAATATATCAATCTAAAATTTAAAAAACAATTGATTGGTTTGGTTCAGTTTGGTTTGGATTGAATAAAGATAAATTTGACACCCGAACCAATTATAATTTATTTGGTTCAGATTTAAAATAAAAAAAATGATAATCAAACCTATATGAACTAATTTAATTGGTTTGATTTGGATTGTCGGATAAATCCGATTTGATGAACACGCCTAAAGCTTAGTTAGTATGTGACTAGTGGGCCGTGGCACATTGTCCTTAGCCCATAGAATAGTTATATCAAAAAAGCAGAACCCCTAAAAGGTTGGGGACTATAGGGCCATATCTCTGGTAGGGTGCATGTATAAGATGCTTGCAAAAATATTGGCGAATAGGTTGAGGAAGGTTATAGGGGCAATCATTTTTGAAAAATCAATAAGCCTTTTTGAAGGGTACGTCAGATTTTGGACTAGGGTGTTAATTACAAATGAGGTGGTGAAGGACGCAAAAAGAAGGGGAAAATCACAGGTATATTTTAAGGTTGATTTTGAAAAAAAGCATATGACTCAATGGACTGAGGATTTCTACTCTATATGATGGAAACAATGGGTTTGGACACGAGGCGGAATAAATGGATGAGAGAATGTTTAGTGTCTAATAGAGTTTCTATCTTAGTCAATGGCAGCCTAACTGAAGAGTTTAGCATGGGAAGAGGCCTTATATAAGGTGACCCGTTGTCTCCTTTCCTTGTTCCTAATTGCAATTGAAGGAATTAGTATGATGTTTAGGGAGGCTAGTACTTTGGGACTATTTAAGGGGTATCACATAGGAAGGAAGGATTGTGCATCTCACATCTCCAATATGTTAATGACACTTTGATAATAGGGGAAAAATCTTTAGAAAATGTTAGGGCTTGTTAAAGCTATCATATAGCTTTTTGAACTAATCTTGGGCTTGAAGGTGAATTTCCACAACATCCACCTAGTAAGGGTAAACGTGGGGATGTATGACTAGATGAGGCATCTATAATATTGAATTGTAGAGTAGGGTCTTTGCTTGTTAAATACTTGGGATTGCCAATAGGGGCAAATGATAAATCTACATTTTATGTAGATTTATAGAGTAAGTTCACATGATTTTTACATTAACTTATAGGAAATCTGTGAGAAAATAAACCATTAATGAAGGATTTCATGTGATGTGCATTTCTAAGCTTTTTATTTAAAATTGCATGAATTGCCTTGATTTTGTTGGATTTTGTGAAGGGTAGACAGATGAATAAAGAAGAACGATACAGTCCACAGGCATAGGAGAATTATGCTAGTTAAAAGGACCTAAAAGAAGTAAGATTCAAAGTAAGGATTGAAAAAGAAGCCCACAAGCACAAGAACGGGCCAAAAAGGAGATTAAAAGCACAAACTGGAGTGCACGGAGTTGCACTTGCCCGGCTGGATATTCTTTCATGGCACCTCGCCTGGCAGGTCAGCACGCCTGATGCCACAACATAGCGGTTTTTTTTCGACAAATTACCCCCTAGTAGGTTTCCAACCTTACCGAGCGAGTCTGAGGTCTGAATTCTAATTTTATTTTCACTCTCAATGGGCTTGGGTTGTGCGAAACGAACTGGGTTAAGCTTCCTGCTCCAAAATTCTGAAAGGGGGTTACAAATAGTAAGGAGCAAGTAATCTGAGAGTTTATCTTATCTCTATTCTATCTTTATCTCTCTACTTTTCCTTTTTGTCTTTGGCTCTTGGAGAAGGATTCTTGGAGGCAATAGGAAACTTATAGGGAGAGATCGGAGAAACTCCTTTTCTTGTAAAAGAATTCTTCCTCTCTTTTTCTTTGTTTTTGATGTAGTAATTTGGAATATGATTTCTTTTTTTTACCATGAGTAGCTAAACTTATTGTTAGGGTTGTAGTGTGCTTTGTGTTTGGAACCCTTGAATGTTTAATTTTAATTGAATTCTTGTTTTATTCAATCAATTAGATTGCTCTATTATTTTTATCTCTCACTTAGAACTGATTAATTGAATGGTGGTCATATTGCAATTAATTGGTAGATGTGTAAGGTAATCAAATTGGGTTTGTTGCATAATCAACCTTCATTCCTAATTTTTAATTGGATTAAATAAATAATTGATCCTCCCTTTTGTTCTTCATGCCTTCTTAAGGTTTTAGTCTCTCGTATGATCAATTGAAAAATTAACTTAAAAAGGAATGTTGCAATTCATGATCAATAATTGACAATAAAGTTCGTAGGGGAATATTGGTAATTGACGAATATTACGAGGTTCGATTAGAATTAGATGCGAAGGAATTTAAGAACACAAAGGAAACCACAACCCTAAGTCTATCTTCCTCTGAATTTTTCTCCATTTGCCATTGCTTGTTTTACAATTTCTTTTGTATGTTTATCGTTATTAAATTAATCCACCATCAATTTAATTTCACCTAAACAATATAAAATCTCTGGAAACTAGTAATCGCCACTTAGTCCTTTGGGTTCGATATTAGGGCTTACGTCTTCCTATTACTATTGTGATAAGGGTACGCTTGTCCTCAAGCGTATTTTTAGCGTATCAACAAACCTAAGAAAAAAGGCTACTTGGCATTCAGTGGTGGAAGTGGTCAGGCAATGCTTGTCCTCATAGGACAATAAACATATATCCTTAGGAGGTAGAGTGATGTTGATCAAATCAATCTTGGTGTCTCTCCCAATTTACTTCTTCTCATTCTTCAAGGCTCCAAAAGGTATTATCTCTTTACTTGAATCCTTATTTAAGAATTTCTTATAGGGTGAGGGAGAAGGAAGAAATAAAATACACTGGATTGCATGGGATAAAGTGAGCATAAGGAAAGAAGAGAGAGGATTAGGAATAAAAAACCAAAAAGGCGTTCAACTTGGCTTATTAGGTAAGTGGAGGTGGCGCATAATGGTGGAACATAACTCTTTGTGGTATAGGGTACTCAAAAGCAAGTATGAGAGGGAAGGAGGTAGTTGGGAAAAGAAGGGGAGGAGATGCTCAACTTGGTGGGTAGATATCAATACCTTGGAAAAGGATCAAATGTTAAAACCAACATGGTTCTCAGGGACAATCTGTAGAAGGGTGGGTAGGGGAAAATAGACTTCTTTTTGGCATGATCCATGGGTGGAGGGAGATAGGCTAAGTGATAGATTTCAACATCTATATACCCTGGCAATAGATAAGTGTGCTCAGGTGGCAGACCTTGGAAATGGAAGAATGGGACATAGACTTAGCAATGGAGGTGGAGAAGGGTTATGTTCTAGTGGGAGAAAGAGTTTTACTTGAGATGGAGGCAATAGTGGGCCAAAAACAATTGGCAGAAGAGAAAGAGGACAGGTGGGAATGGAAGGCAGATAAGTTCGGTAAGTATACAGTCAGGTCAACTTACTAGGTAATTATGTCCAATCATAGGGAGTATTCAAGTGAATTCTTCAAGAAGATGTGGGTGAGAGGGGTACCTCTGAAAGATAGCACTTTGTTTGGAAGTTGGCCTTTGATAAGATATTGTCTCTTCGAAACCTTGCACAAAGAAAAGTAATCGAGGACAATAAGATCTTGTGCAAAGGATGCGAAAAGGAAAGGGAAGACACAAAACACTTATTCTTTGAGTGTAAAGTTTCGGTTAACATTTGAAAGGAAGTCTTGTGTTGGTGGGGCATATAGCACTACACAATGAACCTTAAGGTTGTGTTTGGATGAGAAATTTTAAAATTTCAAAGAATTTAAAATGCTTGAAATTTGAATTATTTTAATTTTAATTTTCTTCAATTATTAAATGGTCTGGTTGGATAAATCAATTCAAAATTTTTAAATTTCAAATTCTAAGTTTGGATATGATATTTTAATTTCTACTATATACAAAATTTAAATTTTAAATATATATTTAAAAATTGAAATTTTAATATTAAACTTTTTCAAAATAAACATTAATCAATTTTAAAATAGTTAATAATTCACAAATAATTTTACTATTAAATAATATTTAATAATTCAAAAATATAAATATTAATACTTTTTACGTCAATATTGATAAAGAGAAGAGAAAAAAGAAAGAGGGAAAGAAGAGAGAGATGGGAGAGAGAGGAGAGGGAGATCAGACAGAGGGGAGAGAGAAGAGGGGAGGAGAGAAGAAAGAGATTGAAAAGAGGGAGATGAGAGAGAGAAGAGAGATAAAAGATAGAGGCCATAGAGAAATAAAAAACAAAAAAAGAGGAGAGAGGGAGAGAAGAGAGAGAGAAAGAAGAGGAGAGAGAGAAGAGAGGGGAGAGAAAGAATAAAGAAAGAGGAGAGGAGGAGAGATGAGAGAGGGAGAAGGAGAAAGAAAATAAACATAAAGGTGAGAAAGTGAGTATGTAGAATTTCAAATTCTTATTTTTTTTGGTAGAATTTAAAATTTTACAATTTTATATAACCAAAATATCTTCATAAATTACTAAAATTTCAATTTTTTATTAAATTTTTTTATTCAAAAAATATTTCACTATAAAGTATTTTAAATTTTTAATAAAATAAATTACCCTCTTAAAATTTCCCATCCACACACAAGATAACAGAATTTCTTACTGTTTACAGAATTAGTGGACTATGAAGCACAAAGAAAAACAGGTTGGCTATCAATTTGGTTTGCAGTAATGTGGACAATTTGGGGTGTCAGAATTCTTTGATTTTTAGAGCAACCACAAGAGATATTAACCAAATGGTGGAGTCTGTAAAGTTTATCTCCTAGCAATGGAATAAGGCAAGCAGAGTTTTCAACTATCCTCAGTCTAGGTGGTGGTTAAACCCCAAGGCATGCTTGGGAATTGTGGGAACAGATGCTTGAGCTAACGGTTGTGGGGGGAGGGAGTAGGGATGGCAAAGAAGTGAGATAGGTATAGGTAGTAGCTTCTCGCTACCCTGTCTCGCCAGATAAATATCCTGTCTCGTGCCGAGTTGGTCGACACTGACAGGGTCTGGCAGACCAGTTGGCACTGCTCGTCTTTTCGACATCAATCTTTTTTGGTGCGTTAACGGCTCTCAAATGTTAACAACCAAACAGAATCACATGGCAGCAAACAATTGGTGTCCAGTTATGTAAAGCAAGAAAATGGCATGATACACGTAATTCCGATCAAGATTCTTAAAGATTGGGCACTTATAATGGTTCTTAAAGTCCACTTTTAATTCTGACCGGTTGGCATTGATTGGGCATTAAATGCCAAGAGGAAAGTGGGGACTCACGCTGGTCTTGTAATAAAGGTCAACAAAGAGGATTCGCAAACACAAGAGGTTCCGATTAGGGATGGCAAAAATATCTGTGTCCGCGGATATTTGCGAATAAAATTTGTCATGGGTAGAAAATAGGTACTTTAAATGAGTACCCGTGGATATTCTAAATGGCTATATCAGCTACCTGTTTATTAACGGGACAGGTACAGATATCATGGTACCCGTACCTGCAGATATCCGCTACCCGCAATTATATATTTACTTAAATACCCTTATATATTAATATAGATTAAAATTACATAAATTTATTCAAAATTTTCAAAAAGATTGTTCATTATGAAAAAAATCTTATACAATTATATTACAAGAGAAAGGAACATAAATTTGTGAGCATTTAAATTATATTATTTTTAGAAAAATTGTTAGAATAATTAAAATTTATGTTTAAAGTGATTATTTTAAATTATAACTCTTTAATTTATAAATTTAAATTTATAAATTCAAAGTAATATTTGTAACACTTTATAATTGTCCATAACACATAAAAAATTTGTTATTTTTTTTTTTGTTGTTTTTTAAAATACCCACAGATATCCATGGATATCCCGTGGATATTAAAAATATCCACCGGTATCCACTTAACGGATACCCGCACGGATAATGGGACGGGTACGGGTTCAATTTATCAGATGGGATGGGTAGCGGGTAGCTACTACTGTATCCGTCTCGTCCGGTTGACATCCCTAGTCCCTACCCGTACTCGTCTCGTCCCGTTGACATCCCTAGTTCCAACGTGAGGGGATGCGGTGGGTGCTGTGCAAAAACGGACTCGTGCAACGTGTTGAAGACACAATAATGCAGCTAAGGGTCTAAAGAATGAGCAACACTTTTGCTTACTTTATGTAGGGGTCGGGGTTCTTTTGATTACACACTCGGGTGGTGTCTCTTTTTTTTTTTACTTTACAAGTGGGGCCTGGCGACGGATATCAATTTTATTGGGCGGGATGGGTTTGTTTTTTATTCACTTTACAAGTGAGGGATGCGGTGGGGGCTTGGCAACGTGTGAAACACAAATGCAGCTAAGGGTCAAAGATGAACACTTGCATTATGTAGGGGGTCTGGGGTTTTTTGATACACATCGGTGTGTCTCTCTTTTTTTTTACTTTACAAGTGGGGCCTGGCGACTTTCCTTGATGTGTTTTTTGCCCAGCTCTGCCACGTCTTGTGCGGAGTTTGGAGGTACTCATAAAATTTTCACTTTGCCTATCAAAAAAAAAAAAAAGTTGCATGATAGCAATAATAGAGCCAATTGCTACCAGCTGGAAACCAACTTTTGAATACTGACCATACATGGTGTTGACTCTAGCAGGACTCATCCATTTGAAGGACTTGGTTAAACTTGAATGAATAATGTATAAAGCAGGAATTAGAGAAACTATTGATAGTTCAATCTATTCAGCTTAGTTAGCATGTGAGTCATGTGATTCGTGGGTCGTGGCACGTTGTCCTTAGCCCATACAACAGTGCACTGACAGCAATAATTAGAGCCAATCATTTAGCAGCTGGATCAGGATCGATTTCATTAAACTGACAAATCAGCTTTTGAATACTGTCCATACATGGTGTTGACTCTAGCATGGACTTAACTCATTTGAAGGACTTGGTTTAGCTTGAATGAATATTATATAAAGAAACATTATTCCGGCAAAATGAGATCAATCTGAAGCAGTTGGTTATAATTTCAAAATGTCAAGAGTGGAGTTGTGCACGTTAAAGTGAATTGCTGAAGATTAATACTTAACAACTTCACCATCAGGTACCTCCGCCCTTTTGCTCTATTTAGATACTATCAAAATGAAATTCCAATTTTAATATAAGATTAAAAGCATTTAAAGAACTGCATCTAAGTATTAAAACCTTCAATAATAGCATTCTAGATGATTCCACTGTCTTTATATGCCTTGGTAGCCTGCCAATCTGCAAATATTTACATTTTTCCTTCGCAGTAATAAGAAACTGCTAGAGACTAAAGAGCTCAACAATGTAAATATCGTCTTTAGAAAAAATGTGCTACAGTGTGTAGATGTGAATTCTTTTTTTCTCTCATGAGGTTGTTATGTTCATTTTCTGTACTGCAATGATCAAATTAAGTTAGCAGAGGAAATTGGTTTATGGTTTCAGCACCTAGACAAGGATAAAACACAGAAATTATACACTGAACCACGCATTTAATGACAATATAAATAATAAGGAAAATTATATAACCATATTTATGTAAGAACATGTTCTTTAATTCACATGTTTGTAATTAACTTGCATGAAACATTATAACCTTTACATTAAACCAAGACAATTTTTAATTTAAATGAAACAAAGCAAACTCTTCAAATGAATGATTAATCAATACATTCCTTCATTCTAGATGAATCGAGACACTCTTCAATTTAAACAAAACAACACAACTCTTCATGTTTTTAAAATTTCTCACATTTTTCACATAATTTTTTTTTCTCTTCTCAACTATAGCATATTTAATACAAGTGTGCTATGTATTCATATTATTGTTTGTATTGCTTTATTAATTTAAATCTGAAAATTACAAAAACTGGTATAAGCTTGTAAATATATAAGGAATGCCATTGCCTTGTATTGATGTGTCTTTTACTTCTTTTTACTTAATTAAATTTTTATCATTTTATTATGATTTATGTGTAATTTTTCTCCTTTTAATAATTTTGTGCCATGTATTGATGTATCTTTTAATTGTTTGTATTTTTTGTTTAATTGCATTTTTATCCCTCACTCTCTATAATTATTAGCTCGAGTTTTGTCCCTTAAATTTTTTGTTGTTACAATCAAGTTCCTCTGTCACTTTCTTTTACATACAACCATCAAATTTTTATTGTTTACTCGAGTAATGAGAATTAAAAGATGAATTTGAGACATAAAATTATTTAAAAAGTCCAAACTGAGAAATTTTAATGAAATTTAAAGATTTTGTAAGGTGTGAGGTTAAAGTTTTAAACAAGGAAAAAAAGAAGATTTATTTTTAGGTGCAATATGACGTTTTGATTGGTGAATAAGTAGAAAATGGTTTAAAATAGGTTCAATTAATGGAGATTCTGAAATTTTTTTTTGAAAGTTTTAATTAAAAGAAAATTGATATAAAGACTTAATAGCAGTAACTAAAAAAATTGAAGGGCAAATTGTAACAATTGAAAAATTCATGAATTAAATTGGAATGAAAAATTATTAAGAGAATTAAATCACGTATTCACTACCACTATGTCCTTGCTCCGAGTGGATACTTTTCATTTATAACATAGTTATGAAAAATTATTAAGAGAATTAAATCACGTATTGACTATCAGTCAGGTTCTTTAACAAATATTAGTTATTGGCTTTGTCGGTGAATAATTCGTACTTATAGTATGATTATGAAAAAAATCCACATATTAAACATAATAAAAAGATCAACAATGCAATTAATTTTTTTGTTTGTCCATCGTTTCAGAAATTTGGAATTTAAGAAAGGAAAAAAGAGAAGGTAAGATATAGCGACGCATAGTCTCCTAACTTCATAGTCTCATCAAATCCCGAAGTAATAGTGAGTATTTCCCTTTTCTTTTATTTTTAGGTTTTGCCTCTAATTTATAACTTTTGTATTTGTATTCTAGTTTAGCAAAAATATTGCGAGAAATTAGATGGCGTTATGGATCAAAGGCTTGAGCAACTGAAAAAGGCAGAACAAAGATTTGATAAAATGAATCAAAATTCAATTCCCAAGATCCAAAGGGTACCTGTTTTGTTGCAACAAAATGACAGGTTTGCTAAGTACTGCTCACCAAAGATGATATCGTTTGGTCCCATCCATCACGGTAGTGAAAATCTAAAGCAAGGAGAGCATTATAAACTTCTGTGGACATCAAAATTTGTGGCAAAATACAGTGAAAATCTAGATACTGATCGAGCAACTCAAGTTTTGCTTAAAAGGATAGAAGATAATATTGAAGAATTGAAGAACGAGTTTGCTGAGGATGCAATATTGGGAGGAATGTATGATGACAATTGCCTTGCTTGGATGTTGTTTGTGGATGGATGTTCTTTGCTTCATTTCATGGAAAATGTTGACAATGAGTGTCCAGAAGCACTAAACCTTAAGCTCGACCAACTAATGTATATTTGGAGAGATATGCTTTTGTTGGAGAACCAACTTCCAAGGAAATTGCTTGAGATGCTAAGCAAAAAGGAGGGAGCCGACTTGGAATATTTATTTTCCAATTATTTTAGCTACGGTGAATCCAAACGAAACGGATGCGTAATGATCTCAGTCCAAAATCCTAAACCAATTCATATACTCGATTTTATTCGCTCATATTACCTGTCACCCCAAACGATTAGCAGCATTAATGACACACACAATCCAATTGGGATAAATACAATCCCAAACCAACAATATGATGGTGATGAACACAATAATCAAACAGATGATATTACTATTTGGCATACTTATAAGAACATACGAGATCTAAAAAAAACAGGGATTCGAGTGATGCCAAATTCATCATACACAGACGACTATGCATGGATATGGAGTAACGTTCGTTTCACCTCTAAGTGGTTTAGCGGGGAATTGAGACTCCCAATATTTTTGTTCAACGATGTCACGCCCTATTTTTTTCGAAATCTCATAGCATATGAGCTGTGTCCAGATGTTCCTTACAAATATGAATGTTGCTCATTCTTTTCCTTCATGGACTCATTAATTGACAATGCTGAAGATGTGAAGGAACTCAGAGTAAGCGGTGTATTTCAAAACTTGCTCGGCAGCGATGAAGACGTGGCCAATCTCTTTAATGAATTGGGTGATGATTTGCCAACTAAAATGTACTGTGACCAATTCTTCACTAATCTCGTGGCCTTCAGCAAGAAATATATTGTCGTTAAGCAGCAAATTGAAAAGCATTACAGAAGTAAATGGAGGACATGGTTGGCTCAAGCTTACAATACTCATTTCAATACCCCGTGGGCTATGATTGCCTTTTTGGCTGCATCACTAGCATTAATTCTCACTTTTATCCAAACCTGGTTCGCCATACATCCTAAATGATTGATAATGCTGGGGAAGGAGTAATCTCGTGTGTGTATATGTGTTTGTTAGTATAATAAGGTCTTCGTATGCCAAATAGTAATTTGTAGGGTTGGGATCTATCAGATTGTGTGTGTGTATTAGTATAACTAGCTAGTTATCAACCCGTGCTTATCACGGGATCATTAGCATCTGGGGGTAATATTCAGTCAAGTTGTACAGGACGTTATTGAGTATGTTGTGTAATTATTTATAACTGATTGCAAATATCGAGCTGTGTTACAAAAGCATTATTGAATCTGATTTCTCAAATAGTTTACAAAAACAATACTTATAGTGTTGTAGTCCTCATCTACACGAGCTAAATTTATTTAAATTAATTATAATTATATTTAAGGTTTTGGATAAAAACTATGTATGAAATTAAAAATATTAAATATTAAAGAAATTAAACTATATGTAACCAATTATAACAATTTTTTTAATATTTTATAACATTCAGTATTATTTTTTACTTTTAAATGTTACTGTATAACCTTAAATTGAAAAATAATAATTTTTAGCCAAAATTTTTAATAACAATTTCGCTATATTGTACTTATATTTAATAAATTAGTCTAAATGTGTTAATATCTACTGTTTATTATTTAATATAAAATAAAATATAAAGTATATAAAAACCAATAACCTATAGCTAAAGTAAAAGATACATAAATGTAATAATTGAAGGGCAGAAGGGTAGCAAATGAATTCATTATTTTTTTCTTTTTTCTTTTGAAGAAGGAGTCATTTCCAATACAAGGAAAGTACAAAAATAATAGAAAAGTTTACTTTTTGTTGCATAAGAGAATGACATAACACAACACATCATCCAATAAGAAACATCGCTTAATTAGAATTGGCGAAGCAATAACTCAAGTCTTTTGGATCACTTCCTTATATACTATATCTTTTACGAAGGTACGTCGTCCATCCTCATCATCATATATTAACAATTTTAGACCAGCTTTGCTTTGTTCCTAATTTTAAATTATCTTTATTGTGTCATTTTTCTTCTCAAATTCTCATGCGAGTGCACCATTAATTACTTACAGAGTTTAATTTCTATGCTCTATTAATGTAAAATTTTTTATACTGTCAACCGATCAGAATTCATAGTAGGTATTTAAGATAATTATTATAAAAATCAACAAATTTACTATATATAATAATTTATGATTGAATAACAGTGAAAAATTTCTTTATATTGTTACTACATACACTATTTATTCTTACTTTTATACTAATTGCTTGTCAAGGATAAAATTAAAGAAAAAATAATCATTCATTAATATCATAAAATATCAATTACAATAAAATAAAAACATTTACGCCACATATCTCATTAATCATTCATTAAAACGAAGATTAAATAAAAACGGAGGAAATTTCATTTTACCACATATCTCAAATATGGGAAAATGCACATTTACGCCACATGCTTTCAATTGCAAGAAAATGGTTTGCAGCACAAAGTGCATTCACTATTCTTATTTATAATCTATAACAATAATAAAGGTGATCCCCCAATTTGGTTTATACATTTCTTTAGACATTTTTATCCTTTAATTGATTTTACAAACTATCCTACTACACTTACTTTCAAGTTTTAACCTCTCACACATCAATTAAAATATATTATTCCTTCTCACATGTCAATTACTTTCTTAAATCACTTAACATTATTTTTTGAATTAGTTCCCACATTTACAATGTTATTTATATTAATTAATAAATTTAAATTGTTCAAATCAAATTCCCTCTCTTTTAAAATTAATAAAATTTAGTTCAGCACTTAATTTTATTTTTTATGTATAGACCACAGGTATATTTTATTGGAAGTAATTCTGCTCAAGCTGGATAGAACCATTATGGGTGACA
Organism: Spatholobus suberectus; assembly: GCA_004329165.1. Classification (NCBI taxonomy): domain Eukaryota; kingdom Viridiplantae; phylum Streptophyta; class Magnoliopsida; order Fabales; family Fabaceae; genus Spatholobus; species Spatholobus suberectus. The sequence continues at coordinate 7,620,754 of CM014735.1, forward strand.
AAGCTCTCCCTCCAAGTATTTTAATTTAACTGCATACTTAGGACCCGAACTTGAGACCATTGATTAAACTGAAACAACTCCTACTAGCTCAATATTTAATTTACCATCTAATTCTAATAATGTTAGCTGACATGACTTTTAAAAATGGAGTTTGAAAATTGAAAAAGTATTCAAGGTAAAGTTTGAACTCACAACCCTATATTTTAACACTATGCATAATAAACAATAGGACACTTAACTTATTACTCTCTTTAGACTTAATTATAAGCAACAAAAAAAAGTTTAATGGATTCAAATATAAACAAATTTTAACTACTTTCACTTTATTTAATGATACCATCTCTAAAATACCTTTTAATTAATTGAGATTATATTTCTAATGACTTATTTTTATTCTTTACATCAAGTTCCAATGAAAGGCATTTTAGAAAAAAAAAGTTTATTTTTTAAATGTAATTAATAAAATTAAATGATATTAACTAACTTTTTTAATTACATAAAAATTAATTAATTTTGCTTATATTTGAATCTAAAGAATATATATATATATATATATATATATATATATATATATATATATATATATATATATATAGATATATATATATATATAAGATATTATAAATTATATTTACTACTAATAAATCAATAATATAATATTATAAAACCTTGAGTTATTCCAATCTGGCTTGACCACATAAGTCATTGAGTTGAGTCACCCACCAGAATTGCTTTATATTTCTTCTTCAGACTGAGCTTTATAGATGGGACTGGGAGAACCCCCCTTATAAAGTACAAGGCAAACAAACTATACATACAACGTTGTATAAGCTTAACTATGGACAATCCAATGATGATGCAAAGCAACACAAGCCATAAAAAAACAGAAGATTCACGCTATGCAAAGGCTTTAAGATAAAGGGCTGAATCTCATTTATTCAAGAGATAATGACATCAGAAAGAATATTATGTTTATCCTACAAGATGTATGCATGAACACTACTATTGCAGCTTATAGTAGCCACTTTGGTGAGGCGGAGGATATGGAGATGGAATGGTATAAGGAGGCCGAGGAACAGAACCAGGTTGCTATGCTTGTGCATTGTAGTATGGGCCACGCCAACCAGGATATGCTGGTTGGCCATACTCATGGTTTGCCGGTGGCTGCTGATGAACCTGAGGGGGTGGGTATGGGGCAGTTGATGTTGGTGGAATGTGGTATGGAGGTGGAGGCTGATGATGTGCAGGACCACCATATGGGGGAGGGGGATGGTGGCCATAGGGAGGAACCGGTGGCTGCTCAACTGGTTGCATGATAATAAGGTGTTTGGGGACGTACGGGATCTGTTTGTGTAGTGGATCTTTGATTTTAGCTTCCCACTGAAGGATAGTTGCTGTTAAAAGCACCTGTGTTTTTGTTATCCTGGAAACTCAGACCAGCCACTTGTCTCTGAACATCTTCAATCATTTCCCTGCACTGGATGTTCCTTGTCAAATCATTCTTGGGTTATTTTTCTCTCTTCTCCATTTAATTGAGCACTTACTTGAATAAAAATGTCCTAACTCCATTACTGGTTTAATGCAATAATTTGTTAATTCCTTTGTCTTTGTAGTAGATTAGAACTAGTCATTTTGATTAGGTGAAACTATTGAGTAATTTCCTAAAATTTTTGGTAATTTATAATTAGGTTTTTGTATTTTTTTTTTTAATTTGGTTCCTAGAGTTAACTTTGCAAATGGACTAAATTAAAAAAAATTAAGAGATTAAGGACTCAATTAAAAAATTAGTATAAAGACCTAATTAATAATTATTTAAAAGTTCATAGACCTACTCAATAATTTAACTTTTAAATTATTAATACTATGTTAATCTAGTAAGGTTTTGGTTTTGAATCTTGTAAATGAAAAAAAATGTGATTGGAAAAAGAGACCTCATTAAAAGTGGTTAGCCAAATTTTCCAGCAGAAATTAGTCATCGACAAAATTAATAAATACTTTGCACCTAAAAAAGTATTTAATTTTTTCATCAATAATTAAGTTTGTTACTTTTTGTTTATAAAGTAGGGATTTTTTATACTTTATAAAGTGTAAACTTAATTTAGAATAACCAAATCATCCATTCATATACTATTTAAAATAAAAAAATATAACACATAAAAATAAAGAAAATATATGTGTATTAGTGAGATATAGCCTTTGTATAAACACTATTTATGTAATTTGATAAACTTAATTAATTAACAAAAATTATCATGTGATATAAAAAATTATATAATTATTTAATATAAAATAATATTATATTTATTATTAATTTATTGTATAAATTATGTCTACGGTGTTGCAATTGATGGAAGTAATTGATGTGTGAGAGGTTAAAACTTGAAAGTAAGTGTGGTGGGATAGTTTGTAAAATCAATTAAAGGGTAAAATATCTAAAGAAACGTGTAAACCAAATTGGGGTTTTACTTTTATTATTGTTATAGATTATAAAAAGAATAATGAATGCATTTTGTGCTGCAAACCATTTTTCTTACAATTGAAAGCATGTGGCGTAAATACATTTTCCCGTATTTGAGATATGTGGTAAAATGATATTTCTTCCGTTTTTATTTAATCTTCGTTTTAATAAAATGTTTTTATTTTGTTTTAATTGATATTTTATGATATTAATGAATGATTATTTTTTTAATTTTATCCTTGACAAGCAATAAGTATATAAGAGTAAATAGTATATGCAGTAATAATATAAAAAAATTTTACACTATCATTTAGACATAAATTGCCATATATGATAGTTTGTTGGCTTTTATAATAATTATTTAAAAATCATACTTATCATAAATTCTGATTGGTTGACAACGTAAAAAGTTTTACATTGATAGTGCATAGAAATTGAACTCTATAAATAATTAATGGTGCATTCACAGGAGAATTTGATAAGAAAAATGATACAATAAAGATAATTTACAATTAGGAACAAAGCAAAACTGGTCTAAAATTGTTAATATATGATGAGGATGGACGACGTACCTCTGCAAAAAATATAGTGTATAAGTGTTCCAAAAGATTTGAGTTATTGCTTCGCCAATTCTAACTCAGCGATGTTCCTTATTGCATGATGTGTTGTGTTATGTCATTTTCTTACGCAACAAAAAGTAAATTTTTCTATTATTTTTGTACTTTCCTTGTATTGAAAATGAAGCCTTCTTCAAAATTAAAAAAAAAAAGGATAACGAAACCATTTGCTACCCTTCTGCCCTTCAATTATTTACATTTATGTATCTTTTACTTTAGCTATCGGTAATTGGGTTTTATATATTTTATTTTGAGGAGTGCTAACAATACTATCTCAAACACTTCATTTCTAATATTCTCTTTACTATTAACTGAAATTTGTTAAAAATCACAAATTTAGGTAAATCACACTTTTAAATCAAGAAAGAGACTCATTAAATGATAAGTGAGACCTACCAAAATTTGTAATTTTTAATAAATTTTAACTAATAATAGAAAGAATGTTAAAAAGAAAGTATTTGAGAGAATATTGTTAGCATTTCTCTTTTATTTTATATTAGATAATAGATATTAGATATTACCACATTTAGACTAATTTATTAAATATAAGTACAACATAGCAAAATTGTGATTAAAAATTTTGGCTAAAAATTATCATTTTTTAATATTTTAAGGTTATACAATAACATTTAAAGTAAAAAAATAATACTGAATGTTATAAAATAGATAATTGGTTAAATATAGTTTAATTTCTTTAATATTTAATATTTTTAATTTCATACATAATTTTTATTCAAAACCTTAAATATAATTATAATTATTTTAAATAAAATTTAGCTCGTGTAGATGAGGACTACAACACCATAAGTATAATTTTTGTAAACAATTTGAGGAATCAGATCAATAATGCTTTTGTAACACAATTCGATATTTGCAATCATTAAATAGTTACACAACATATACAACTTGACTAAATATTACTCCCAGATGCTAATGATCCCGTGATAAGCACGGGTTGATAACTAGCTAGTTATACTAATACACACACTATCTGATAGATCCCAACCTTACAAATTATTATTTCAGGGTCATACGGACACCTTATGAACAAACATATACACATATGCACACACATGAGACTACTCCTGCTCCTGCATTTTCAATTATTTATTAGGATAAATGGTGAACCAGGTTTGGACAAAAGTGAGAATTAATGCCAGTGATGCAGCAAAAAAGGCAATCATAGCCCACGGGGTACTGAAATGAGTATTGTAAAATTGAGCCAACGATGTCCTCCATGTAGTACTGTAATGCTTTTCAATATGCTGCTTAACGACAATATATTTCTTGCTGAAGGCCACGCGATTAGTGGAGAATTGGTCACAGTACAATTTAGTTGGCAAATCATCACCCAATTCATTAAAGAGATCGGCCACGTCTTCGTCGCTTCCGAGCAAGTTTTGAAATACACCACTTAATCTGAGTTCCTTCACATCTTCAGCATTGTCAATCAATGAATCCATAAAGGAAAAGAATGAGCAACATTCATATTTGTAAGGAACATCTGGACACATCTCATATGCTATGAGGTTTCCAAAAAAATAGGGCGTGACATCGTTGAACACAAATTTTGGGAGTCTCAATTCCCCGCTAAACCACTTGGAGGTGAAATGAATGTTACTCCATCTCCGTGCATAGTGATCATCTGTGTCGTATGACATCACTCGAATCCCTGCTTTTATAGGATCTCGTATGTTCTTATAAGTATGCCAACTAGTAATAACATCTGTTTCATTATTGTGTTCATCACCATCATCTTGTTGGTTTGGGATTGTATTTATCTCCATTTGATTGTATGTGCCAATGCTGCTAATCTCTTGGGGTGACAGGTAATATGAGCGAACAAAATCAAGTAAATGAATTGGTTTAGGATTTTGGACAGAGACCATTACGAATTCCACTCGTTTGGATGCTCCCAAGCCAAGATGATTGGAAAATAAATATTCCAAATCGGCTCCTTCCTTTTTGCTTAGCATCTCAAGCAATCTCCTTGGAAGTTGGTTCTCCAACAAAAGCATATCTCTCCAAATATACGTTAGTTGGTCAAGCTTAAGATTTAGTGCTTCTGGACACTCGTCAATATTTTCCATGAAATGAAGCAAAGAACATCCATCAACAAACAACATCCAAGCAAGGCAATTGTCATCATATTTTCCTTCCGGCATAGCATCCTCAGCAAACTCGTTCTTCAATTCTTCGATATTATCTTTTGTCCTGTTAAGCAAAACTTGAGTTGCTCGGTCAGCATCTAGATTTTCACTGTAATTTGCAACAAATTTTGATGTCCACAGAAGTTTATAATGCTCTCCTTGCTTTAGAATTTCACTATCGTGATGGATGGGACCAAATGAGATCATCTTTGGTGAACAGTACTTAACAAACCTGTCATTTTGTCGCAACAAAACAGGTATCCTTTGGATCTTGGGAATTGAATTTTGATTCATTTTATCAAATCTTTGTTCTGCCTCTTTTAGTTGAGCAAGCCTTTGATCCATAACGCCAGCTAATTCCTCGCTCATTTTCTAATGGTTGAGGAGTTGGCGGGTCTCGAATTTTTTTTGCTAAACTAGAACACAAATACAAAAGTTATAAATCAGAGGCAAAACCTAAAAATAAAATAAAAGGGAAATACTCATCATTACCTCTGGATTTGGTGAGACTTTTAAGTAATGGAGACAGTGCGTCACTAAGTCTTACCTTCTCGTTTTTCCTTTCTTTAATTCCAAATTTCTGAAACGATTGACAAACAAAAAAATTAATCGTACAGTTGATTTTTTTATTATGGTCAATATGTGATTTAATAATTTTTCATTCCAATTTAATTCATGAATTTTTCATTTGTTACAAGCTGCCCTTCAATCTTTTAACTACAATTAAGTCTTTATATCAATTTTCTTTTAATTAAAACTTTTAATTTTTTTTAAATCTCTATAAATTGAACCAATTTTAAACCATTTTCTACTTGAAATTCGCCAATCCAAACATCATATTTCACCTAAAAATAAATAAAATAAATCTTATATTTTTCCTTTTTTAAAACTTTAACCTCACACCTTACAAAATCTTTAAATTTCATTAAATTTTCTCCATTTGGACCTTCTAAATAATTTTCTATCTCAAATTCATCTTTTGCTTCTTATTACTCGAGGAACTTGATTGTAAGAACAAAAAAATTAAGGGACAAAATTCGAGCTAATAATTATGGAGAGTGAGGGACATAAATGCAATTAAGCAAAAAATACAAACAAGTAAAAGACACATCAATACATAGCAGAAAATTATTAAAGGAGCAAAATTACACATAAATCATAGTAAAATGGTAAAAATTTAATTAAGTAAAAAGAAGTAAAAGATACATCAATACAGGGCAATGACATTCCTTATATATTTATAAGCTTATACCAGTTTTTGCAATTTTTAGATGTAAAGTAATAAAGCAATACAAACCATTACATGAATACATAGCACACTTGTATAAAATGTTATAGTTGAGAAGAGAACAAAAAATAGTGTGAATTTTTTTTTTAAATGTGAGAAATTTTAAAAATATGAAGAGTTGTGTTATTTTGTTTAAATTGAAGAGTTGTCTTGATTCATTTAAAATAAAGGAATGTATTGATTCATTCATTTGAAGAGTTGTTTTTTTTTTTCATTTAAATTATAGATTGTCTTGGTTTTTTTGGATCAGCGTGTTTTGGTGTCAAATATCTACCAACTTTGTCAATAACTAATCTTTATCAGAAAACCTGATTGGCCTCCTTTAGTAGGATCTCCCCTCTCAACTATGTTTCTTTTATTTACAAGCTTCAAACTTGAGATCTTACTTAAGAGATTCAAGTCTAATTTAACTCGAACAAATGAGAAGTTTCATGCAAGTTAATTATAAATATGTGAATTAAAGAACATGTTCTTACATAAATATGGTTATATAATTTTCCTTATTATTTATATTGTCATTAAATACGTGGTTCGGTGTATAATTTCTGTGTTTTCTCCTTGTCTAGGTGCTAAAACCATAAAGCAATTTCCTTTGCTAACTTAATTTGATCATTGCAGTACAGAAAATGAACATAACAATCTCATGAGAGGAAAAAAAGGAATACACATGTATACACTGTAGCACATTTTTTCTAAAGGCGATGATATTCCTTTACATTGTTGAGCTCTTTAGTTTCTAGCAGTTTTCTTATTACTGCGAGGAAAAAAATGTAAATATTTGGAGATTGGCAGGCTGACAACGCATATAAAGACAGTGGAATCATCTATAATGCTATTATTGAAAGTTTTAATACTTACATGCAATTCCTTAGATGTTTTTAATATTGTTCTTGAATTAAAATTAGAATTTTACCTCAATAATTCATGTAATAAATGTTTACATTAAATGTTAGCATGAATTTTTAAAGAAAAACTTCAATTCTCATAGAAGAAAACGTCTAAGTTTGTCCTTTTATGAGACCGTACCTTCAAGTGTTAAAAATTTATTTAGCACATTCAAAATGTCTTTTTGCAATCACTTCTCTCTCTGCCCTTTATCTTCCTTTTCCTCTCCTGCCATTTTCATGTACTTAGTGAAATTTAATGCTCAAGTGTCCTTTTTCTGTTTTATTTTCTACTCTTAGATATCAGTCAAAGCTCATTTTTTGAAGGAAATAAGAACCAAGGTTTTAAATTGCCATCATGGTTGCAGCGACGGTATGTTTCGTCAAGTTCTTTGATATTGTGAGAAATTATGAACAAATGTGACTGATGCGACTACAATTATGGTTGCAGACACCCTCTAAACCTTAATGTTATGGCTAAAATTGCAGTCGCAAACCCTTTTTTAAAACAGTGATCAGAACTAAAGCTATTTGCACTTGTATAATTATTCTGGTCTAAAAAGTTGTAGCAATAGCCTCCGTGAACTTTGTATTTAATGTTATTGTCTGAAAATCTGTTGCTTTACAGGCATTTCTATTTATTCTCCCACCCACTGGAACCATTCTCTCAGGCCCCCATTTGGTCACTCCAACAATTCCCGCATCACTTCTCGCTCCGTTAAGCCATCAATGCCATTAACAGGGTTCCATGCGAAGGTGAACCCCAGATACACACAGTCACAAACTCCCCGTCTGTTCTTGCTTACCATCTTCACCTTCACATGCTTCTACCCGTGTTTGTGTTAGGTTGCTGATATGCATGCTTATGGGATAATTGAATTAAATAATTTTTTCCGGCTCATCTTACTTACACGGATACAAGCCTGGTACCATTATTATAGCAATCGTTTTGAAGTGTCTGCTTCTCCTTTAATTTCAAATGAATTGCCCCTATTCTGCTTTTTGTTATATTTCGCTTAGTGAAGTTATAGAAAAAGATTTGAAAAAAATGGTCGAATATTCTTGTATGAAATTGAAAAAGATAGGATCTAAATAGAGCAAAAAGGAGGAGGAGGTACCTGATGGTGAAGATGTTAAGGATTAATCTTCAGCAATTCACTTTAACATGCACAACTACACTCTTAAGATTTTGAAATTATAACCAACTTCTTCAGATTTATCTCATTTTGCTGGAATAATATTGCTTTATATAATATACATTCGAGCTAAACCAAGTCCTTCAAATGAGACAAGTCTGTGCTAGAGTCAACACCATGTATGGATAGTATTCAAAAGCTGGCTTGTCAATTTAATGAAATGGGTCCTGTTCCAACAGTTAAACAATTGGCTCTAATTATTGCTATCAGTGCAACTGTTCTATGGGCTAAGGACAATGTGTCAAGGCCCACGAGTCCCATGACTCACATGCTAACTAAGCTGAATAGATTGAACTATCAATAGTTTCTCTAATTCCTGCTTTATACATTATTCATTCAAGCTAAACCAAGCCCTTCAAATGGGATGAGTCCTTGCTAGAGCCAACACCATGTGTGGACAGTATGCAAAAGCTGGCTTGTCAATTTAGTGAAATGGATCCTGTTCCAACCGTTAAACAATTGGCTCTAATTTTGCTATCAGAAACTGTCCAATGGGCTAAGGACAATGTGCCACGAGTCACATGCCAACTAAAGCTTAATAGATTGAACTATGAATAGTTTCTTATTCCAGCTTTATATAATACAGAAATGCTGAATAATACGAATTCTTTTTGGTCTAGATGCACAGCTGTGTTTTCCGTACAATGTCCATTATATATATATATATATATATATATATATATATTTTTTCAATCAATATTTATTTTGAAAAGTAATTTTCTTACACATATAGTTCGTGGTATTCATGCATAAGCTATTCGTCTTTCAGGTGAGAATTTTTCAAAAATTAGTTTTATGCGTGAGAAATAATAGAAATAAAAGTCGCTTTTAGCTCTAGCAAAATTCAAATCCCATTCACTAAGAAAAAAAAACATATCTTAATTACTACTACACTAAACCAATTAATAATTAAAGGCTTGGGCCACCTTATACTTGGGTTGGCCTTGATACTACCTATGTAACTCATGTAATGCATGGGTTATATGTGAGGCTGCTGAACATATTTTAAAAAATATTCAAATTTAAAATATATAGAAGTTCATATAGAAGTTTACGAGGAATTGATATTGATATCAATGTTATGGGTAAATAGTAAGGGTATGAATCGATGTTTTTGACAATTACTTTAACCAAAAGTACCATCCAGGATCCGTTAAATACTGAAATATGATGGGTAAACACTTTACTGTGGGCCATGTGCAGCAGGTAGTTCTGATAGTAAACGCATTGGGGAAGTGAGGTTAAGGGCCCAAGACTCAAATGAGTTATGCTACAACACACTTTTTAATATACTTTTTTAATACATACTTTGCAATTAGTTAAAATTTATTAAAAATTATAGAATTACAGTAAAACTTGTTAAATAAGAAGTGAGACCCTCACAATATTATGATTCCCAATAAATTTTATCTAATAATAAAAAGTGTGTTTAAAAGAGTATGTCAGATAATGTGTTATTAACTTTTTTGCTGATACCATCTAGTGACGGAGCCCGAGGGCAACTCAAAGAGGGAGAACTTGTTGTGTGGTGAACATAAGAATGTGTTTTCGGTGAGCTCCCGCAGTGGTTGATGGCGTCCTCGGCGGTAGCACTTACAAGGACTCTGATGTTTAAGTCAGTATGGGTCTCAATATGAGTGAATATGAGAGAGAGCCTGTGTACCAAGTGGGTGTGTAGTCCTTTATGTAGTGTGTTTTAGAGGGAAACTCTACTAGAGTTAGGTGCCACGTGGCAGCATGCGTTAGGGTGCCTTCCTACACACATTATTTGCCATTAGGCGCTTCCATGTTGTGCCGGGATAAAGGTGAATGTTCGCTGGGATAGAGGTGGACTCAATCCGAGATAGCATGGGTTTATGAGTCGGGATACTCGAGGTATATACTAACCGGAATAGATGATGTGGGAACCGACTTATATTAGTGGATTTGAGTAACCTCCAGAGCAATCGCCCCTAAGTCGGTGATGCTTAGAGAAGCATTGTCGACTTAAGAGTTTAAGTAGGCCCCATAACAGTTGCCCCCAGATGGTAATGCTTAGAGAAGCATTGTCGGCTTAAGAATCTAAGTTGGTCCTGACAATGGCGAGCTAAAGATATGCGAATCGTATATGTCGCTTCTTTGTTGAGCTGCCGCTTTTTGCTTTCCTTTGCTTTTGTGCCTGAAATGAATTTCAACATATATATTCGTTATATATACCTTTTGCCTTTTTTGTGCCTGATGAGCCTTGTATATGTCCAACGAGTTAGAACTCTTCTTATCTCGGCTGGAGTGATTTTCCTACCCCGGCTAGAGCGAATCCACATACACGGGGTAGTTTGCATGGCTTTATCTTCATTTTTAGCGATCTTCCTACCCTGGCTAGAGCGAATCCACGTACATGGGGTAGTTCACATGGCTTTGTCTTCATTTTTAGCGATCTTCCTACCCCGGTTGCAGTGAATCCACGTATACAGGGTAGTTCGCATGGCTTTGTCTTCATTTTTAGCGATATTCCTACCTTGCCTGGAGCAGGGTAGTTCGCATGGCCTCGTCTTCATTTTTAGCGATATTTCTACCCCAGCTGGAGTGGGGTAGTTCTCATGGTCTCGTCTTCATTTTTAGCGATATTCCTACCCTAGCTGGAGCGACTTCATATACACGGGGTAGTTCGCATGGCTTCATCTTCATTTTTAGCGATATTCCTACCTTGGCTAGAGTGGGGTAGTTCGCATGGCTTCATCTTCATTTTTAGCGATATTCCTACCCTGGCTGGAGCGGGGTAGTTCGCATGGCTTCATCTTCATTTTTAGCGATATTCCTACCCCGGATGGAACAGGGTAGTTTGCATGGCCTCGTCTTCATTTTAGCGGGGTAGTTCGCATGGCTTCGTCTTCATATTTAGTGATATTCCTACTTCGGTTGGAGCGATTCCACGTACACGGGGTAGTTCGCATGGCCTCGTCTTCATTTTTAGCGATATTCCTACCCTAGTTGGAGCGGGGCAGTTCGCATGGCTTTGTCTTCATTTTTAGCGATATTCCTACCTCGGTTGGAGCGACTCCACATACACGTGGTAGTTCGCATGGCCTCGTCTTCATTTTAAGCGATATTCCTACCCGGCTGGAGCAGGGTAGTTTGCATGGCTTCGTCTTCACTTTTAGCGATATTCCTACCCTGGCTAGAGCGACTTCTTGTACACGGGGTAGTTCGCATGACCTTGTCTTCATTTTTAGCGATATTCTTACCCTGGCTGGAGTGGTTCCACGTACACAGGATAGTTCGCATGGCGTTGTCAGCTTTTCTTCTTTATTTTTTGTTTTTGACCTACAAAATAATTGTAAATGATTTTGACCATGTTGTCCATGCATGCCCCCAAGTCGGCTGTAAATCTACCTTAAGAGGCGATATGTTGGTCTTACAATTTCTTTTAGACAGACATAGAGTAGCTTGCATGACGGCATAGTTAATGTCAGTAAAATTAAATAAAATTGAAGCTATAATGTTTATTAACTTAGCCATCGTTTGCTTTTGTGTGAAAGTTCTCTTTACGAAATTAAACCGCACGAGTAGTACTCCATGCTTACATAAAGTCGTTTCCTGTTATTGATAGTTCCTGTAAGGGAGTAGCTTTTACTTTGAAGGCTTGTATACCACCTCGATGTTAGCTATCCCGTTTGAATGAAGGATGACGTTGATGGCTTGAGTGTTGAGACCGTGTTGTAAGCTACCTCGACTCGAGAATGTATGATGTTGAGCTCGGTTGATCGTAACTTTGGTATGTCGGCACTTGCTTTGACACATACCCCGAAATCGACAGCAAACAAGTGCTTTCATCTCGGAGATATTTGAATTTTGGAATCAAACATCACTTTACCCCTAAAGGTTGCTAGCTTAAGTGGTTTGGCGCTTGTGGATATCAAAGTCGGCACATTGCAGAGCAGAGAGTAAGATGTGTGTCCATCTTAGGCGTAGCATGCAAGTCAGTTCTTGGTGCGGATTTAATTTTGATCATTGAAATATTTACTCTTGCATTAGTAGTGTATGTTCGGCATTGAAATCGTGATCTTGGCCAATCGACACGTTTGCATCCTGACATATGAATGAATCAGTTGACTTTCAGTCGACTTTCTCTCCTTGGGCTCCTGGATCTGTCTCTCCTAAACGGTGAAGGGCATCGTCCTGTATTAGTGCGAACCCCCGTTCTACTTGACAAAGCGGTCTAATCTTCCCCGTCTGATTAGCATTTCAATTGCATCCCTCAGCTGAAAGCATTCGTCTGTATCATGCCCAGTTGCCCTATGATATCAGCAGTATTTGAATTGATCCCCTCCTTCTCTGTTCTTTATCGGCCTCAGAGGCTTTACTCCTTCCTCTACAAACTCGACGTTGAATACCTCGTTCAAAATTCTTCCTCTAGAGGTGTTCAGCGACGTATATTCTTCAACCTCGGGCCTCTTTTATATAGGCCCCAGTCCTCATGACGCGGCAGTTTGTCGACTTTTGCCTACGAATTTTTCTTCTATGTTTCAATCTCGGCCGTCTTCACTTTCCCGGCGTCCAACGCATTTTCGTAATTGATATACTTCTTCGCTTTCTTCAAAAGCTCCTCCATCGAAGTCGAAGGGGTCTTAACAATCGACATGAAGAGAGGCGAGCCTGGCCTTACTCCGTCCTTGGCCAGAATTAAAACCACTTTGGGTTGTAGATTATCCGCAACTCGTGCCTCCTGGTTGAATATGCCAATATACTCTTTCAGCAGTTCATCCACGCCCTGGCGGATCCTCTTTAGATTGGCCTCATTTTTGGCTTGGCCTTGCTAGTCACGAAAGCGGTTTTGAACTTTTCCCTCAACGTCGTCCATGAGTCAATGGATCTCGGTTCCAGAGATTGGAACCACTTCAGCGCCACTCCCTTCAACGAGAGCGGAAATGCTCTACACGTCAACAAAGCTGACGCTCCTTTGTAAGACATTGCTGACTCAAACACCAAGAGGTGGTCATTAGGATCAAAAGATCCATCATATAACTCCAAAGAAGGTAGCTGCTGCAGCTGCTTCGGGACCTACAAATTCAAGATCCTTAGCGAGAAAGGAAGGTTGAACAGAACCAACTCATCCTCCTCATCCATCTTTGTTGCCATGTGCATATTAGGCATTTCTAGCTCAGGCTTTAGAACAGATGTGACGGACCTCTTGGTGTGGTTGTAAGTATTCTTCATAACCTTTTGTTGTTTCTTTCTCCGCTCAGAGTTCAACAATGATCTTCTCTTGCTCCTTCAACATCTCTCTTTGCTGTTGCAGTAGCATAGCGAGGTCTACCATGGTGACGGACGGTCCTAGAACAGCATTCGCATTGGGAGTAGTTTTAGGAGTGGTAGAAGCAGCTTCGCCATCCTTGAGCGACGGTGGTAGAAGCTCCAATGGCGAAGGTGTCGCAATGGACTTGTAATTTCTTGTGCTGACCATCATGTTCTTCAAAGAATGAAGAAAACGAAATGAAGAGAAGAGAAACATAAAACATTTCCCACTGACGGCGCCAATGTTGTGTGCTGAACATAAGAATGCGTTTCCGGTGAGCTCCCACAGTAGTTGATGGCGTCCTCGGCAGTGGCACCTACAAGGACTCCGATGCTTAAGTCAGTATGCGTCTCAATATGAGTGAATATGAGAGAGAGCCTATGTATCTGGTGGGTGTAAAGTCCTTTATGTAGCGTGTTTTAGAGGGAATCTCTGCTAGAGTTAGGTGCCACGTGGCAGCATGCGTTGGAGTGCCTTCCTACACATGTTACTTACTGTTAGGCGCTTCCCATGTTGTGCCGGGATAGAGGTGGACTCAATCCGAGATAGCATGGGTTTATGAGCTAGGATACCTGAGGTATATACTAACCGGGATAGATGATGTGAGAACTGACTTATATCAGTGGATCTGAGTAACCTCCAGAATAGTCGCCCCAAGTCGGTGATGCTTAGAGAAACATTGTGCGCTTAAGAGTCTAAATAGGCCCCATAACAAAACTCAAGAATGAAACTAAGGAAAGAATTGATCTGTATTCTTGTTCATATCTGTAGAAGAGACGCAATATATATATATATATATATATATATATAAGAGAACTACATATAATGACAGCAAGTCAGAACTAACAGAAATTAGTTTTGCAAGTACAACTGCATCTCAATGATTTCTATATTATATTACAGGTGGAGTCTGTGGAGTCTTCATTGCATTTGGGTTCTTTTATTGTTGAAAAATTGCTTGCCACGTGATTTTGTGAACGGGGTTTAAAAAATTGTGTAAGTTTACTTTGTAAAGGGTGATTTAACGTAAGTACTACATGTATGATTCAACTCTATTTAATAGTTTTGGTTCTTGGTTGACTCCAATGTTCAATTCTATGTTGTTCTTGTGATACTCTGAACTCTAGAGGAAGCATTTTCTAGGGTTTAGATTTTTAATTGCTGTATGAATAGGTACTTTTCGTTGATTTTTCGTGTCAAGGATCCCAGTCTTGCTATTATACTCCAAGTTGCTCTCAATCTGAATCCCGATGAATGGAAGATAGTTAAGCGGAGCTTAGAGCAGGGGTATGTCTCTTGGTTTATAGGTAGACATGACTATTTGAAATGATATGGTACATACATATCCTATTTTTTTTTTAAATTAAGATTCAGGGAGCATTATATTAAATAAAGTTTATATTTATAAATGTAAGCAAATATAAAATTTATCCACTTGTAACCATTCCAACCTAACTCCCTAGCATTCTCCCTTCTCCTCTGCCCCCCTTCCCCGCATCCTTCTTGTCCGCCCTCTTCTGCTCTCACGCGCCTTCTCCACTCTGCCACATTTCAATATTAGATCTGCATATGATATTGATAATTGAATACACCACCAACTTTGGCATGTATTCATGCATCATAGCTGTCGGTGTAAAGGCTCTATTTTTACTTTGGATCTTACTAACCAGTGCCTTGGTTATAGAAAGATTTTTACGAAAATCAGATGGGATCAAATTAATAGCACTTTCTGATAAAAAATAAATGAATCCACTTTTGCTTTTATTCTTGCGTACAGGATTCATCGTTCATAAATTCCTTCTTTCTTCTTAGACCAAGTAATTCAAAAATGGAGTTCTTATATCTGATTATTAGAAGTGAGATTCCCCGCCATTCTGTGTTATCAGTGTTCTATCATTCGAATTCAAGATTCCTTACAAGTGAGTTTAAAAAAATGCTGAGCTGTAATTAAGACTGATAAACAAAAGTATGTGGCATTTTTCTGTTTTGAACTTGCATTTCTGTTAACTTATTGTGCAAGATGAATTAGTGGTTTGGATTTGTTTTCTTCATTCAGGTTTCTAATGTTGTGGATGCATGTGAAGAATTACTGGGAATTTGTTTCCTCCTGTGTAGCTTGCCATTCATGAATCTATTACACACAAATAATATTTTGGCTTATATTTGTTGTATAAATATCTTCAGGATGATACATTACCAAAGTTGATGACATCCACCTGTTCTTATGATGGATCTCTTTAAGAAGGAGATGGCAAAATATTAGCATATTTGTGAAATAGCTCAAAATATCAAAGCACATGAGCAATTGTTTGACTCAGGTCCTGCACATCATCAGCCTCCTTATAACACACCAGGAGTATGGCAAACCAGCATATCCTGGATGGCGTGGTCCATACTACAATGCACAAGCACAGCAAGGTGGTTCTGTTTTTTCCGCCTCCTTATACCATTCCATCTCCATATCCTCCGCCTCACCAAAGTGGCTACCATAAGCAGCAATAGTAGCGTTCATCCGTACATCTTGTATGATAAACATAATATTCTTTCTGATGTCATTAACTCTTGAATAAATGAGATTCAGTCCTTTATCTTAAAGCCTTTGCATAGCGTGAATCTTCTGTCTTTTTATGGCTCGTGTTGGTTTGCATCATCATTGGATTGTGCATAGTTAAACTTATACAACGTCGTATGTATAGTTTGTTTGACTTGTACTTTACAAAGGGGATTGTCCCACCTATAAAGCTCAGTCTGGAGGAAATATAAAGCAATACTGGCGGGTGCATGCGCGCATATGATCCATAGTATCATATTTATTGTCAGAACTGACCGTGCCTTGGTATGTTCATTGCTCCTTTGACGAGCATGAAGCTCTTTTTCCAGATTCTGGTACTTTGACGATAGAAACTTTCTTGATGTGAAGTTAACTTTCTTGCATTTAAGTTTTAGAAATTAAATTTAGTGTGCTTGAAGAAAGGCTCAGATTATATTGAGTTATTCCAATCTGGATTGACCACATATTCTTTGAAAGTATGTAATCTTTTAAATAGTTATATATTAATCAAACGTTTTTTTGTCTATACATTATGGTGTTTTGATTTGGTCAGGTTAAAAAAATGTCTCAAATAAAATTTCAAGTCAGATAAAGATTAATATGAACCTGTCCATGGACATTCCTAACATGTATGATGGTTTTACTATGCGCCCATGGTGAGAGATTCATCGGTGGACCCTAAAAAAACTCTGTCGTGACATAATCGCAAGGAAACGGTGAAAAAAATAAAATAAGGTGGAAAAAGAAGTTGTTACCAAAGTTTATTAAAATGGGAAAAATATTGAGAAAATCTTTTCATTTACAAAAGCAATTAGTCTAACAAAACTAGGTTGGGTTTGTCAATTTATGCATACAGCAGGGTAGAAATTAAATTTTTGAACATCCATAATCCATTTGAAAATAAAACTTTGATAGCACTGTTTCGGTGCGAGCTGCGAGAGCGATACCAAATTGAGGCAAACTCTGAATACTAGATAAGACCTCAAAATAACAAGGGTCAAGGTTGGCCAGTGAGACAATGGGGGATAAGCTTCATCATTGAGAGGGAAACAGTCGGATCACCAGCTAAGGCCCTTAAATGACCGCTCAGTGATAAAGGAGGTAGGGGTGTAGAGACAACCAAGAGGTTTGCTTAGAAGTAGCCACCCTTGAAAGAGTGCATAATAGCTCACTGATCGAGCGCCTTTGTGCCGAAGATGAACGGGGCTAAGCGATTTGCTGAAGCTGTGGGATGTAAAAATGAATCGGTAAGGGAGCGTTCTGCCTTAGAGGGAAGGACCCGGGCGAGCAGTGTTGGACGAAGCGAAAGCAAGAATGTCGACTTAAGTAACGCAAACGTTGGTGAGAATCCAATGCCTCGAAAACCCAAGGTTCCTCCACAAGGTTTGTCCACGGAGGGTGAGTCAGGGCCTAAGATCAGGCCAAAGGCGTAGTCGATGGACAACAAGTGAATATTCTTGTACTACCCTTTGTTGGTCTCAAGGGATGGAGGAGGCTAGGTTAGCCGAAAGATGGTTATCGGTTTAAGAACGCAAGGTGCCCCTGCTTTTTTAGGGTAATAAGGGGTAGAGAAAATGCCTCGAGCCAAAGTTTGAGTACCAGGCACTATAGCGCTGAAGTAATCGATGTCATACTCTCAAGAAAAGCTCAAACGACCTTTAACAAATGGGTACCTGTACCAAAAACTGACTGTTTTGGGTACCTTCAAATGAAGTAATCCATGTAGGTAGAGAATACTTAGGGGCGTGAGACAACTCTCTCTAAGGAACTTGGCAAAATAGCCCCTTAACTTCGGGAGAAGGGGTGCCTCCTCACAAAAGGGGTTGTAGTGACCAGGCCTGGGCGACTGTTTACCAAAAACACAGGTCTCCACAAAGTCGTAAGACCATGTATAGGGGCTGATGCTTGCCTAGTGCCGGAAGGTCAAGGAAGTTGGTGACCTGATGACAGGGGAGCCAACGACTGAAGCCCCGGTGAACGGCGGCCGTAACTATAACGGTCCTAAAGTAGTGAAATTCCTTGTCAAGTAAGTTCCGACCTGCACGAAAGCGTAACGATCTGGGCACTCTCTCAGAGAGAGACTTGGTGAAATAGACATGTTTGTAAAGATGCAGACTACCTGCACCTGGACAGAAAGACCCTATGAAGCTTCACTGTTTCCTGGGATTGGCTTTGGGCTTTTCCTGCGTAGCTTAGGTGGAGGCAAAGAAGGCCTCCTTCTGGGGGGGCCAGAGCCATCAGTGAGATACCACTCTGGAAGAGCTAGAATTCTAACCATGTGCCAGGACCTATGGGCCAAGAGACAATCTCAGGTAGACAGTTTCTATGGGGTGTAGGCCTCCCAAAGGTAACGGAGGCGTGCAAAGGTTTCCTCGGGCCAGATGGAGATTGGCCCTCGAGTGCAAAGGCAAAAGGGAGCTTGACTGCAAGGCCCACCCGTCGAGCAGGGACAAAAGTCGGCCATAATGATCCAACGGTGTCGAGTGAAAGGGCCATCGCTTAACGGATAAATTTACTCTAGGGATAACATGCTGACCTTCCCCAAAAGCTCACATCGACGGGAAGGTTTGACACCCTCGATGTTGGCTCTTCGCCACCTGAGGCTGTAGTATGTTCCAAGGGTTGGGTTGTTCACCCATTAAAGCAATACGTGAGCTGGGTTCAAAACGTTGTGAGATAGTTCGGTCCATATCTGGTGTGGCATTAGAGCATTGGAAGGAACTTTCCCTAGTACGAAAGGACTGGGAAGGACGCATCTCTGGTGTGCCAGTTATCGTGCCCACGGTAAACGCTGGGTAGCTAAGTGTAGAACGAATAACTGTTGAAAGCATCTAAGGAGTAACCCACCCCAAGATGAGCGCCCTTCTATTCCAACTTGCCCAGAGCCTCCGGTAGTGCAGCTGAAACAACAATGGGTTCTTTGCCCTAGGGGGATGGAACGAAAGAAGTTTTGAGAATTCAAGAGAAGGTCACAGCGAGACGAGCCATTTCTAATTAACGATAGGTGTTAAGTAGAAATGCAGTGATGTATGTAGCTGAGGCATCCTAACAAACCAGTAGACTTGAACCTTGTTCCTACATGATCCAATCAATTCGATCAGGCACTCGTCATCTATTTTCATTGTTCAATTCTTTGATAACATGAAAAAATTGAAAACTCTGCACCTCCTCTCTATCTATCCAAGGGATGGAAAGGCAGAGTTTTTAATTTTCAAATGGGGGTTATTACTGATGTTCTTAAACCATTTAAAATGGGAATAGCAGTTTGTACTTGCTGTTTTGTTTTCAAATTATTTCTTCAATTAATGGAAGAAATGGGAATAGTAATAATATATATATATATATTAGGAATTCTTTTATCCCATTCGGAAGGATATCATTTCATAATTATTTATGACTGTTTATGTCTTTAGCATGACTGACTACTTGATTAAATGTGGAGGAAAGTGGGATAAATGGCCGATACTACTAGAAAGATTCCTCTTTGGATAATAGGTACTGTAACTGGTATTCCTGTGATCGGTTTAATTGGTATTTTCTTTTATGGTTCATATTTTGGATTGGGCTCTCCCTGTAGTAATCGTATTAATTGGGTTTTCAAAATGAAAGCGTAAGAACTCAACGGGATCCACTCAAATTCGCCAAAGAAAGAGTGGATCCTGTTGAGTTTTTAATAATTCTAATCTTTTTTATTTGTTCACACGTATTATATGCAATAAATAAAATATTATATGTCATAAAGGTTCTAAGTTGGAAAAACTTGAAACTAAGATATAGGGTTTTTCAAGAAAGAGGTTAAAGAAAATTTTTTTATTAATACTTTTTAGATCTAGGGGGAATACGTTCGATGGAATAATTTATTAAGTCTATTGCCACACCCCGAAGGATTGGGTCCATGTTTTACAAGTCAGTGGAATCTTTATGCTTAAAACCCTGATTCTAATAGTCATATATTTGGTACCCTTCAAGGAGCAGGAACTGCTATTTTAACACTTCTCGGGGGATTCCATCCGCAAATACCTTAAATCGATTATGCAAATCTATAATAACTTTATAAATATTTTATTGTCCCTTTTCAAAATGAAATAAATAAAAGAAATAAAAAGATTTTTCTGAAATGGAATCAAAAAGGAAAAAGAATAAAAATAAAGAGAAGGTAAACCCTCAATCAAAAATCAAATAGTCAAAGCAGTACCATTTATAAGCACTTGCTCATAGAAATTCAGGCGTATAGATTTGAACTGGTAATGCTATTTTTAGACATACATAAATACAAGGTAAACCCTTAATCAAGAATAATGATCAACATCCGTTGGAATTCTCCACCCAACGTCCACTTGGTACAGTTAACCACTTTTAAGGCACAATTAATTATTATTAGACATTTTAATAACATCATAACATTATTAATTACTTGTGAGACATATTTAACTATCAGTGTTACAAGTACATATTGATAATCAATAATTGTATACAATCATATTCATTTGTTCTTAATCGCATCTAAGATATTGTTTGTCTTGGCTCGCATAGGCCTCACAATTTCATTCTTAAAGACTCTTCGATGGATTAAGGGAGGAGGTCATTTATAAATTACCACTGGTCTCGATTCCTAAATAATGTAAGACTTTTTTAGTGTATTAGAACAATAGGTACTGCACGTCATTAAGTGTGTTGACATTACTTGGTTAATTGAATTAGGAATTTTTTTTTTTTGGTAAGTGAGTTAGAAATTAAATAACATTAATTAGATACAAGATTAAGGAATTAGGATAGAATTGATCAGTTAAACAAGAACTTCATTTGCTTGATTTATAGTTCATGGCCTCGAGGCTTCAATATATAGTCGAGAATTAAAACTGTTTTTTTCTTTATACAATGACGACAATAAGGTTAGAACTTAGGACCTTGTGCATACTATCCTAACTCTCTACCAGTAGGCTGACCCTAATAGATTAAATTAAAACTGCTTTGGAATCATATTTAAGTGGTATGGCGCACTAATAATGACATCTACACCAAGTAACAAAAATTTGACTCCTTGATTTTTCCTCCCAATTTACCTCTTCATGTTGCCCTTCAAGCTCCCATATTCCTCCTTAAGACATCGATTATATATTTGGATCCTATATATTCCTTTAATCATTAACTAATTATTGATTAATTTAGATTGTGCCTAACTGTCCTCCAACACCTCTTTTCCAAAATCAATTGGATCATACCAGCTATTATTGTATAGTTGAAAAACTATTTGATTCTTTCAAAATAACAACAATATTTCCAAGGTTAATTTATCATGTAATCAATTTTAATTTTAATAAAGTATTTTTGTTTGATTAAATAGTTAATTTGATAAGGCTTTTGATTAAAATTAGAAACTTGTTCTCATGATAAAGATTATGATAATGAAAAATAAGTATTTTATAATTTTAATCTAAATTGTTATTGATCATAAGATTATTGTGAATAGGACATCAATAATTTGAATGGATCAATATATATGTTATGGTCTTTATTGAATAAAGATTAATAGATCTTATTTATTAATTACATATATAGATGATGCATATGTGATCAATAAACTAACTTAATTAGGAATTTTAATAGTTATCATTACCTTGAACAATCAATAGAAAATTCTCATGAAGAATTGTAATAATTTTTTTTTGGTACATGAGAGAAAAAATGAAAAAGACAACAAACAAATCAAAACTACAAACGTTGGAAAACAACTCTCATGGCATCTGCGCAAAGAAGTGAAAGTAACCCAATGACGGGATTGTCCAAAATTTGCAAAGCATCAGGCTGAATGGCACCCTCCTTAACAAGGTAGTCAGCTACTTGATTTCCTTCTCTAAGTGTATGAACCAGTCGAACCTCCCAATCAAGAGCCAAGATTTCTTTGATCCTATAAATCAGAGAAGCATGGCTGTGATATATATTAATCCTGTCCTTAATTAATTAAATAGTAGCAAGAGAGTATGAATAGCATAACACTTTCCTTTCTCCTCTTCTCTAGGCAAACAAAAGACCTTGCAAGATAGCCATTAGTTCAGTTGTTACATTAGAGGCAACCCCAATATATCCATAGAAGCCAGCAATCCATACACCATGTATGTTCTAAAGAAGCCACCAAATCCAGCAAGACCAGGATTTCCAACACTATTACCATCCACATTCAAAATAGTAACGTCCTTATGCGATTCATGCTAAGAAATCCAACGACAATGAGATATGGACATATCAGCAGAAGCAAAACAAACATGAAACACAAAGGCCAAATGCTGAGCTTCTTTGGTGATCCCATGACTATTTATACTAACATGGGAGAGGCACTGTTTATTTCTAGTAATCCAAACTACCCATAGGCTTGCAAGAAAAAAGGAAGAGTTGAAATTGATCCCCCCTTCAACCACAAAAACACATTATGTTCATAAAAAAAGGCTGATGTAGTGAACCCGAAGGACATCCAAAGTATATGAGAAAATCCACAATCATGAACACAATGGAGAATGGTTTCAGGAGAGGTGGAGCAACGTACACACGTGGGAGTACAAGCCATACCCCTGTGATGAAGCAAAGAAATTGTGGGGAGTGCATTATGCAACATACACCAACAAAGAAACTTAACTTTCTCTAGAGCTGGAAGACACCAAACCCAACTCCAAGACACATTGCTAACAGCCTGTCTATTATGCTGCACAAACCAATTATAACCAGACTTTGTGCTATATTTTCCTCAAATGTTTGCACCCCAAATATACACATCAAGAACATTAACATTAAAAAAGGGCCTAGTGATAGCCAATTGGTCTTTTACTTTAGCAGGGATCATGGTAGCAAAAAGTGACCAATCAATTGCATGATCTTTGAAGACATCCTTTAAAGAGAGGGCAGTATCAGAAATATGGACAAAATCTACCTTGCTACAAAGATGTCCAATATGATGCTAGTGGTCATACCAAAAGAAAGAGGACCCATCACTAACCCTCAAGATGTACCGTCCCTTCTACCAATTCCGGGTCTTAACAATAGAATTCCACACATAAGATCTTTTAGGAAGTGGTCCATAAAGAAAATTATTATTTTGGACATATTTATGGGTTAGTATTTGCACCCAAAGTTTATGGGGCTGAGAATGCAAATCCCAAACTAGTTTGCCCAATAAAGCAGCATTAGTTTCCCTGGTTGAACGGACACAAGACCGCTCATACTTCTAGGCATTGTGACTTCATTCCAATTGACCAAATGAACTCCTTTGTCAGAGCTACCCTTCCAAAGAAAATGTCTAATACTTTTATCTATCATTGAACATGTCCCTTGAGGAAGCCATTAATCTGCATGTAATAATTTGGAATAAAGGACAAAACTGAATTAGCTAAAGTTAGCCGCCTTGTTTTATTCAGTAATTTATTCTTCGAAGATGCTAGTCTTAATTGTAACTTCTCTATAATAAAATTAAAATCAACTCGCTTCACTCTTTCTTTAAGCACAGGGAACCCCAAATATTTATCTAGAGCAGTGGTACTTCTAATGGAGGATATAGAAGTAAGTCTGTCAATCTTTGTTCTAGACACCCCTTTAGAATAGAAAGCTCTAGACTTAGAAAGATTTATCCTCAAGCCAGAAATCTTGCTAAAATGCTCAAAGTGATTAGAAATGAATCTTGCTTGAGAACTCTTTGCTTTTGCAAAAAGGAGAACATCATTAGCAAAAAATAAATGGGACATTGACGAAGTTTGCAGAGAAGCTTTAACCGACAACCAGTCATGACTAGCAACTGCTTTAGAAATAACCAGAGACAATTTTTCCATACAAACCACAAACAAATAAGGAGACAAAGTGCCCCCTTGCCTCAAGCCCCTTGTAGGAGAAAAATTGGGTAATCTACTCCCATTCCAAATAATTGATAAAGAAGACGACGTGACACAATGTATAATGAGATTCACCATCTGATGCAGAAAGCCAAAATCAAGTAAAGTGACCCTTAGAAAGGCCCAATCCACATTATCATAAGCTTTTTCAAGGTCTATCTTATAAGCAACATCACCGCACTTTGTTTAGATTTATGCATGTAGTGCACAATTTCTTGGAGAACAATGGCATTATCTGATGTACCTCTTCCAGGAAAAAAGCTAATTTGGAAAGGACTAATAATATCATCCAATAAAGGCCACAGTCTATTGACAATAACCTTGTAATAATTTTGTAAACAGTATTACAAAGACTGATAGGCCTAAAGTCCTTAAATGTACTTGGAGTGTCCACCTTCGGAATCAGCACAATCAAAGTTTCAGTAATTTGGTAAGGAAAAGTTCTTGTAGCAAAAGCATATCTAACCATTCTCTAAATATCATCACCCACCAAGTGCCATTATTGTTTAAAAAATATCGCTTGAAAGTCATCTAGACCAAGTGCTTTATATGGCTTCATAGAATTCAAAGCATAGGATACCTCCTCCTTAGTGACAAGCTGAACAAGCTTCAAAATCCCATTCTCCCTAATCCTCAAATGATGAGAAATAGAAAAAGGGTTGGGACAAACTTGCACACGAGAACAGAAAAGAGTGTGAAAATACCTTTGGGCTTCAACTCTCAAGGTTTGATCATCTATGCACCATTCATCACCAGGAAGGAAAAGCTCATGTCTTCTTCCTATGAAAAATAGTTTGGACATGAAAGAACTCAGTATTTTATCACCAAGTTTAACTAATTTTCTCTAGATTTCTGATACCACAATAACTCCTCCTAAAAAAGAATTTTATCATAATCTCATTGAAGCTGCTTTTCAATATAAACCAGCCTAGCAAAATCAATTCTATCAAGAGATCTTTGAACAACCTTTAGTCTATTTTCGATATCTCTTTTCCTCCTAAAGATATTTCCAAACACTTCCTTATTAAAAATGATAGACTTGTCTTTAACTTTCCCCAAGTCAAATAAGACAAGCCTACCCCCTCCTGCCATGCTTTATCTACCACATTCTGATAGCCATCATGTGTGATCCAAGCTGCTTGAAATCTAAATGGTCTATTCTCCCTAGAATAAGGAAGGCCCCTACATCTAAGAAAAATAGGATAATGATCAGAGTGAGATCTATAAAGCACCTCCACAAAGGCTTCAGGAAAAGCCATCCTCCAAAGAACATTCGCCACTCCTTTGTCAAGTTTTCTAGCAACAAGACGATTCCCTTGACAATTCCCGTGCCAAGTAAACCTACCTCCCACAAATGGAAGATCCACCAATCCACACTCATCCATCACTCTCCAAAGAGCATCGGCCCTATTTTGAGAAAAATTGCCACCTCATTGGTCACCAGGCAAAAGAATCTCATTAAAGTCACCAAAAGTAGCCAAGGGTATATAATACAAGAGCCAAGATCAATGATATAACTCAAAATTGGTCACGGACAGACGGAATAGGACTAGCATATAGGCTAGTACACGTCCAATGTTCATCTCCCAAAGATATATAAAAATAATAGAGAAAGAACTCATATCAACAACAGAAATGTTGATATTCCTCCCCGTCTCCATCAAAACCCACAAACCACCACATGCCCCGACGCCTCAATAATAGCAACAAACTCATAGCCAACTTTCTTCCAAAAAGATGCTATCTTTCTAAATGGAATATGAGTTTCCATAAGGAAAATGAAAGTTGGTTTGAATTTGCGAATTAACTCCATTAAATGCCTTTTAGCTCTAGCATTATGAGCCCCTCTAATATTCCAAGAGAGGAGAGAAACTTCTTTGAAAGTAATTGTAACGCCTGGCCGCTTTCAGGATGAATGACTGTCCCCACAAACCAACACAAGACTTTTCAGCGTGCTTTGTCCTCACTCACACGCTTCCTAGGAAACTTCCCAGTAAGTCACCTATCCCTAAATTGCTCCAAGTCAAGCACGCTTAACTATGAAGTTCTTAAGTGATGAGCTACCAAAAAGTATATGCATCTTGTTGGTATAGCTAACACTTATTAATTCCTTTAAGATATCCTCAACTATACAGTCCCATGCCTGCACAACCTCTGGATCACTCTCGTTTAGGTGTGTATTAGATTCATTCATGTACCCCTCCTACTGGAAGCCTGCCAGGAGCTGCTCCTTGTTCGTGCCTCATCTTTTTTGCACCGGCGATCACTCACTTCCCTCGTTAGCGCCCGAGATGTTACATGCCCATCAGCTTCTGCTTGGTTCGTCCTCGAACCACACCGTACTAGGAGAGAGACCCTGCTTTGATACCACTTTCCGCAACAAAGTTGGACGTCCAAAACGAATATAAGAACAAACAATTCATCTTTCATTCCTGTTTTATCAACAGTGAATGAATGAACACATAGCACAAGAATGGTCAAGGCCATACCCCAGGCTTTGACAGGACAGAACTGCTCTGATACCAATTTGTAATGTCTGGCCACTTTCAGGATAAGTGACTGTCCCCACAAACCAACACAAGACTTTTCAGCATGCTTTGTCCTCACTCACATGCTTCTTGGGAAACTTCCCAGTAAGTCACCTATCCCTAAATTGCTCCAAGTCAAGCACGCTTAACTATGGAGTTCTTAAGTGATGAGCTATCGAAAAGTAGATGCATCTTGTTGGTATAGGTAGCACTTATTAATTCCTTTAAGATATCCTCAGCTGTACAGTCCCATACCTGCACAGCCTCTGGATCACTCTCGTTCAGGTGTGTATTCGATTCATTCATGTACCCCTCTCACTGGAAGCTTGCCAGGAGCCGCTCCTTGTCCGTGCCTCATCTTTTTTGCACCGATGATCACTCCTTACCCTCATCAGTGCTCGGGATGTTACAGTAATCATGATGAAACTAATAAAGAAGAGGATCCCCATTACACCACCAAGCTAGGAGGCTCCTTCCATAGTAATCTCATTCAACCTGGGTGTCTCTGCCACCATCTCGGGAGTTATGTCCTCTAAATCCTGAATAAAATTTTCATCCCCCTTACGGCCTTCACGCCTTAAGTCAGGAGGAATTGGTTCATCATTGCACCTAGATCAGACACATTAAATATGGTCAATTTGCACCATAGGTAGAGAACCAATATTCTTCGTAGGTTTTTTAAGCAAGGTTGAATTTTGCACTAACTTTACTCCAACATTAGCACTGTGAACATCCATGGAAGCACCAGATTGCCAATCTGAATTAACCACAGACTTTTTGGGTAGCAAAGAATTTGTCACGGGATTATCGTAATGAACATTCAAAGACTCCATTAACACAAGGGCAATATTGTCACTTCTCTTCCTTTTTGTGTTGCTAGCAATATTACGTCTCTTGAAATTAAGTCCCGTGGGTCCTACTCCAAGAGATTGATCATTCAGCCAATTCTTTGTAGCATTTCCGTTATTATTAGAATCTGGTATAACATTGTCACTAACAGTAACAATTCCTTCAAAATAGATTTGAGTATTAAAAGACCTTCCGGTTTTCTTTCCATCTTTATGAGCCATCAACCAATGACCATTCAACCACACTTTACCCACAACTGGTTGGGTTAAGTCAATTTCAACATAGACATGTACAAAACGCCCACGCTCCACTCGTAATGTACTAGAAACCACTTTTATCAGCTTCACAACTGTAGCCACCAATTCTAACAAAAAGCTTTCATCATAATAAAATAAGTTAAGCCCTGGAAAACGAATCCAAACAAGTGTATGTTCCACCTTTGCTGTTGGGGCAACAAAGTCTGAACTCCATTGTATGACTACTAGATAATGATCAAGAATCATCCACGGACCTCCAGACATGACCATTTCTCTATCTTCCACCAAATCAAATTTTTCCATGAAGAAACCATGATCCACATCCATAATATCAAAACCCCCCCTGTAATTTCCAAATCCTCGTCAGCCTCTCCTTCATAACTCTATAGCCAATGTTTTTGCCAAGTAATTTGATTACTAAAACATTACGCCACGGATTACAAAGTTCATGGAAAACGTTATCAGCTAAGAAAACCTTTGGAAGCAGCCTATTACCACCATCATGTTCGATACGGACAAGATTATGAGCAATCAGATTTTCCTTCTCCTGCAATGGAACACATTGTTTATCACCCAGGACTTTATCACGAAACAACCTCCTCGCCTCTTGACCATCTATATCTAGTGGTTTACTTAGCGGTGGTTGTAAAACATTCTTTTTCGCAGAGAAAACAAACTCCCCCCCATCTCACTTAATAACTATAATTATTATATTAATTATTATAATTTTCTTTGACATAAATTATCATAGTAATTAACAAGTTATTTATTTTATTTTAATTTGTGGACACCTAATGCCTTAACTAGAGCATTAGTTGAATGGACATTGGATATAATTAAATACTTATAGAATTAATGATTAATCAAGAAAGAATCCATCAACTCTTGGTAATAAGTTTGAACTCTATGATAAAATTAAGACATTGGTTGGGACAATTGAATGAATGAAGAAATGAATTTCTTAAATCATTTATCAGAAATGTGTTAACTCACTAAAGTTTGATAGTAATACCATACTCTAGAGTTAACTTAGAGTTATAATGATGGAAAGAAATTTTACATTAATTTTCCAATTGGTTCTTGAATGTAAAAGATGTTACTTCATACTATCTGAATGTGAAAAAGTATTACTAGACGCCCACCTTAATTAGTAAATTAATTTTGATTAATTTACTACTGGCTTATTATTGAACCTACAGGATCACACACAAACGAATGTTCCAATCTTTTGCATAACTAATTATTTTCTTATTTGATAATTAAATTAGAGAATTTAATTTAATCAAATAATATATTTTTAAGTGGAATATTGTTATATTTTTTGCTAGCACCAAAAATATAAACAATATAAAAAAAAAAAGCAAAGTAAATTGAATTTGGTAGATACACTATTAAAAAAAATGACATTTTCAGTCGTGCATATGTGAGCACCTCAAGTTGAACTTAGTCAAGTTTATTTCAAATGCCCCAAGAGATAATTGTTGACAATGGATACAAGATAAGTCAATTGTTTTTAAACGCATTTGAAAATAAAATAAAGTGAAAAGAGTTAGAAAAAAATAAAGAAAAGATCTAATTAGTTTCTAACTAAAGCGGCTTACTAATTTCTATTTGATTGGAATAGTGGTGTTTAATATTCTTTATAAAGGACATTCTATTGTGCTTTATTTTTAGTTTGGTTTCACTCATCAAAGAGTTGATGGCAAAGGTTGGTCTTTAGTATGAAAACGATATAGAGTCTTCAAACAATTAAAGAAGGTTTTGATGCTTCGAGAACTAATACCCATGTACATAATTTTAAGTTTTTCTATTTTTTTTATTAATATGTGGTATATTTTTATCCTTTTATTTTGCTATACGCGTTATAAAAACGATCTTTAACTATATTAGATATATCACAATATTATAGTTACAAAGATATACTAGTGCAAAGTACTATATACACGAATATTTAAACAATTATAGGAGAATCTTATATATATAATCATCAATTAAAAATCTGTATACATGTAGAGTTGTTTTACACAACATGAAATTCGGATCCTATTAGAGTATGGTTAAATTGGCATATTCATACTTTGGAAAAAAAATAAAATTGGCATATTCATTTAATACATCAACTATGAAAGTCTTATATTTTTATTTTGAGCTCTATCATCAAGTTAGCATCACTTGCCTTGATCCTCCAAAATTTGATAGATCCGAACCTTACAAATTATTAGTATTATTGTTTTGTTCAGGTCACATAGTGACCTACACACACCATTATTGTTCTTATTATATCACAGACTTTGATAGATCCCAACTCTAAAAAATATTATTTGAGGGTCATACGGACACCTTATTAACAAACACATACACACACATGAAACTACGGCTGCCCATACATTTTCAATCATTTAGGATGTACGGTGAACCAAGTTTGGAGAAAAGTGAGAACTAATGCTAGTGATGCAGCCAAAAAGGCAATTATAGACCACGGGGGGGTGAAATAAGTATTGTAGCTAACCATCTCCTCCATTTAGTTGAGTAATGCTTTTCAATATGTTGCTTGACATTAATATATTTCTTACTAAAAGGTCACAGCACGAGGGTGAAATTTGTCGGAGTACAGTTTAATAAATCATCACCCAATTCATTAATGAGGTTGGCCAAGTCTTCGTCGCTTCCGAGCAAGTTTTGTAATTCTCCTTCACATATTTAGCATTGTCAATCAATAAATCCATTAAGGAAAAGAATGAGCAACATTCATATTTGCAACGAACATCTGGACACATCTCATATGCTATAAGGTTCCGAAATAAATAAGGTGTAACATCGTTGAACACCAATATTGGGAGCCTCAATTCTCCTCCAAGCCATTTAGAGGAGAAATGAATATTACCCCATGCAATTGGGTTTCTGCCAGAGAAATACGGCTTTACTTGAATCCCTATTTTTTCGAATTTCGTATGTTTTTATAGGTATACCAACCAACAACATTCGAAGCTATTTGATTATTGTGTTCATCACCTTCATCTTGGTCTGGGATTGTATTTGCCTCCATCAGATTGTGTGTGCCAATCAATATTGAGTGATAATAATCGAGTATATGAATTGCTTTAGGATTTTGGATTGAGACCACTACGTTTCCAAGTTGTTTGGATTCACCCAAGGCACAATAATTGAGAAATAAATCATCCAAGTCAGCCCCTTCCTTTTTGCTTAGCATTTCAAGCAATCTTCTTGGAAGTTGGTTCTCCAACAAGCACATATCTCTACATATATATGCATTAGTTGGTCAAGCTTAAGCTTTAGTGCTTCGGGATGTTGCTTGTCAATATTTTCCATGAAATGGAGCAAAGGACATCCATCCACAAATAACATCCAAGCGAGGTAATTGTCACCATAGTTTCCTCCTAATATTGTATCCTTATCAAACAAGTTCTTCAAATCTTGGATATTATGTTCTATCCTTTTAAGCAAAATTTGAGCTGCTTGGTTGCTATCTTTAAAGATTTTTACTATATTCCTCAACAAATTTTGATGTCCATAAAAGCTTATAATCCTCTCCTAGCTTTAGACTTTCATTTTTGTGATGGATGATGGGACCAAATGATATCAACTTTGGTGAGCAGTACTTAGCAAACTTGTCATTTTGTCGCAACAAAGTAGGTACCCTTTGGATCTTGGGAGTTAAAATTTTATTCTTTTCATCAAATCTTTCGCCTACCTCTTGGATCTTGAAGTTACGGAGAACATACACTATAGTTAATCCTACCTTTACTTCTTCCTTACTTTCATTCCAAATTTCTGAAATGATTCATACACACACACACAAAATTAATTGTACTTTTAATCTTTTTATTATAGTTAATATGTGATTTTATTGTCTTAGTAATTTTTCATTCAAATTTAAGCCATAATTTTTTCCATTGTCACGAATCCACCCCTCAATTTTTAAATTACTATAATTAAGTCACGTCAGCTAATATTATTAGGAATTAGACACTAAATTAAGTGCTGAATTGAATTTTATTAATTGTAAAAGTATGGGAATTTGATTTGAATAATTTAAATTTATTAATTAATATTAATAACATTGTAAATGCGGGAACTAATTCAAAAAATAATGTTAAGTGATTGAGAAAGTAATTGACATGTGAGAAGGAATAATATATTTTATTGAGCTAGAGAGTTAGTGAGATGGAAGTAATTGATGTGTGAGAGTTTAAAACTTGAAAATAAGTGAACCAAATTGCTGTATTACCTTTCTTATTGTTATAGATTATAAATAAGAAAATGAATGCATTTTGTGCTGCAAACCATTTTCTGACAATTGAAAGCATGTGGCGTAAATGTACATTTTCCAGTATTTGAGATGTGGTAGAATGATATTTCGTCCGTTTTATTTAATCTTCGTTTTAATAAAATGTTTTTATTTTATTTTAATTGATATTTTATGATATTAATGAATGATTTTTTTTTAATTTTATCCTTGACAAACAATTAGTATATAAGTAAGAGTAAATAGTGTATGCAGTAATAATATAAAGAAATTTTACATTATCATCTAATTATAAATTATCATGTATGGTAAATTTATTGACTTTTATAATAATTATTTAAAAATCATACCTGACATGAATTTTAATTGGCTAACAGTGTAAAAACTTACATTGACAGTGTATAGAAATTAAACTTTATAAGTAATTAATCATGCTCTCTGATGAGAATTGAGAAGAAAAATGATACAATAAAGATAATTTAAAATTAGGAAGCTGGTCTAAAATTGTTAATTTACGAGGATGAGGATGGATGACGTAACTCTGCAAAAAATATAATGTATAAGGAAGTGTTTCAAAAAGCCAATTCTGATTAAGCGATTTTCCTTTTTTTTTTCTTCATACAATTAAGCGATCGATGTTCCTTATTGCATGATGTGTTGTGCTATGTCATTTTCTTACGCAACAAAAAGTAAATTTTTCTATTAATTTTGTACTTTCCTTGTATTGAAAATGAAGCCTTCTAAAAAAAACAAAAAGGTAATGAAGCCTTTGCTACCCTTCTGCCTTACAATCATTACATTTATCTGTCTTTTACTTTAGCTATAGGTTATTGGTTTTTATATATTTTATTTTATACTAGATAATAGATATTAGATATTAACACATTTGGATTTTGGAATAATTTATTAAGAGTTTAATGGTCATGCACTGACAATGTAAAATAGTTTTACACTGCCATCCAATTACAAGCCATCATTTGTTGTAAGTTTGTTAACTATTATAATAAATACTTTAAAAGTCATATGAATAGTGATTTGTGATTGAATAACAGTGTAAAACTTTTTATACTGACAGTACATGATCATTAAACTCATTATTAAATGTAAGTACAATATAGCGAAATTATTATAAAAAAATTGGCTAAAAATTAATATTTTTTAATTTTAAGTTTATACAATAACATTTAAAAGTAAAAAGTAATATTGAATGTTACAAATATTAAAAAAATTGTAATAGTTGGTTAAATGTAGTTTAATTTCTTTAATATTAAATATTTTTAATTTCATACACGTAGTTTTTATCCAAAACCTTAAATATAATTATAATTTTTTAAATAAAAGTTAGTTCATGTAGATGAGGACTACAACATAAGTATTGTTTTGGTTTAATTACATTTTTGCCCCCCAAAGTTTCACAATCATGCAAATTTTGCCTTCCTAAAATTTTTTCGCAGATTTTACCCCTCAATTTACAAAATATAACATTTTGCTCCTAAGTAGAAAAACTATCACAATTAAAGAAAAAATAACCACAAAATTGTCTTAACTATAGTGGTTTAAATGAAAAACTACTACAAAATGTCTTAATTGTTAGGGTTTTTCTATGTTAGGACAAAATTTACAATAATTTGTAAATTAGAGAGTAAAATTCACACAAAAAAAAAATTAGAACAAAATTTATGAGATTGTAAAACTTCGTGTAATATTTGAGGAATCAGATTCAATAATGCTTTTGTAACACAACTCGATAATTGCAATGATCAGTTAAATAGTTACACAACATATTGAATAACATCCTATACAACTTGACTGAATATTACACGGGTTGCTAATTATACTAATACACACACACACAATCTGATAGATCCCAACCCCACAAATTATTATTTGCAGGGCATATGAAGACCTAATTATACTAATACACACATGAGGAGATTACTCCTTCTCCAGCATTATCAATCATTTAGGATGTATGGCGAACCAGGTTTGGATAAAAGTGAGAATTAATGCTAGTGATGCAGCCAAAAAAGCAATCAAAGCCCACGAGGTATTGAAATGAGTATTGTAAGCTTGAGCCAACCAGGTCCTCCATTTATTACTGTAATGCTTTTGAATTTGCTGCTTAACGTCAGCATATTTCTTGCTGAAGGCAACGAGATTAGTGGAGAAATCGTCAGAGAAACCACTATATTTATTTCTTTTCCCCGTTCTCACTGTATGGACATCCTGCATAATGTTATGCAGGAAGTGGCGATGGCAGCTTTGGGAGGATGCGTCGGCCATGCGAGGAGGTAGCGACGACGATTCGCAAGCTTCCGACCTAAGAGACACGATGTAAAAATTCGCAGAGCAAAGGGATGAACATGTATTTGAATGGCGAGATTTGGGACAAGCTTTTGACCGAGACCTAAAAGGAGAGATGACCTTAGTCTGCAATGGCCTCTTGTATGTTCATTCCCTCTTGTAATGGGTATTTCAAAAAATTTAGAAGGAAAGGAGAAGTTTGTCACGTGAGTGCATTTGTATTTTTTTTTTAATTGTTAACTTTAATGTGTTGTCACTATTTTATTGGTTGGATCTAAATATGATGTGTTGGGTTCGTGTTCATATAAGACTTTCTTGAAATCATTTGTCCTATCTTTATGTCTCAATTCCCTGTCCCTCCAGTCAGAAGATGCCATCTCAATTAAAAATGGTATGTAGGTTTTCTATTCTTCTCACGTTTCTTTAACGACGTCAACTCATGGCTTCCCCTAACTTCTCTCCTGCCTACCACTTCTTCTCAACATTGTCAGCACGCTCGCCTTGCTTGATCGAGAGCCCCAAGAAAATAGGGCCTGTGAAGTTCCTAGCCATGGAGGCTGCAGCTCTGACATCGATCAAGTGTTTGATATAATAATCCTACAATTGAGGATATACAATACATAATTAATTTGAGGAAGGCATATACAATAGGAGGAGGTGAGAAGAAGAGTACCTACAACTACGAGGATACAAGGTCTTGGTTCTAACGTGAATTAGGGTGCATGAGGAGTTCTTCAAAAGATTTTCCTCAGCCCACTCCACAGCATGTTGGTTGTTTCGGTTGCTATTAATGCGATAACGGTGGACTCTTCTTCTTTTGCATCTTAAAAACAACCTTCGTCTCCTGTTCAACGAGGGGAAGTGTGAGTTTGACACCGTTAAAGAAACGTGAGAAGAACAAAGAACCTACATGGCATTTTTAATTAAGATTGCACCTTTTAATAGGAGAAACAAGAAATTAAGACACAAAGTTAGGACAGGTGATTTCCATCTACCACGGCCCATCAGTCACATCCTAATTAAGCTTAATAGATTGAACTACCAAACTATCAATAGTTTGTAAGTCATGCTTTATATATTACTAGTGTCTCACCCCTTGTAACACATGGGTATTAATTAATTAAAATATATAAAATTTTAATCTCTTTAAAATTTAAATAGAATTTTTTATTTCCATTAAGTATTATAAAAAATAATAATTTGGTACTATGAAGAAATAGAAACTAATACATAAATTAAAACAAACTTATTTATAAAATTGATAATTTCAAACAATTTATATATTTTTTTAAAACTTATATACAGTATTTTTAGTAGTTGAAAATTTTTGATTTTCTTTATTATAAATAAAAAAATTTAAACTTGACTTACTCTTCAATCATGAAACTACAACATATACTTGATCATGACAAAATACTGATCACACCCCACATGATCATTAGCATCTCAGTAATTTATTATTTAACTTTTGAATATAAAAGGGGATCAACAATTCTTCGTTTTGATTAGCTAAAATCCACAAGTTATAGGTTATGGTCAGCTAAAATTTTTCTTAATCATAGTTCAATTATTGCTATTATTATCATTTAGAATTAAGGTCAATTTCCATATAGTAAAATATTTATTTATTTTATATTTGAATCAATAGATTTTCAAATTTATTATTATTATGCATTAATTTTTTAATCTTATATATATATATATATATACTGATCAAATCTAATTCAAGATTACTAATTTTATGTTTAAGTCAATACTATGTATTATATAAATATTTTTATTATACCTTGATGTATTTAATTTGAATTGTTTGGTCTTCAAATTTTTTTTACCCAATTTAATCCTTTTATTTTTAAATCAAGCAAACTTAGGCATGTCAATTTTCATATGCTTAAAACTCTTAATTTACATTTCTTTTACTCATGTTCTTAATTAATTTGTTAGGTTGAAATGTTTTAAACTTTCTTTTGTTTCAAACTAACTAAAATATTAAATTTAACTAAAATAAAATATTTTTTCCACTCCATACCTTATTATCACATCTTATAAAACACTTTCAATTCTATCAATTTCCACTAAATTTATAATTTCTAAACTTTTAATTTTTTACAATTCAAATACCTAGCTATGATAAGAAAATAATAATTTAAAAATTTTAGTAAAAAATAATTTGACAATATGATCGCACAAGTATTTAATTTAAAAAGTAAATTAGACTTAATTAAAACTTTGAGATCAAAACTACATATAATTTTAACTAAAGAAGCTAAAAAATTAGTTAATATTTTTTCTAACAATGTCTTTCAAATATATCTCCACGTTAACAATGGACGTGAACCTAACTAAAAGTAAGAACTCGTACATAAAGCTTCAAAGGTAAATACAATATCTACTTCCAAAAATTATTACAAAATTACAACCTATTGCTATTTATTGAAGTAGTTACATTGAATAAAAAAAAATGGAAAGACATTAAAGTGAAGGCTGCACCAATTTATGAATTAAACAACTATTTGATACCTTCAGAAATGAAAAATTACTAGGATTAGTAGAGGAGACTATTGTGTGCTTGACCCATCATTTGAATTTGTTTTCCTACTCTTTAGTGTTTATGTGACAATCTACCAGTCAGAATATTTTATTAAACTGCATAAAGTTGAAGCACTTCGTGAAGACATACTAAAAGTACCATATAGCTTTGCATCATAGGCTCCACTATCTTCATCAAATATTAACTGTAACTTTCCTACTAAAATTTAACGAATCAATACATATGGTAGAAGTATAGATAACTATTACAAGCATTCACTCCATCATAACATGTAACTCTTCATACAATTCGTGAAGCATGAACAAACATGAACCTGAAATCTACAGAAGTAGGGAAAAAATTCAAGCTGATCTTAAAGTACTTCAACATAAACAATTGTGACCTAACAGAGAACCCAAATGCACACCCTTCCTAGTATCCTACCCCTATAAGCAACACCAAAAAGGATTGATATAGCAAAGAGCCAAATATTGTAACAATTAAAAAGGGTTTAACAATTAAAATCAATTTGTAAAAAAGTAAATAGGTTCAAGCATGTGATTGAGTGATTGCTCACAATGAAAAGGTAAGGAGGGAATATAAGATGCATATAACCATATTTCCAAGCAATATGAGCATAAGTTCAGTTTCTTATATCATTTTTTTTTATCATTCTTTGGGATAAAGTTCTCTCCCTCCCCAAACAACATGTTCTATGCTGCTTTTAAAAGCAGTGAGAACTTCCCACCAAGAATGTAGTTAAAGCATGTTTCCACTTCAACAAAATTGTTAAACCAATATAGTTCTAGTTTACTACATTTTCAGATCTTTGCAGGATAAGTTTTAATGAAATTAGAAGGATATACAGAGTAAAATTTTGGTGATGCTTTTTGTTGAATGAAGACAATCTAAACCATAAAACAGAACCATAACCATGAGAAAAGTATAAAAAGAGAAGAGAGGAAAGGAGAAAACAGAGCAATTTTGTATCTGCTGTAATACCACTCTATTATGGATTCTTCCATTCATATTTTTGTGAAATACAACAAAAATAATAGCCATACATCATACCCGTACTTGTTGTCAGCAAAAAGACATGTACCCACTACATTAGGTGTACAATTTTCCTCAAAAACAGACCAAACATACCCACTATCATAAGGATAGTGAATTACATCAGCAAAGAAGTATTTTAGAAAAGTTTTATATTAGTTAGCACTTTTGTTTTATTTACCATTTTATACATTTAATGTTTCTTCATCTGCTATTCGGAAAGAGTGGAGGTTGCAAGTAGATCAGTATGGTGCCCTTCCTCAAGAAAATATAAGCATTTGTGTATGTCAAAAAGTACTAATAAAGTAAATAATCCAGAATGAAAAATCTCAGCAACAAAGTTAATTTGTTTGATGTGCCACCCCTTTTCAGTAAGTAAAGTCTCCAATTTCAGGAATTGAGTAATGACCTGCAAAGAATTTTACATAGTTAAGCTCTAGTAAGAAAATTAATAAAGAGGGTCCTATGTCTAATACCAACCACAATCAGTATATGAGCAATGAAGGGCCCATTTTTGCAGCCTTCAGACGCAAGAAAGCAATTCACGCTTTTATCTCCATCATTAAAGGAAACTTCAAGTTACCATTGAGAACTCAAGAAAACAAAACCTGAAGAATCGCACACGAACCCAAATCAAATACCCCAATCATCAATTGAAAAAAAAAACTGAAACAGAGTAATTGGTGTGATAAATTTTCTCTCTTTGTAAAATGATTTTTTCTCAATTTGAACAGCGTAGCTAGCGTGATAAATCTTAACCCTAATCAAATGAATTTTAAAAAAGTCCTCTGATTCTCTATGTAATCCTTTACTTTCTCTACATTATATCTCACTGCAAGCACATAGAAGTCAAAATTGTAAAAAAACAATGGCAAGTAAAATGAAATTTCTACGTAACTGGTGAAGGGAAATTTGAATGAGAGTAAAAAGAACCGAGATTAACACCCCACCAAACCAAAGTCATCCATCGCAAACCTAGAATCAATCAATAGGAAAAGAGGAAAGAAATTAATTAGAAGAAAACTAATAAAATGTTAGATTGAAAGGGGTAGTAAAAAATGGCTTGTTAGTTCCTGCTTAACACCAGTCATAGGAAAAAGCTAAAATATTATATGTATAGACGATTTTACAGATACACCTTAGAATACTAGTAGTTTTATTTGCCCCTGCTTAACACCAGTCATAGGAAAAAAATCAAAAAGATTTACTTAAACAAGCCTGTAAGAAATGGAAGCAGTCATTGATCATCAAATTGATGGGGAAGAGGGTGGCCATGAGATTTCTAAAAACTAGACTCCAAAATTTATGGAAACCCCAAGGAGAAATGGAATTCATTGATTTAAAAAATGATAACTATGTGGTGAGATTCGCTAAGCAGGCTAGTCTTGCAAAAGTTATCTTTGGTGGACCATGGATGGTTTTAGACCACTATCTTTTTGTGCAGAGATGGAGGCTAGAGTTCTAAACAATGAAGGATGATTTTAGAAGAGCAGCAGTTTGGGTTTGTATACCTGGGTTACCAATTAAGTATTATGATAAACATATTTTATGGACTATTGGCAATGGGATAGGATGCACAGTCAAGGTAGACTCCAATAGGACATTGTGGAAGATGTGTAAAGAACTAAAATGGCCCGCTTATAGAAGTTGACCTCTAGAAAACATTGATTTCCAAATTTGAGTTGAATGGAAGATACTATAAGGTTGAATATGAAGGATTGCACAAATATGCTTCACGTGTGGTCGCTATGGCCATAAACTTGAAGACTGCCCATTCAATGTTGCTCCTAATAGCAAAGAACATGGGGAAAAATGTATAACTAACGCAAGTGGAGAAACAATCACCGTTGAAGATAACAACAATGACCCGTTCGAGCCTTGGATGTTAGTTTCTTAGGAGGCTAGAAGAAGAAGAAGAAGAAGAAGGATGACAGTTAAAAATGGTCGGGAATAGGTGACACAGAAAAGCCCACCCAAAAAGCAAGACCTTGGTGCTATGAAAGAGGGCATCAATTGCTTTACGCTGTGTTTGGTAGGGAGGAGAGAAATAGAGGAAGAGGAAATAAGTAAAAGAGAAGAGAAGTAGGTAAGAAATAGAGTGAAAATAGAAGTTGTTTGGTTGGAGAGAAGTAAAGAAGAAATAGAAGAAAAGTTTGCTTTTTGATTTTTGGAAATTTGGAGTAAAAGAATAAAATTACGTATATAACCTTCATGATTCGGAATGATACAGAGAAAATATATTCGAATATGTGATATGTATATTCGAATATGCAATATCACATATTCAAATATGTGACTGCATATTCGAATATTTCATACACCGCTTGTCCAATTTTTCGATAATATTTTCTCAATTCTTCAAAAAAAATATACAAATATATGCAGTGTAGTACATACAAGTTATTATTTTATTCCAAATCACCATATCCAACTGTAATCACTCACGATATTTAACACCAACTTTCATAAAAATTATAAATTTTCAACCAATAATATACTTAAATCATTCTAGAGTAACAAAAAGTAACAAAAGGTAGAGGGTAATAATGGAAATAGTATTGCACGTTCGCATTTCTTCGCAAATCCGCGCATATTTGTGACGATGTTTTTTAGCGTGAGACCCACTAAAATTTTAAAAACTTTCACGCTATTTCACCGATACCAAACGAACAGAAATTGTTAGGATCCTCTCACTTCGGCGTTTTTCTCTTCTCTTCTTCGCTACTTCACTGCTACCAAACACAGCGTTAAAGTTTTGCATGAAGGAAGTAACGTGGTAGTGGACAAAGGAGACATAATGGATGTGCAACAACCCATTGTGGGGTATGAAGAATAGATTGGTCATGCTACGGGATGCTCAAAAAAAGGTGTGAAAGTGAATAGTGCTTTGGGAACCATGAAAGAAGATAAAGACCAACAAGTCTCTTTATGAAGGACTAAGCACATAGCAAGGCAGATAATCCATCCATAAAGGACAAAACTGGCATAAAGATGCAAGCTACTAGCTTACATGGTCACGCGATTCACATTGGACAAAGAACTGGGCCCTCTACCCAAGTTGTCAACATGTTGGAAGAAGAAGGATGTAAAGGTTCAAAAGATAAGAATATTGTCACATCTTGCTCAGACCAACAACTTTCGCATAAGAGAGCAGGGGAATTAAATATTCTTCAATCCATGATTAAAATACAAAAAGAAATGGGGTTGGTGACAAATAACCCCTATCCTTTGGACGACCCACCTTTATGGAAATTGTTGCGGAGTGTTCTAATGACACAGATATCAAATACAAAAATTGAACGCACTAGTTCAAAATTATTATTTATTAAGAAAGCACCAAACTGTATAGAATACTGAACAAATGGTATGCTCGTGGTGTATCCTAGCACCATAACGAGATGTATTTTATGATTGGAGCAGTGCACTAGACAACCAACTCGCAAGATATCAAGCACACTTTAAAACAAAATCATAAAAAAGATAATTGATTTCCACAAATTATAAAGAATCTCCAAAAGATTCATAATAAACCATGAAAGTAATAAGCTTGTAATTGGAGAGAACTGAACTGAGAATAATCGAAACCCACAAAATTACCTTAAACTTTTGAAACCCATAAATCGAAAAGCACTAAAACCCATAGAAATGCAGCACATTAGACACGTCATTTCCAATTCATCTTACTTTTATACATAAAAGTAAAATAAGAATTAATAATTTATACCGTGAGGGCAACAACAGTGGTGGCTTTGACAACCAAACCCTTCAAACGACCCGCACAATGAAACTTAAGCCTTGCAAATGACGAGAAGAGAGATTCGGTCGATAAGCAGAGAGATTTGGCTCTCAAGTATGTGGCCTAGGACAAATTGAAGCAGCTCCTTCATGTCAACAACGAAGGTAACTGTGTGAACGCCATGTGAATTGTACCACTTGAGGTGCTTGGTCCTCGCTCCAAGCCACCCCAACAACCCGATCTTTGCCTTCGTAAACAGCATTTTGGGTCTTCGAAGCTAGGTTCCAAACGAACGTGCCACCTTGCGAACAAGAAAGAAAGCTAGGTCGAAAAGTTGAGAGTTTGGGAAGAGGTAAGAGAAGAGACGGGGAACCTGTGGGGATCTGAATTTGGACGAGGTGTAGAGAAAACATCTGACTTTTCAAAATAAAAGGGCGTCCTT
The DNA here is from genome assembly GCA_004329165.1 of Spatholobus suberectus. Classification (NCBI taxonomy): domain Eukaryota; kingdom Viridiplantae; phylum Streptophyta; class Magnoliopsida; order Fabales; family Fabaceae; genus Spatholobus; species Spatholobus suberectus. The sequence continues at coordinate 7,663,013 of CM014735.1, forward strand.
CGCCTGGCGAGCTGTGCGTTTGGCCTGACTAGCTGTGGTTTTTCTTTCACACATACACGAAGGATTCACCGAAATTTATAATCTTCAATAAATTTCAATTAATAACAGAAAAAATATTTGAGAGAGGGTCGCTAATTAGCATTTCAATTTTATTTTATATTAGATATTAACACATTTAGACTAATTTATTAAATATAACTACAGCATAGTAGAATTGTTATTAAAAATTTGGGCTAAAAATTATTATTTTTTAATTTTAAGGTTATACAATAACATTTAAAAGTAAAAAATAATACAGAATGTTATAAAATATTAAAAAATTGTAATAATTGGTTAAATATAGTTTAATTTCTTTAATATTTAATATTTAATATTTTTAATTTAATAAATAATTTTTATCCAAAACCTCAAATATAATTATAATTATTTTAAATAAAATTTAGCTCGTGTAGATGAGTACTACAGCACCATAAGTATAATTTTTGTAAACTATTTGAGGAATCAGATTCAATAATGCTTTTGTAACGCAATTCGATATTTGCAATCATTAAATAGTTGCACAACATATTCAATAACGTCCTATACAACTTGACTAAATATCACTCCCAGATGTTAATGATCCCCTGATAAACACGGGTTGATAACTAGCAAGTTATGCTAATACACACACACAATCTGATCGATCCCAACCCTGCAAATAATAATTTGCAGGGCATATGAAGACCTTATTATACTAGCAAACACATACACAGACGAGATTACTCCTTCTCCAGCATCATCAATCATTTAGGATGTATGGCGAACCAGGTTTGGATAAAAGTGAGAATTAATGCCAGTGATGCAGCAAAAAAGGCAATCATAGCCCACGGGGTATTGAAATGAGTATTGTAAGCTTGAGCCAACCATGTCCTCCATTTACTTCTGTAATGCTTTTCAATTTGCTGCTTAACGACAATATATTTCTTGCTGAAGGCCACGAGATTTGTGGAGTATTGGCCACAGTACATTTTAGTTGGCAAATCATCACCCAATTCATTAAAGAGATTGGCCAAGTCTTCGTCGCTTCCGAGTAAGTTTTGAAATACACCACTTGATCTGAGTTCCTTCACATCTTCAGCATTGTCAATCAATGAATCCATTAAGGAAAAGAATGAGCAACATTCATATTTGTAACGAACATCTGGACACATCTCATATGCTATGAGGTTTCGAAAAAAATAGGGCGTGACATCGTTGAACAAAAATATTGAGAGTCTCAATTCCCCGCTAAACCACTTAGAGGTGAAATGAACGTTACTCCATGTCCATGCATAGTCATCTGTGTATGATGAATTTGGCATCACTCGAATCCCTGCTTTTTTTAGATCTCGTATGTTCTTATAAGTATGCCAAATAGTAATATCATCTGTTTGATTATTGTGTTCATCACCATCATCTTGTTGGTTTGGGATTGTATTTACCTCCATTTGATTGCACGTGCCAATGCTGCTAATCTTTTGGGGTGACAGGTACATTGAGCGAGCATAATCGAGTATATGAATTGGTTTAGGATTTTGGACTGAGACTGTTACGGATCCCTCTCGTTTGGCTTCACCCAAGCTAAAATGATTGGAAAATAAATATTCCAAATCGGCTCCTTCCTTTTTGCTTAGCATCTCAAGCAATCTCCTTGGAAGTTGGTTCTCCAACAAAAGCATATCTCTCCAAATATACATTAGTTGGTCGAGCTTAAGGTTTAGTGCTTCTGGACACTTATTGTCAATATTTTCCATGAAATGAAGCAAAGAACATCCATCCACAAACAACATCCAACCAAGACAATTGTCATCATACTTTCCTTCCGGTATTGCATCCTCAGCAAACTCGTTCTTCAATTCTTCGATATTATCTTTTATCCTTGTAAGCAAAATTTGAACTGCTCGGTCGGCATCTAGATTTTCACTGTAATTTGCAACAAATTTTGATGTCCACAGAAGTTTAAAATGCTCTCCTTGCTTTGGATTTTCACTACCGTGATGGATGGGACCAAATGAGATCATCTTTGGTGAACAGTACTTAACAAACCTGTCATTTTGTCGCAACAAAACAGGTATCCTTTGGATCTTGGGAATTGAATTTTGATTCATTTTATCAAATCTTTGTTCTGCCTTTTTTAGTTGGGCGAGCCTTTGATCCATAACACCAGCTAATTCACCGCTCATTTTATAATGGTTTTGGAGTTGGCGGGTCTTGAACTTTTTTTGCTAAACTAGAATACAAATACCAAAGTTATAAGAGGCAAAACCTAAAAAAATAAATAAAAGGGAAGTACTCATCATTACCTCTGGATTTGGTGAGACTTTGAAGTAATGGAGAGAGTGCGTCACTAAGTCTTACCTTCTCGTTTTTCCTTTCTTTAATTCCAAATTTCTGAAACGATTGACAAACAAAAAAATTAATCGTACGGTTGATTTTTTTTATTATGGTCAATATGTGATTTAATAATTTTTCATTCCAATTTAATTCATGAATTTTTCAATTGTTACAATTTGCCCTTCAATTTTTTAATTACCACAATTAAGTCTTTATATATATCAAATTTCTTTTAAATAAAACTTTCAATTTTTTTTCAAAATCTCTATAAATGACCTATTTTAAACCATTTTCTACTTGAAATTCACCAATCCAAACATCATATTTCACCTAAAAATAAATAAAATAAATCTTATATTTTTCCTTTTTTAAAACTTTAACCTCACACCTTACAAAATCTTTAAATTTCATTAAATTTTCTCCATTTGGACCTTCTAAATAATTTTCTATCTCAAATTCATCTTTTGCTTCTTATTACTCGAGGAACTTGATTGTAAAAACAAAAAAATTAAGGGACAAAATTCGAGCTAATAGTTATGGAGAGTGAGGAACATAAATGCAATCAAGCAAAAAATACAAACAAGTAAAAGACACATCAATACATAGCAGAAAATTATTAAAGGAGAAAAATTACACATAAATCATAGTAAAATGGTAAAAATTTAATTAAGTAAAAGAAGTAAAAGATACATCAATACAGGGCAATGACATTCCTTATATATTTATAAGCTTATACCAGTTTTTGCAATTTTCAGATGTAAATTAATAAAGCAATACAAACCATTACATGAATACATAGCACACTTGTATAAAATGTTATAGTCGAGAAGAGAACAAAAAATAGTGTGAATTTTTTTTTTAAATGTGAGAAATTTTAAAAATATGAAGAGTTGTGTTGTTTTGTTTAAATTGAAGAGTTGTCTTGATTCATTTAAAATAAAGGAATGTATTGATTCATTCATTTGAAGAGTTGTTTTTCTTCATTTAAATTACAAATTGTCTTGGTTTTTTTGGATCAGCGTGTTATTGGTGTCAAGTATCTACTAACTTTGTCAATAACTAATCTTTATCGGAAAACCTGGTTGGCCTCCTTTAGTAGGGTCTTCCCTCCCAACCATGTTTCTTCTATTTACAAGCTTCGAACTCGAGATCTTATTTAAGAGATTTGAGCCCAATTTAACTTAAACCAATGAGATGTTTCATGCAAGTTAATTATAAATATGTGAATTAAAGAACATGTTCTTACATAAATATGGTTATATAATTTTCCTTATTATTTATATTGTCATTAAATGCGTGGTTCAGTGTATAATTTCCGTGTTTTCTCCTTGTCTAGGTGCTAAAACCATAAAGCAATTTCCTTTGCTAACTTAATGTGATCATTGCAGTACAGAAAATGAACATAACAATCTCATGAGAGGAAAAAAAGGAATACACATGTATACACTGTAGCACATTTTTTCTAAAGGCGATGATATTCCTTTTCATTGTTGAGCTCTTTAGTTTCTAGCAGTTTTCTTATTACTGCGAAGAAAAAAAGTAAATATTTGGAGATTGGCAGGCTGTCAACGCATATAAAGACAGTGGAATCATCTATAATGCTATTATTGAAGGTTTTAATACTTACATGCAATTCCTTAGATGCTTTTAATGTTGTTCTTCAATTAAAATTAAAATTTCACCTCAATAATCCATGTAATAAATGTTTACATTAAATATTAGCATGGATTTTTAAGGAAAAACTTCAATTCCCACAGAAGAAAACGTCTAAGTTTTGTCCTTTTATGAGACCGTACCTTCAAGTGTTAAAAATTTATTTAGCGCATTCAAAATGTCTTTTTGCAATCACTTCTCTCTCTGCCCTTTATCTTCCTTTTCCTCTCCTGCTATTTTCATGTACTTAGTGAAATTTAATGCTCAAGGGTCCTTTTTCTGTTTTATTTTCTATTCTTAGATATCAGCCAAAGCTCATTTTTTGAAGGAAATCAGAACCAAGGTTTTAAATTGTCATCATGGTTGCGGTGGCGGTATGTTTCGTCAAGCTCTTTAATATTGTGAAAAATTATGGACAAATGTAGCTGATACGACTACAATTATGGTTGCAGAGACCCCCCAAACCTTGATGTTATGGTTAAAATTGCAGTTGCAAACCCTTTTTTAAAACAGTGATCAGAACTAAAGCTATTTGCACTTGTATAATTATTCTGGTCTAAAAAGTTGTAGCAATAGCCTCCGTGAACTTTGTATTTAATGTTATTATCTGAAAATCTGTTGCTTTATAGGCATTTCTATTTTATTCTCCCACCCACTGGAACCATTCTCTCAGGCCCCCATTTGGTCACTCCAACAATTCCCGCATCACTTCTCGCTCCGTTAAGCCACCAATGCCATTAACAAGGTTCCGTGCGAAGGTGAACCCCATATACACACAGTCACAAACTCCCCGTCTGTTCTTGCTTACCATCTTCACCTTCACATGCTTCTACCCGTGTTTGTGTTAGGTTGCTGATATGCATGCTTATGGGATAATTGAATTAAATAATTTTTTCCGGCTCATCTTACTTACACGGATACAAGCCTGGTACCATTATTATAGCAATCATTTTGAAGTGTCTGCTTCTCCTTTAATTTCAAATGAATTGCCCCTATTCTGCTTTTTGTTATATTTCGCTTAGTGAAGTTATAGAAAAAGATTTGAAAAAATAGTCGAATATTCTTGTATGAAATTGAAAAAGATAGGATCTAAATAGAGCAAAAAGGAGGAGGAGGTACCTGATGGTGAAGTTGTTAAGGATTAATCTTCAGCAATTCACTTTAACATGCACAACTCCACTCTTAAGATTTTGAAATTATAACCAACTTCTTCAGATTTATCTCATTTTGCTGGAATAATGTTGCTTTGTATAATATACGTTCAAGCTAAACCAAGTCCTTCAAATGAGACAAGTCTGTGCTAGAGTCAACACCATGTATGGATAGTATTCAAAAGCTGGTTTGTCAATTTAATGAAATGGGTCCTGTTTCAATCGCTAAACAATTGGCTCTAATTATTGCTATCAGTGCAACTGTTCTATGGGTTAAGGACAATGTGTCACGGCCCACGAGTCCCATGATTCACATGCTAACTAAGCTTAATAGATTGAACTATCAATAGTTTCTCTAATTCCTGCTTTATACATTGTTCATTCAAGCTAAACCAAGTCCTTCAAATGAGATAAGTCTATGCTAGGGTCAACACCATGTATGGATAGTATTCAAAAGCAGGCTTGTCAATTTAAGGAAATGGGTCTTGTTCCAACCGTTAAACAATTGGCTCTAATTATTGCTATCAGTGCAACTGTTCTATGGGCTAAGGACAATGTGTCATGGCCCACGAGTCCCATGATTCACATGCTAACTAAGCTTAATAGATTGAACTATCAATAGTTTCTCTAATTCTTGCTTTATACATTATTCATTCAAGCTAAACCAAGTCCTTCAAATGAGATAAGTCTATGCTAGGGTCAACACCATGTATGGATAGTATTCAAAAGCAGGCTTGTCAATTTAAGGAAATGGGTCCTGTTCCAACCGTTAAACAATTGGCTCTAATTATTGCTATCAGTGCAACTGTTCTATGGGCTAAGGACAATTTGTCACGGCCCACGAGTCCCATGACTCACATGCTAACTAAGCTTAATAGATTGAACTATCAATAGTTTCTCTAATTCCTGCTTTATACATTATTCATTCAAGCTAAACCAAGTCCTTCAAATGGGATGGGTCCTTGCTAGAGCCAACACCATGTATGGACAGTATGCAAAAGCTGGCTTGTCCATTTAGTGAAATGGATCCTGTTCCAACCGTTAAACAATTGGCTCTAATTTTTCTATCAGAAACTGTCCAATGGGCTAAGGACAATGTGCCACGAGTCACATGCCAACTAAAGCTTAATAGATTGAACTATGAATAGTTTCTTATTCCAGCTTTATATAATACAGAAATGCTGAATAATACGAATTCTTTTTGGTCTAGATGCACAGCTGTGTTTTCCGTACAATGTCCATTATATATATATATATATATATATATATATATATATATATATATTAATTTTTCAATCAATATTTATTTTGAAAAGTAATTTTCTTACGCATATATTTCATGCTATTCATGCATAAGCTATTCGTCTTTCAGGTGAGAATTTTTCAAAAATTAATTTTATGCGTGAGAAATAATAGAAATAAAAGTCGCTTTTTCCTCTAGCAAAATTCAAATCCCATTCACTAAGAAAAAAAAAAACACATCTTAATTACCACTATACTAAACCAATTAATAATTAAATATCTTTTTTATCTGGAAAGCCTAAGGTAAGGGCTTGGGCCACCTTATACTTGGGTTGGCCTTGCTACTACCTACGTAACTCATGTGATGCATGGGTTATATGTGAGGCTGCTGAACATATTTTAAAAAATATTCAAATTTAAAATATATAGAAGTTCATATAGAAGTTTATGAGGAATTGATATTGATATCAATGTTATGGGTAAATAGTAAGGGTATGTATCGATGTTTTTTACAAGGGTTAATTATATTTTTGGTCTCTCATTTTTTGTCAATTTTTGTTTTTAGTTCCTCAAAAATATTTTGACTAGTCATAGTCCTTCATATATTTTTCGTCTGTGTTTTTAGTCCTTGCCGTTAAGTGATGACGTGACAGCCATGTGGCAATTTTTTTTTATTTTTAAAATTGATAAAAAATGTAAATTATGAAAATGGTCTATCATTTTACACGATTTACGTTTTTAGTCCCCCAAAAAATAGTTTGACCGGTTTTAGTCCCTCAAAATTTTGTCATTCATGTTTTTAGTCCCCCCCGTTAACTTACACAGTTAAACTTTAATAATTAATCAATTATTATTTTCACATATTATTATTTTAGACATTATTTCACAACAAAAATGCAAAAAAAGAAAAAAAAAGATTACTTGTAAAGGATAATCAAAGAGGTTAGATTGCTAGTCTTTTCATAAGAGATTACGAATACCTTCAATTATCGAAGCTTAGGGATGAAGATGTAAGAGAAGTGTTGTGATAAGCTTTTGAGCTATAATTAATTAATAAATTATTGGTTAAAATAAATTTTGAGGAAAAAACTTGTATGAGTGTAAATAATAATTAATTGATTAATTATTAAAGTTTAATTGTGTAAGTTAATGGGAGGGACTAAAACATGAATGACAAAATTTTGAGGGACTAAAACCAGTCAAACTATTTTTTGGGGGACTAAAAACATAAATCATGTAAAATGAGGGACCATTTTCATAATTTACATTTTTTATCAATTTTTTTTAAAAAAAAATTGCCACATAGCTGCCATGTTAGCCTAGTAGTCCACGCGGCAAGCCACATGACAGCCCATGTGGAGCCACGTCATGACTTAACAGTTCAAGTTAACGGCAGGGACTAAAAACACAGACGAAAAATTTATGAGGGACTATGACCAGTCAAAATATTTTTGAGGGATTAAAAACAAAAATCGACAAAAAATGAGGGACCAAAAACATAATTAACCCTTTTGACAATTACTTTAACCGAAAGTACCATCCAGGATCTGTTAAATATTGAAATGTGATGGGTAAACATATTACTGTGGGCCATATACAGTAGGTAGTTTTAACAGTAAACGCATTGGGGAAGTGAGGTTAAGGGCCCAAGACTCAAATGAGTTCTGCTACAACACACTTTTTAATATACTTTCTTTAATACATACTTTGCAATTGGTTAAAATTTATTAAAAATTATAGAATTACAGTGAAACTCGTTAAATAAGAAGTGAGACCTTCACAATATTATGATTCCCAATAAATTTTATCTAATAATAAAATGTGTGTTTAAAAGAGTATGTCAAATAATGTGTTATTAACTTTTCTGTTGATACCATCTAGTGACGAAGCCCGAGGGCAACTCAAAGAGGGAGAACTTGTTGTGTGGTGAACACAAGAATGTGTTTCCGGTGAGCTCCCACAGTGGTTGATGGCGTCCCCGACGGTGGCACCGACAAGGACTTCGATGCTTAAGTCAGTATAGGTCTCAATATGAGTGAATATGAGAGAAAGCTTGTGTACCTAATGGGTGTGGAGTCCTTTATGTAGTGTGTTTTAGAGGGAAACTCTGCTAGAGTTAGGTGCCATGTGGTAGCATGCGTTGGGGTGCCTTCCTACACACGTTATTTGCCATTAGGCGCTTCCCATGTTGTGCCAGGATAAAGGTGAATGTTTGCTGGGATAGAGGTGGACTCAATCCGAGATAGCATGGGTTTATGGGCCGGGATACTCGAGGTATACACTAATCGGGATAGATGACGTGGGAACCGACTTATATCAGTGGATCCGAGTAACCTCCAAAATAGTTGCCCCCAAGTCGGTGATGCTTAGAGAAGCATTGTCGGCTTAAGAGTCTAAGTAGGCCCTATAACAGTTGCCCCCCCCCAGCTGGTAATGCTTAGAGAAGCATTGTCGGCTTAAGAATCTAAGTTGGTCCCGTCAATGGCGAGCTAAAGATATGCAAAATGCATATGTCGCTTCTCTATTGAGCTGCCGCTTTTTGCTTTGCTTTGCTTTTGTGCCTGAAATGAATTTCAACATATATATTCGTTATATATACCTTTTGCCTTTTTTGTGCCTGATGAGCCTTGTATATGTCCGACGAGTTAGAACTCTTCTTATCTCGGTTGGAGTGATCTTCCTACCTCGGCTAGAGCGAATCCACGTACACGGGGTAGTTCACATGACTTTGCCTTCATTTTTAGCGATCATTCTACCCCGGCTAGAGCGAATCCACGTACATGGGGTAGTTCGCATGGCTTCGTCTTCATTTTTAGCGATATTCCTACCCTGGCTGGAGTGGGGTAGTTCGCATGGTCTCGTCTTCATTTTTAGCGATATTCCTACCCTGGATGGATCGACTCCATGTATACAGGGTAGTTCGCATGGCTCCGTCTTCATTTTTAGCGATACTCCTACCTCGGTTGGAGTGGGGTAGTTTGCATGGCTTCGTCTTCGTTTTTAGCGATATTCTTACCCCGGCTGGAGCGGGGTAGTTTGCATGGCCTCGTCTTCATTTTAGCGGGGTAGTTCGCATGGCTTCATCTTCATTTTTAGTGATATTCCTACTCCGACTAGAGCGAATCCACGTACACGAGGTAGTTTGCATGGCCTTGTCTTCATTTTTAGCGATATTCCTACTCCGACTGGAGCGACTCCACGTACACGAGGTAGTTTGCATGGCCTCGTCTTCATTTTTAGCAATATTCCTACCTCAGCTAGAATGACTCCACGTACATGAGGTAGTTTGCATGGCCTCATCTTCATTTTCAGCAATATTCCTACCCCGGCTGGAGTGGGGTAGTTCACATGGTTTCGTCTTCATTTTTAGCGATATTCCTACCCGACTGGAGCAGGGTAGTTTGCATGGCTTCGTCTTTACTTTTAGCGATATTCCTACCCCGGCTGGAGCGACTCCTTGTACACGGGATAGTTCGCATGGCCTCATATTCATTTTTAGCGATATTCCTACATCGGTTAGAGTGACTCCACATACACGAGGTAGTTCGCATGCTGTTGTCAGCTTTTCTTTTTTATTTTTTGTTTTTGACCTACAAAATAATTGTAAATGATTTTGACCATTTTGTCCATGCATGCCCCCGAGTCGGCTGTAAATCTACCTTAGGAGGCGATTTGTCGGTCCTGCAATTTCTTTTAGATAGACATAGAGTAGCTTGCATGACGGCATAGTTAATGTCAGTAAAATTAAATAAAATTGAAGCTATAATGTTTATTAACTTAGCCATCGTTTGCTTCTGTGTGAAAGTTCTCTTTACGAAATTAAACCGCACGAGCAGTACTCTATGCTTACATAAAGTCGTTTCCTGTTATTGATAGTTCCTGTAAGGGAGTAGCTTTTACTTTGAAGGTTTGTATGCCACCTCAATGTTAGCTACCCCGTTTGAATGAAGGATGACGTTGATGGCTTGAGTGTTGAGACCGTGTTATACTACCCCAGCTCAAGAATGTATGATGTTGAGCTCGGTTGATCGTAACTTTGGTATGTCAGCACTTGCTCTGACACATACCCCGGAATCAACAGCAAACAGGTGCTTTCATCTCGGAGATATTTGAATTTTGGAATCAAACATCACTTTACCCCCAAAGGTTGCTAGCTCAAGTGGTTCGGCGCTTGTGGATATCGAAGTCGGCACATTGCAGAGCAGGAAAGTAAGATGTGTGTCCATCTTAGGCATAGCATGCAAGTTGATTCTTGGTGCGGATTTAATTGTGATCATTGAAATATTTACTCTTGCATTAGTAGTGTATGTTCGGCATTGAAATCGTGATCTCGGCCAATTGACACGTTTGCATCTTGACATGTGAATGAATCAGTCGACTTTCTCAAGCAGGACTATGTCGGCGTGGGGAGCTATTTCTCCAGAGTGGAGAGTGCCCCATCCTTGGGCTCCTAGATCTCTCTTTCCTAGACGGTGAAGGGCATCGTCTTGTGTCAGTGCAACCCCCGTTTCACTTGACAAAGCGGTCTAATCTTCCCCGTCTGATTGGCATTTCAATTGCATCCGTCAACTGAAAGCATTCGTCTATATCATGCCCGGTTGCCCTATGATATCAACAGTATTTGGATTGATCCCCTCCTTCTTTGTTCTTTATCGGCCTCAGAGGCTTTACTCCTTCCTCTACAAACTTGGCGTTGAATACCTCGTTCAAAATTCTTCCTCTAGAGGTGTTCAGCGGCGTATATTCTTCAAACCTCAGGCCTCTTTTATATAGACCACGGTCCTCGTGACACGGCGGTTTGTCGGCTTTTGCCTACGGATTTTTCTTCTGTGTTTCAATCTCGGCCGTCTTCACTTTCCCGGCCTCCAGCGCATTTTTGTAATTGATATACTTCTTCACTTTTTTCAGAAACTCCTCCATCGAAGCCGGAGGGGTCTTAGCAATCGACATGAAGAAAGGCGAGCTTGGCTTTACTTCGTCCTTGGCCAGCATTAAAACCACTTCGGGTTGTAGATTATCCGCAACTCATGCCTCCTGGTTGAATTTGCCAATATACTCTCTCAGCGGTTCATCTGCGCCCTGGCAGATAATCCTCAGATTGGCCTCAGTTTTTGGCCTGGCCTTGCTAGTCACGAAGGTGGTTTTGAACTTTTCCCTCAACGTCGTCCATGAGTCAATGGACCTCGGTTCCAGAGATTGGAACCACTTCAGCGCCACTCCCTTCAACGAGAGCGGAAATGCTCTACACATCAATGAAGCTGACACTCCTTTGTAAGACATTGCTAACTCGAACACCAAGAGGTGGTCATTAGGATCAAAAGATCCATCATATAACTCCAAAGAAGGCAGCTGCTGTAGCTGCTTCGGGACCTGCAAATTCAAGATCCTTAGTAGGAAAGGAAGGTTGAACAGAACCAACTCATCCTCCTCGTCCACCTTTGTTGCCATGTGCACGTCATGCATCTCGAGCGCAAGGTTCAGAGTAGATGCGGCAGACCTCTTGGTGTGGTCGTAAGTATTCTCCATAACCTTCTTGTTGTCTCTCTTCTCTCGGAGTTCAACAATGATCTTCTCCTGCTCCTTCAACGTCTCTCTCTGTTGTTGCAGTAGCGTAGCAAGGTCCGCCATGGTGACGGACGGTCTTGGAACAGCATTCGCACTGGGAGCCGTTTCAGGAGTGGCAGAAGCAGCCTCGCCATCCTTAGGCGACGATGGTAGAAGCTCCGGTGGCGAAGGTGCTGCAGCGAACTTGCAATTTCTTGTGCTGACCATCACGTTCTTCAAAGAATGAAGAAAACGAAATGAAGAGAAGAGAAACATAAAACGTTTCCCACAGACGATGCCAATGTTAAGTACTAAACATAAGAATGCGTTTCAGGTGAGCTCCCACCATGGTTGATGGCGTCCTCGGCGATAGCACCTACAAGGATTTCGATGCTTAAGTCAGTATGGGTCTCAATATGAGTGAATATGAGAGAGAGCCTATGTACTTGATGGGTGTGGAGTCCTTTATGTAGCATGTTTTAGAGGGAATCTCTGCTAGAGTTAGGTGCCACGTGGTAGCATGCATTGGGGTGCCTTACTACACACGTTACTTGCCGTTAGGTGCTTCCCATGCTGTGCTGGGATAAAGGTGAATGTTTGTCGAGATAGAGGTGGACTTAATCCAAGATAGCATGGGTTTATTAGCCGGGATACCCGAGGTATATACTAACCGGGATAGATGATGTGGGAACTGACTTATATTAGTGGATTCGAGTAACCTCCAGAACAGTTGCCCTAAGTCGGTGATGCTTAGAGAAACATTGTGTGCTTAAGAGTCTAAGTAGGCCCCATAACAAAACTCAAGAATGAAACTAAGGAAAGAATTGATTTGTATTCTTGTTCATATCTGTAGAAGAGCCGCAATATATATATATATATATATATATATATATATATATAAGAGAACTACATATAAGCAAGTCAGAACTAACAGAAATTAGTTTTGCAAGTACAACTGCATCTCAATGATTTCTATATTATATTACAGGTGGAGTCTTTATTGCATTTGGGGTCTTTTATTGTTGAAAAATTGCTTGCCACGTGATTTTGTGAACGGGGTTTAAAAAGTTGTGTAACTTTACTTTGTAAAGGGTGATTTAACGTAAGTACTACATGTATGATTCAACTCTATTAATAGTTTTGGTTCTTGGTTGACTCCAATGTTCAATTCTATGTTGTTCTTGTGATACTCTGAACTCTAAAGGAAGCATTTTCCAGGGTTTAGGTTTTTAATTGTTGTATGAATAGGTACTTTTCGTTGATTTTTCGTGTCAAGGATCCCAGTCTTGCTATTATACTCCAAGTTGCTCTCAATCTGAATCCCGATGAATGGAAGATAGTTAAGCGGAGCTTAGAACAGGGGTATGTCTCTTGGTTTATAGGTAGACATGAGTATTTGAAATGATATGGTACATACATATCCTATTTTTTTTTAAATTAAGATTTAGGGAGCATTATATTAAATAAAGTTTATATTTATAAATGTAAGCAAATATAAAATTTATCCATTTGTAACCATTCCAACCTAACTCCTTAGCATTCTCCCTTCTCTTTTGCCCCCCTTCCCCGCATCCTTCTTGTCCGCCCTCTCCTTCTCCACTCTGCCACATTTCAGTATCAGATCTGCATATGATATTGATAATTAAATACACCACCAACTTTGGCATGTATTCATGCATCATAGCTGTCAGTGTAAAGGCTCTACTTTTACTTTGGATCTTACTAACGAGTGCCTTGGTTATAGAAAGATTTTTATGGAAATCCGATGGGGTCAAATTAATAGCACTTTCTGATAAAAAAATAAATAAATCCACTTTTGCTTTTTATTCTTGCGTACAGGATTCATCGTTCATAAATTCCTTCTTTCTTCTTAGACCAAGTAATTCAAAAATGGAGTTCTTATATCTGATTATTAGAAGTGAGATTCCCCTCCATTCTGTGTTATCAGTGTTCTATCATTCGAATTCAAGATTCCTTACAAGTGAGTTGAAAAAAATGCTGAGCTGTAATTAAGACTGATAACAAAAGTATGTGGCATTTTTCTGTTTTGAACTTGTATTTCTGTTAACTTATTGTGCAAGATGAATTAGTGGTTTGGATTTTGTTTTCTTCATTCAGGTTTCTAATGTTGTGGATGCATGTGAAGAATTACTGGGAATTTGTTTCCTCCTGTGTAGCTTGCCATTCATGAATCTATTACACACAAATAATATTTTGGCTTATATTTGTTGTATAAATATCTTCAGGATGATACATTACCAAAGTTGATGACATCCACCTGTTCTTATGATGGATCTCTTTAAGAAGGAGATGGCAAAATATTAGCATATTTGTGAAATAGCTCAAAATATCAAAGCACATGAGCAATTGTTTGACTCAGGTCCTGCACATCATCAGCCTCCTTATAACACACCAGGAGTATGGCAAACCAGCATATCCTGGATGGCGTGGTCCATACTACAATGCACAAGCACAGCAAGGTGGTTCTGTTTTTCCGCCTCCTTATACCATTCCATCTCCATATCCTCCGCCTCACCAAAGTGGCTACCATAAGCAGCAATAGTAGCGTTCATCCGTACATCTTGTATGATAAACATAATATTCTTTCTGATGTCATTAACTCTTGAATAAATGAGATTCAGTCCTTTATCTTAAAGCCTTTGCATAGCGTGAATCTTCTGTCTTTTTATGGCTCGTGTTGGTTTGCATCATCATTGGATTGTGCATAGTTAAACTTATACAACGTCGTATGTATAGTTTGTTTGACTTGTACTTTACAAAGGGGATTGTCCCACCTATAAAGCTCAGTCTGGAGGAAATATAAAGCAATACTGGCGGGTGCATGCGCGCATATGATCCATAGTATCATATTTATTGTCAGAACTGACCGTGCCTTGGTATGTTCATTGCTCCTTTGACGAGCATGAAGCTCTTTTTCCAGATTCTGGTACTTTGACGATAGAAACTTTCTTGATGTGAAGTTAACTTTCTTGCATTTAAGTTTTAGAAATTAAATTTAGTGTGCTTGAAGAAAGGCTCAGATTATATTGAGTTATTCCAATCTGGATTGACCACATATTCTTTGAAAGTATGTAATCTTTTAAATAGTTATATATTAATCAAACGTTTTTTTGTCTATATATTATGGTGTTTTGATCTGGTCAGGTTAAAAAAACGTCTCAAATAAAATTTCAAGTCAGATAAAGATTAATATGAACCTGTCCATGGACATTCCTAACATGTATGATGGTTTTACTATGCGCCCATGGTGAGAGATTCATCGGTGGACCCTAAAAAAACTCTGTTGTGACATAATCGCAAGGAAACGGTGAAAAAAATAAAATAAGGTGGAAAAAGAAGTTGTTACCAAAGTTTATTAAAATGGGAAAAATATTGGGAAAATCTTTTCATTTACAAAAGCAATTAGTCTAACAAAACTAGGTTGGGTTTGTCAATTTATGCATACAGCAGGGTAGAAATTAAATTTTAGAACATCTGTAATCCATTTGAAAATAAAACTTTGATAGCACTGTTTCAGTGCGAGCTGCGAGAGCGATACCAAATCGAGGCAAACTCTAAATACTAGATATGACCTCAAAATAACAAGGGTCAAGGTCGGCCAATGAGACAATGGGGGATAAGCTTCATCATTGAGAGGGAAACAGCCGGATCACCAGCTAAGGCCCTTAAATGACCGCTCAGTGATAAAGGAGGTAGGGGTGTAGAGACAACCAGGAGGTTTGCTTAGAAGTAGCCACCCTTGAAAGAGTGCGTAATAGCTCACTGATCGAGCGCCTTTGTGCCGAAGATGAACGGGGCTAAGCGATTTGCCGAAGCTGTAGGATGTAAAAATGAATCGGTAAGGGAGCGTTCTGCCTTAGAGGGAAGGACCCGGGCGAGCAGTGTTGGACGAAGTGAAAGCAAGAATGTCGACTTAAGTAACACAAATGTTGGTGAGAATCCAATGCCTCGAAAACCCAAGGGTTCCTCCGCAAGGTTTGTCCACGGAGGGTGAGTCAGGGCCTAAGATCAGGCCAAAAGGCGTAGTCAATGGACAACAGGTGAATATTCCTGTACTACCCTTTGTTGGTCTCAAGGGACGGAGGAGGCTAGGTTAGCCAAAAGATGGTTATCGGTTCAAGAACGCAAGGTGCCCCTGCTTTTTTAGGGTAATAAGGGGTAGAAAAAATGCCTCGAGCCAAAGTTTGAGTACTAGGCACTATAGCGCTGAAGTAATCCATGTCATACTCTCAAGAAAAGCTCAAACGACCTTCAACAAATGGGTACCTGTACCAAAAACTGACTGTTTTGGGTACCTTCAAATGAAGTAATCCATGTAGGTAGAGAATACTTAGGGGCGTGAGACAACTCTCTCTAAGGAACTTGGCAAAATAGCCCCTTAACTTCGGGAGAAGGGGTGCCTCCTCACAAAAGGGGTTGTAGTGACCAGGCCCGGGCGACTGTTTACCAAAAACACAGGTCTCCACAAAGTCGTAAGACCATGTATGGGGGCTGATGCTTGCCTAGTGCCGGAAGGTCAAGGAAGTTGGTGACCTGATGACAGGGGAGCCAACGACTGAAGCCCCGGTGAACGGCGGCCGTAACTATAACGGTCCTAAAGTAGTGAAATTCCTCGTCAAGTAAGTTCCGACCTGCACGAAAGGCGTAACGATCTGGGCACTCTCTCAGAGAGAGACTTGGTGAAATAGACATGTTTGTAAAGATGCGGACTACCTGCACCTGGACAGAAAGACCCTATGAAGCTTCACTGTTTCCTGGGATTGGCTTTGGGCTTTTCCTGCGTAGCTTAGGTGGAGGCAAAGAAGGCCTCCTTCTGGGGGGGCCAGAGCCATCAGTGAGATACCACTCTGGAAGAGCTAGAATTCTAACCATGTGCCAGGACCTATGGACCAAGAGACAATCTCAGGTAGACAGTTTCTATGGGGTGTAGGCCTCCCCAAAGGTAACGGAGGCGTGCAAAGGTTTCCTCGGGCCAGATGGAGATTGGCCCTCGAGTGCAAAGGCAAAAGGGAGCTTGACTGCAAGGCCCACCCGTCGAGCAGGGACAAAAGTCGGCCATAATGATCCAACGGTGTCGAGTGAAAGGGCCATCGCTTAACGGATAAAATTTACTCTAGGGATAACATGCTGACCTTCCCCAAAAGCTCACATCGACGGGAAGGTTTGACACCTCGATGTTGGCTCTTCGCCACCTGAGGCTGTAGTATGTTCCAAGGGTTGGGTTGTTCACCCATTAAAGCAATACGTGAGCTGGGTTCAAAACGTTGTGAGATAGTTCGGTCCATATCTGGTGTGGCATTAGAGCATTGGAAGGAACTTTCCCTAGTACGAGAGGACTGGGAAGGACGCATCTCTGGTGTGCCAGTTATCGTGCCCACGGTAAACGCTGGGTAGCTAAGTGTAGAACGAATAACTGTTGAAAGCATCTAAGGAGTAAACCCACCCCAAGATGAGCGCCCTTCTATTCCAACTTGCCCAGAGCCTCCGGTAGTGCAGCTGAAACAACAATGGGTTCTTTGCCCTAGGGGGATGGAACGAAAGAAGTTTTGAGAATTCAAGAGAAGGTCACAGCGAGACGAGCCATTTCTAATTAACGATAGGTGTTAAGTAGAAGTGCAGTGATGTATGTAGTTGAGGCATCCTAACAAACCAGTAGACTTGAACCTTGTTCCTACATGATCCAATCAATTCGATCAGGCACTCGTCATCTATTTTCATTGTTCAATTCTTTGATAACATGAAAAAATTGAAAACTCTGCACCTCCTCTCTATCTATCCAAGGGATGGAAAGGCAGAGTTTTTAATTTTCAAATGGGGGTTATTACTGATGTTCTTAAACCATTTAAAAATGGGAATAGCAGTTTGTACTTGCTGTTTTGTTTTCAAATTATTTCTTCAATTAATAGAAGAAATGGGAATAGTAAATAATATATATATATATATTAGGAATTCTTTTATCCCATTCGGAAGGATATCATTTCATAATTATTTATGACTGTTTATGTCTTTAGCATGACTGACTACTTGATTAAATGTGGAGGAAAGTGGGATAAATGGCCGATACTACTAGAAAGATTCCTCTTTGGATAATAGGTACTGTAACTGGTATTCCTGTGATCGGTTTAATTGGTATTTTCTTTTATGGTTCATATTTTGGATTGGGCTCTCCCTGTAGTAATCGTATTAATTGGGTTTTCAAAATGAAAGCGTAAGAACTCAACGGGATCCACTCAAATTCGCCAAAGAAAGAGTGGATCCTGTTGAGTTTTTAATAATTCTAATCTTTTTTATTTGTTCACACGTATTATATGCAATAAATAAAATATTATATGTCATAAAGGTTCTAAGTTGGAAAAACTTGAAACTAAGATATAGGGTTTTTTCAAGAAAGAGGTTAAAGAAAATTTTTTTATTAATACTTTTTAGATCTAGGGGGAATACGTTCGATGGAATAATTTATTAAGTCTATTGCCACACCCCGAAGGATTGGGTCCATGTTTTACAAGTCAATGGAATCTTTATGCTTAAAACCCTGATTCTAATAGTCATATATTTGGTACCCTTCAAGGAGCAGGAACTGCTATTTTAACACTTCTCGGGGGATTCCATCCGCAAATACCTTAAATCGATTATGCAAATCTATAATAACTTTATAAATATTTTATTGTCCCTTTTCAAAATGAAATAAATAAAAGAAATAAAAAGATTTTTTCTGAAATGGAATCAAAAAGGAAAAAGAATAAAAATAAAGAAAAGGTAAACCCTCAATCAAAAATCAAATAGTCAAAGCAGTACCATTTATAAGCACTTGCTCATAGAAATTCAGGCGTATAGATTTGAACTGGTAATGCTATTTTTAGACATACATAAATACAAGGTAAACCCTTAATCAAGAATAATGATCAACATCCGTTGGAATTCTCCACCCAACGTCCACTTGGTACAGTTAACCACTTTTAAGGCACAATTAATTATTATTAGACATTTTAATAACATCATAACATTATTAATTACTTGTGAGACATATTTAACTATCAGTGTTACAAGTACATATTGATAATCGATAATTGTATACAATCATATTCATTTGTTCTTAATCGCATCTAAGATATTGTTTGTCTTGGCTCGCATAGGCCTCACAATTTCATTCTTAAAGACTCTTCGATGGATTAAGGGAGGAGGTCATTTATAAATTACCACTGGTCTCGATTCCTAAATAATGTAAGACTTTTTTAGTGTATTAGAACAATAGGTACTGCACGTCATTAAGTGTGTTGACATTACTTGGCTAATTGAATTAGGAATTTTTTTTTTTTGGTAAGTGAGTTAGAAATTAAATAACATTAATTAGATACAAGATTAAGGAATTAGGATAGAATTGATCAGTTAAACAAGAACTTCATTTGCTTGATTTATAGTTCATGGCCTCGAGGCTTCAATATATAGTCAAGAATTAAAACTGTTTTTTTCTTTATACAATGACGACAATAAGGTTAGAACTTAGGACCTTGTGCATACTATCCTAACTCTCTACCAGTAGGCTGACCCTAATAGATTAAATTAAAACTGCTTTGGAATCATATTTAAGTGGTATGGCGCACTAATAATGACATCTACACCAAGTAACAAAAATTTGACTCCTTGATTTTCCTCCCAATTTACCTCTTCATGTTGCCCTTCAAGCTCCCATATTCCTCCTTAAGACATCGATTATATATTTGGATCCTATATATTCCTTTAATCATTAACTAATTATTGATTAATTTAGATTGTGCCTAACTGTCCTCCAACACCTCTTTTCCAAAATCAATTGGATCATACCAGCTATTATTGTATAGTTGAAAAACTATTTGATTCTTTCAAAATAACAACAATATTTCCAAGGTTAATTTATCATGTAATCAATTTTAATTTTAATAAAGTATTTTTGTTTGATTAAATAGTTAATTTGATAAGGCTTTTGATTAAAATTAGAAACTTGTTATCATGATAAAGATTATGATAATGAAAAATAAGTATTTTATAATTTTAATCTAAATTGTTATTGATCATAAGATTATTGTGAATAGGACATCAATAATTTGAATGGATCAATATATATGTTATGGTCTTTATTGAATAAAGATTAATAGATCTTATTTATTTATTTACATATATAGATGATGCATATGTGATCAATAAACTAACTTAATTAGGAATTTTTAATAGTTATCATTACCTTGAACAATCAATAGAAAATTCTCATGAAGAAATGTAATAATTTTTTTTTTGGTACATGAAAGAAAAAAATGAAAAAGACAACAAACAAATCAAAACTACAAACGTTGGAAAACAACTCTCGTGGCATCTGCGCAAAGAAGCGGAAGTAACCCAATGACGGGATTGTCCAAAATTTGCAAAGCATCAGGATGAATGGCACCCTCCTTCACAAGGTAGTCAGCTACTTGATTTCCTTCTCTAAGTGTATGAACCAGTCGAACCTCCCAATCAAGAGCCAAGATTTCTTTGATCCTATAAATCAGAGAAGCATGGCTGTGATATATATTAATCCTGTCCTTAATTAATTAAATAGCAGCAAGAGAGTCTAAATAGCATAACACTTTCCTTTCTCCTCTTCTCCAGGCAAACAAAAGACCTTGCAAGATAGCCATTAGTTCAGTTGTTACATTAGAGGCAACCCCAATATATCCATAGAAGCCAGCAATCGATACACCATGTATGTTCTGAAGAAGCCCACCAAATCCAACAAGACCAGGATTTCCAACACTATTACCATCCACATTCAAAATAGTAACGTCCTTACGCAATTCATGCCAAGAAATCCAACGACAATGAGATATGGACATATCAGCAGAAGCAAAACAAACATGAAACACAAAGGCCAAATGCTGAGCTTCTTTGGTGATCCCATGACTATTTATACTAACATGGGAGAGGCATTGTTTATTTCTAGTAGTCCAAACTACCCATAGGCTTGCAAGAAAAAAGGAAGAGTTGAAATTGATCCCCCCTTCAACCAAAAAAACACATCATGTTCATAAAAAAAGGCTGCTGTAGTGAACCCTAAGGACATCCAAAGTACATGAGAAAATCCACAATCATGAACACAATGGAGAATGGTTTCAGGAGAGGTGGAGCAACGCACACACGTGGGAGTACAAGCCATACCCCTGTGATGAAGCAAAGAAATTGTGGGGAGTGCATTATGCAACATACACCAACAAAGAAACTTAACTTTCTCTGGAGCTGGAAGACACCAAACCCAACTCCAAGACACATTGCTAACAGCCTGTCTATTATGCTGCACAAACCAATTATAACCAGACTTTGTGCTATATTTTCCTCAAATGTTTGCACCCCAAATATACACATCAGGAACATTAACATTAAAAAAGGGCCTAGTGATAGCCAATTGGTCTTTTACTTCAGCAGGGATCATGGTAGCAAAAAGTGACCAATCAATTGCATGATCTTTGAAGACATCCTTTAAAGAGAGAGCAGTATCAGAAATATGGACAAAATCTACCTTGCTACAAAGATGTCCAATATGACGCTAGTGGTCATACCAAAAGAAAGAAGACCCATCACTAACCCTCAAGATGTACCGCCCCTTCTAACAATTCCGAGTCTTAACAATAGAATTCCACACATAAGATCTTTTAGGAAGTGGTCCATAAAGAAAATTATTATTTTGGACATATTTATGGGTTAGTATTTGCACCCAAAGTTTATGGGGCTGAGAATGCAAATCCCAAACTAGTTTGCCCAATAAAGTAGCATTAGTCTCCCTGGTTGAACGGACACAAGACCGCTCATACTTCTAGGCATTGTGACTTCATTCCAATTGACCAAATGAACTCCTTTGTCAGAGCTACCCTTCCAAAGAAAATGTCTAATACTTTTATCTATCATTGAACACGTCCTTTGAGGAAGCCAATTAATCTGCATGTAATAATTTGGAATAAAGGACAAAACTGAATTAGCTAAAGTTAGCTGCCTTGTTTTATTCAGTAATTTATTCTTCGAAGATGCTAGTCTTAATTGTAACTTCTCTATAATAAAATTAATATCAACCCGCTTCACTCTTTCCTTAAGCACAGGGAACCCCAAATATTTATCTAGAGCAGTAGTACTTCTAATGGAGGATATAGAAGTAAGTCTGTCAATCTTTGTTCTAGACACCCTTTTAGAATAGAAAGCTCTAGACTTAGAAAGATTTATCCTCAAGCCAGAAATCTTGCTAAAATGCTCAAAGTGATTAGAAATGAATCTTGCTTGAGAACTCTTTGCTTTTGCAAAAAGGAGAACATCATTAGCAAAAAATAAATGGGACATTGGCGAAGTTTGCGGAGAAGCTTTAACCGACAACCAATCATGACTAGCAACTGCTTTAGAAATAGCCAGAGACAATTTCTCCATACAAACCACAAACAAGTAAGGAGACAAAGTGTCCCCTTGCCTCAAGCCCCTTGTAGGAGAAAAATTGGGTAATCTATTCCCATTCCAAATAATTGATAAAGAAGACGATGTGACACAATGTATAATGAGATTCACCATCTGATGCAGAAAGCCAAAGTCAAGTAAAGTGACCCTCAAAAAGGCCCAATCCACATTATCATAAGCTTTTTCAAGGTCTATCTTATAAGCAACATCATCGCACTTTGTTTTAGATTTATGCATGTAGTGCACAATTTCTTGGAGAACAATGGCATTATCTGATGTACCTCTTCCAGGCAAAAAGCTAATTTGGAAAGGACTAATAATATCATCCAATAAAGGCCGCAGTCTATTGACAATAACCTTTGTAATAATTTTGTAAACAGTATTACAAAGACTGATAGGCCTAAAGTCCTTAAATGTACTTGGAGTGTCCACCTTCAGAATCAGCACAATCAAAGTTTCAGTAATTTGGTGAGGAAAAGTTCTTGTAGCAAAAGCATCTCTAACCATTCTCCAAATATCATCACCCACCAAGTGCCATTATTGTTTAAAAAATATCACTTGAAAGTCATCTAGACCAGGTGCTTTATATGGCTTCATAGAATTCAAAGCACAGGATACCTCCTCCTTAGTGACAGGCTGAACAAGCTTCAAAATCCCATTCTCCCTAATCCTCAAATGATGAGAAATAGAAAAAGGGTTGGGA
This sequence comes from Spatholobus suberectus, assembly GCA_004329165.1. Taxonomy (NCBI): domain Eukaryota; kingdom Viridiplantae; phylum Streptophyta; class Magnoliopsida; order Fabales; family Fabaceae; genus Spatholobus; species Spatholobus suberectus. Next base: position 7,686,122 of record CM014735.1, read on the forward strand.
CAAACCTACACACGATAACAGAAAAGAGTGTGAAAATACCTTTGGGCTTCAACTCTCAAGGTTTGATCATCTATGCACCATTCATCACCAGGAAGGAAAAGCCCATGAATTTTATTCTTCTTCCTACGAAAAATAGTTTGGACATGAAAGAACTTAGTATTTTTATCACCAAGTTTAACCAATTTTCTCTAGATTTCTGATACCACAATAACTCCTCCTAAAAAAGAATTTTATCATAGTCTCGTTGAAGCTGCTTTTCAATATAAACCAGCCTAGCAAAATCAATTCTATCAAGAGATCTTTGAACACCCTTTAGTCTATTTTCGATATCTCTTTTCCTCCTAAAGATATTTCCAAACACTTCCTTATTAAAAATGATAGACTTGTCTTTAACTTTCTCCAAGTCAAATAAGATAAGCCCGCCCCCTCCTGCCATGCTTTATCTACCACATTCTGATAGCCATCATGTGTGATCCAAGCTACTTGAAATCTAAATGGTCTATTCTCCCTAGAATAAGGAAGGCCCCTACATCTAAGAAAAATAGGATAATGATCAGAGTGAGATCTATAAAGCACCTCCACAAAGGCTTCAGGAAAAGCCATCCTCTAAAGAATATTTGCCACTCCTTTGTCAAGTTTTCTAGCAACAAGACGATTCCCTTGACAATTCCCGTGCCAAGTAAACCTACCTCCCACAAATGGAAGATCCACCAATCCACACTCATCCATCACTCTCCAAAGAGCATCGGCCCTATTTTAAGAAAAATTGCCACCTCATTGGTCACCAGGCAAAAGAATCTCATTAAAGTCACCAAAAGTAGCCAAGGGTATATAATACAAGAGCCAAGATCAATGATGTAACTCAAAAATTGGTCACGGACAGACGGAATAGGACTAGCATAGAGGCTAGTACAATGTTCATCTCCCAAAGATATATAAAAAATAATAGAGAAAGAACTCATATCAACAACAGAAATGTTGATATTCCTCCCTGTCTCCATCAAAACCCACAAACCACCAGCATGCCCTGACGCCTCAATAATAGCAACAAACTCATAGCCAACTTTCTTCCAAAAAGATGCTATCCTTCTAAATGGAATATGAGTTTCCATAAGGAAAATGAAAGTCAGTTTGAATTTGCGAATTAACTCCATTAAATGCCTTTTAGCTCTAGCATTGTGAGCCCCTCTAATATTCCAAGAGAGGAGAGAAACTTCTTTGAAAGTAATTGTAACACCTGGCCGCTTTCAGGATGAATGATTGTCCCCACAAACCAACACAAGACTTTTCAGCGTGCTTTGTCCTCACTCACACGCTTCCTGGGAAACTTCCCAGTAAGTCACCTATCCCTAAATTGCTCCAAGTCAAGCACGCTTAACTATGGAGTTCTTAAGTGATGAGCTACCGAAAAGTAGATGCATCTTGTTGGTATAGGTAACACTTATTAATTCTTTTAAGATATCCTCAACTGTACAGTCCCATACCTGCACAACCTCTGGATCACTTTCGTTTAAGTGTGTATTAGATTCATTCATGTACCCCTCCCATTGGAAGCCTGCCAGGAGCCGCTCCTTGTTCGTGCCTCATCTTTTTTGCACCGGCGATCACTCCCTTCTCTCATCAGCGCCCGGGATGTTACATGCCCACCAGCTTTCGCTTGGTTCGTCCTCGAACCACACTGTACTAGGAGAGAGGCCCTGCTTTGATACCACTTTCCGCAACAAAGTTGGACATCCAAAACGAATATTAGAACAAACAATTCATCTTTTATTCCTGTTTTATCAACAGTGAATGAATGAACACACAGCACAAGAATGGTCAAGGCCATACCCCAGGCTTTGACAGGATAGAACTGCTCTGATACCAATTTGTAACGCTTGGCCACTTTCAGGATGAGTGACTGTCCCCACAAACCAACGCAAGACTTTTCAGCATGCTTTATCCTCACTCACACGCTTCCTGGGAAACTTCCCAGTAAATCACCCATCCCTAAATTGCTCCAAGTCAAGCACGCTTAACTATGGAGTTCTTAAGTGATGAGCTACCGAAAAGTAGATGCATCTTGTTGGTATAGGTAGCACTTATTAATTCCTTTAAGATATCCTCAGCTGTACTATCCTATACCTGCACAGCCTCTGGATCACTCTCGTTCAGGTGTGTATTCGATTCATTCATGTACCCCTCTCACTAGAAGCCTGCCAGGAGCCGCTCCTTGTCCGTGCCTCATCTTTTTTGCACTGGTGATCACTCCTCGCCCTCGTCAGCGCCTGGGATGTTACAGTAATCATGATGAAACTAATAAAGAAGAGGATCCTCATTACACCACCAAGCTAGGAGGCTCCTTCCATAGTAATCTCATTCAACGTGGGTGTCTCTGTCACCATCTCGGGAGTTATGTCCTCCAAATCCTGAATAAAATTTTCATCCCCCTTACGGCCTTCACGCCTTAAGTCAGGAGGAATTGGTTCATCATTGCACCTAGATCGGACACATTCAATATGGTCAATTTGCACCATAGGTAGAGAACCAATATTCTTCGTAGGTTTTTTAAGCAAGGTTGAATTTTGCACTAACTTTACTCCAACATTAGCACTGTGAACATCCATGGAAGCACCAGATTGCCAATCTGAATTAACCACAGACTTTTTGGGCAGCAAAGAATTTGTCACGGGATTATCGTAATGAACATTCAAAGACTCCATTAACACAAGGGCAATATTGTCACTTCTCTTCCTTTTTGTGTTGCTAGCAATATTACGTCTCTTGAAATTAAGTCCCGTGGGTCCTACTCCAAGAGATTGATCATTCAGCCAATTCTTTGTAGCATTTCCGTTATTATTAGAATCTGGTATAACATTGTCACTAACAGTAACAATTCCTTCAAAATAGATTTGAGTATTAAAAGACCTTCCGGTTTTCTTTCCATCTTTATGAGCCATCAACCAATGACCATTCAACCACACTTTACCCACAACTGGTTGGGTTAAGTCAATTTCAACACAAACATGTACAAAACGCCCACGCTCCACTCGTAATGTACTAGAATCCACTTTTATCGGCTTCACAACTGCAGCCACCATTGCTAACAAAAAGCTTTCATCATAATAAAATAAGTTAAGCCCTGGAAAACGAATCCAAACAAGTGTATGTTCCACCTTTGCTGTTGGGGCAACAAAGTCTGAACTCCATTGTATGACTACTAGATAATGATCAAGAATCATCCACGGACCTCCAGACATGACCTTTTCTCTATCTTCCACCAAATCAAATTTTGCCATGAAGAAACCATGATCCACATCCATAATATCAAAACCCCCCCTGTAATTTCCAAATCCTCGTCAGCCTCTCCTTCATAACTCTATAGCCAATGTTTTTGCCAAGTAATTTGATTACTAAAACATTACGCCACGGATTACAAAGTTCATGGAAAACGTTATCAGCTAAGAAAACCTTTGGAAGCAGCCTATTACCACCATCATGTTCGATACGGACAAGATTATGAGCAATCAGATTTTCCTTCTCCTGCAATGGAACACATTGTTTATCACCCAGGACTTTATCACGAAACAACCTCCTCGCCTCTTGACCATCTATATCTAGTGGTTTACTTAGCGGTGGTTGTAAAACATTCTTTTTCGCAGAGAAAACAAACTCCCCCCCATCTCACTTAATAACTATAATTATTATATTAATTATTATAATTTTCTTTGACATAAAATTATCATAGTAATTAACAAGTTATTTATTTTATTTTAATTTATGGACACCTAATACCTTAACTAGAGCATTAGTTGAATGGACATTGGATATAATTAAATACTTATAGAATTAATGATTAATCAAGAAAGAATCCATCAACTCTTGGTAATAAGTTTGAACTCTATGATAAAATTAAGACATTGGTTGGGACAATTGAATGAATGAAGAAATGAATTTCTTAAATCATTTATCAGAAATGTGTTAACTCACTAAAGTTTGATAGTAATACCATACTCTAGAGTTAACTTAGAGTTATAATGATGAAAGAAATTTTACATTAATTTTCCAATTGGTTCTTGAATGTAAAAGATGTTACTTCATACTATCTGAATGTGAAAAAGTATTACTAGACGCCCACCTTAATTAGTAAATTAATTTTGATTAATTTACTACTGGCTTATTATTGAACCTACAGGATCACACACAAACGAATGTTCCAATCTTTTGCATAACTAATTATTTTCTTATTTGATAATTAAATTAGAGAATTTAATTTAATCAAATAATATATTTTTAAGTGGAATATTGTTATATTTTTTGCTAGCACCAAAAATATAAACAATATAAAAAAAAAAAGCAAAGTAAATTGAATTTGGTAGATACACTATTAAAAAAAATGACATTTTCAGTCGTGCATATGTGAGCACCTCAAGTTGAACTTAGTCAAGTTTATTTCAAATGCCCCAAGAGATAATTGTTGACAATGGATACAAGATAAGTCAATTGTTTTTAAATGCATTTGAAAATAAAATAAAGTGAAAAGAGTTAGAAAAAATAAAGAAAAGATCTAATTAGTTTCTAACTAAAGCGGCTTACTAATTTCTATTTGATTGGAATAGTGGTGTTTAATATTCTTTATAAAAGGACATTCTATTGTGCTTTATTTTTAGTTTGGTTTCACTCATCAAAGAGTTGATGGCAAAGGTTGGTCTTTAGTATGAAAACGATATAGAGTCTTCAAACAATTAAAGAAGGTTTTGATGCTTCGAGAACTAATACCCATGTACATAATTTTAAGTTTTTCTATTTTTTTTATTAATATGTGGTATATTTTTATCCTTTTATTTTGCTATACGCGTTATAAAAACGATCTTTAACTATATTAGATATATCACAATATTATAGTTACAAAGATATACTAGTGCAAAGTACTATATACACGAATATTTAAACAATTATAGGAGAATCTTATATATATAATCATCAATTAAAAATCTGTATACATGTAGAGTTGTTTTACACAACATGAAATTCGGATCCTATTAGAGTATGGTTAAATTGGCATATTCATACTTTGGAAAAAAAATAAAATTGGCATATTCATTTAATACATCAACTATGAAAGTCTTATATTTTTATTTTGAGCTCTATCATCAAGTTAGCATCACTTGCCTTGATCCTCCAAAATTTGATAGATCCGAACCTTACAAATTATTAGTATTATTGTTTTGTTCAGGTCACATAGTGACCTACACACACCATTATTGTTCTTATTATATCACAGACTTTGATAGATCCCAACTCTAAAAAATATTATTTGAGGGTCATACGGACACCTTATTAACAAACACATACACACACATGAAACTACGGCTGCCCATACATTTTCAATCATTTAGGATGTACGGTGAACCAAGTTTGGAGAAAAGTGAGAACTAATGCTAGTGATGCAGCCAAAAAGGCAATTATAGACCACGGGGGGGTGAAATAAGTATTGTAGCTAACCATCTCCTCCATTTAGTTGAGTAATGCTTTTCAATATGTTGCTTGACATTAATATATTTCTTACTAAAAGGTCACAGCACGAGGGTGAAATTTGTCGGAGTACAGTTTAATAAATCATCACCCAATTCATTAATGAGGTTGGCCAAGTCTTCGTCGCTTCCGAGCAAGTTTTGTAATTCTCCTTCACATATTTAGCATTGTCAATCAATAAATCCATTAAGGAAAAGAATGAGCAACATTCATATTTGCAACGAACATCTGGACACATCTCATATGCTATAAGGTTCCGAAATAAATAAGGTGTAACATCGTTGAACACCAATATTGGGAGCCTCAATTCTCCTCCAAGCCATTTAGAGGAGAAATGAATATTACCCCATGCAATTGGGTTTCTGCCAGAGAAATACGGCTTTACTTGAATCCCTATTTTTTTCGAATTTCGTATGTTTTTATAGGTATACCAACCAACAACATTCGAAGCTATTTGATTATTGTGTTCATCACCTTCATCTTGGTCTGGGATTGTATTTGCCTCCATCAGATTGTGTGTGCCAATCAATATTGAGTGATAATAATCGAGTGTATGAATTGCTTTAGGATTTTGGATTGAGACCACTACGTTTCCAAGTTGTTTGGATTCACCCAAGGCACAATAATTGAGAAATAAATCATCCAAGTCAGCCCCTTCCTTTTTGCTTAGCATTTCAAGCAATCTTCTTGGAAGTGGGTTCTCCAACAAGCACATATCTCTACATATATATGCATTAGTTGGTCAAGCTTAAGCTTTAGTGCTTCGGGATGTTGCTTGTCAATATTTTCCATGAAATGGAGCAAAGGACATCCATCCACAAATAACATCCAAGCGAGGTAATTGTCACCATAGTTTCCTCCTAATATTGTATCCTTATCAAACAAGTTCTTCAAATCTTGGATATTATGTTCTATCCTTTTAAGCAAAATTTGAGCTGCTTGGTTGCTATCTTTAAAGATTTTTACTATATTCCTCAACAAATTTTGATGTCCATAAAAGCTTATAATCCTCTCCTAGCTTTAGACTTTCATTTTTGTGATGGATGATGGGACCAAATGATATCAACTTTGGTGAGCAGTACTTAGCAAACTTGTCATTTTGTCGCAACAAAGTAGGTACCCTTTGGATCTTGGGAGTTAAAATTTTATTCTTTTCATCAAGTCTTTCGCCTACCTCTTGGATCTTGAAGTTACGTAGAACATACACTATAGTTAATCCTACCTTTTGCTTCTTCCTTTCTTTCATTCCAAATTTCTGAAATGATTCATACACACACACACAAAATTAATTGTACTTTTAATCTTTTTATTATAGTTAATATGTGATTTTATTGTCTTAATAATTTTTCATTCAAATTTAAACCATAATTTTTTCCATTGTCACGAATCCACCCCTCAATTTTTAAATTACTATAATTAAGTCACGTCAGCTAATATTATTAGGAATTAGACAGTAAATTAAGTGCTGAATTGAATTTTATTAATTGTAAAAGTATGGGAATTTGATTTGAATAATTTAAATTTATTAATTAATATTAATAACATTGTAAATGCGGGAACTAATTCAAAAAATAATGTTAAGTGATTTGAGAAAGTAATTGACATGTGAGAAGGAATAATATATTTTATTGAGCTAGAGAGTTAGTGAGATGGAAGTAATTGATGTGTGAGAGTTTAAAACTTGAAAATAAGTGAACCAAATTGCTGTATTACCTTTCTTATTGTTATAGATTATAAATAAGAAAATGAATGCATTTTGTGCTGCAAACCATTTTCTGACAATTGAAAGCATGTGGCGTAAATGTACATTTTCCAGTATTTGAGATGTGGTAGAATTATATTTCGTCCGTTTTTATTTAATCTTCGTTTTAATAAAATGTTTTTATTTTATTTTAATTGATATTTTATGATATTAATGAATGGTTTTTTTTTTTAATTTTATCCTTGACAAACAATTAGTATATAAGTAAGAGTAAATAGTGTATGCAGTAATAATATAAAGAAATTTTATACTATCATCTAATTATAAATTATCATGTATGGTAAATTTATTGACTTTTATAATAATTATTTTAGAAATCATACCTAGCATGAATTTTAATTGGCTAACAGTGTAAAAACTTACATTGACAGTGCATAGAAATTAAACTTTATAAGTAATTAATCATGCTCTCTGATGAGAATTTGAGAAGAAAAATGATACAATAAAGATAATTTAAAATTAGGAAGCTGGTCTAAAATTGTTAATATACGAGGATGAGGATGGATGACGTACCTCTGCAAAAAATATACTGTATAAGGAAGTGTTTCAAAAAGCCAATTCTGATTAAGCGATTTTCCTCTTTTTTTTCTTCATACAATTAAGCGATCGATGTTCCTTATTGCATGATGTGTTGTGCTATGTCATTTTCTTACGCAACAAAAAGTAAATTTTTCTATTAATTTTGTACTTTCCTTGTATTGAAAATGAAGCCTTCTAAAAAAAAAAAAGGTAATGAAGCCATTTTCTACCCTTCTGCCTTACAATCATTACATTTATCTATCTTTTACTTTAGCTATAGGTTATTGGTTTTTATATATTTTATTTTATACTAGATAATAGATATTAGATATTAACACATTTGGATTTTGGAATAATTTATTAAGAGTTTAATGGTCATGTATTGACAATGTAAAATAGTTTTACACTGTCATCCAATCACAAGCCACCATTTATTGTAAGTTTGTTAACTATTATCATAAATACTTTAAAAGTCATATTAATAGTGATTTGTGATTGAATGACAGTGTAAAGCTTTTTACACTGACAGTGCATGACCATTAAACTCATTTATTAAATGTAAGTACAATATAGCAAAATTATTATAACAAAATTTGGCTAAAAATTAATATTTTTAATTTTAAGTTTATACAATAACATTTAAAAGTAAAAAATAATATTGAATGTTACAAAATATTAAAAAAATTGTAATAGTTGGTTAAATGTAGTTTAATTTCTTTAATATTAAATATTTTTAATTTCATACACGTAGTTTTTATCGAAAACCTTAAATATAATTATAATTACTTTAAATAAAAGTTAGCTCATGTAGATGAGGACTACAACGCTATAAGTATTGTTTTGGTTTAATTACACTTTTGCCCTCCAAATTTCACAATCTTGCAATTTTGCCTCCCTAAAATTTTTTTTCGTGAATTTTATCCCTCAATTTACAAAATATAACATTTTGCTCCTAAGTAGAAAAAATGTCACAATTAAAGAAAAATCACCACAAAATTGTCTTAACTATAGTGGTTTAAATGAAAAACTGCTACAAAATGTCTTAATTGTTACGGTTTTTTTATGGTAAGACAAAATTTACGATGTTTTGTAAATTAGAGAGTAAAATTTGCAAAAAAATAAATAAATTAGAACAAAATTTATGAGATTGTAAAACTTCGTGTAATATTTGAAGAATCAGATTCAATAATGCTTTTGTAACACAACTCGATAATTGCAATGATCAGTTAAATAGTTACACAACATATTGAATATCGTCCTATACAACTTGACTGAATATTACACGGGGTTGCTAACTAGCTAATTATACTAATACACACACAATCTGATAGATCCCAACCCCATAAATTATTATTTGCAGGGCATATGAAGACCTAATTATACTAATACACACATGGGGAGATTACTCCTTCTCCAGCATTATCAATCATTTAGGATGTATGGCGAACCAGGTTCGGATAAAAGTGAGAATTAATGCTAGTGATGCAGCCAAAAGGCAGTCAAAGCCCACGAGGTATTGAAATGAGTATTGTAAGCTTGAGCCAACCATGTCCTCCATTTATTACTGTAATGCTTTTGAATTTGTTGCTTAACGTCAGCATATTTCTTGCTGAAGGCAACGAGATTAGTGGAGAAATCGTCAGAGAAACCACTATATTTATTTCTTTTCCCCGTTCTCACTGTATGGACATCCTGCATAATGTTATGCAGGAAGTGGCGATGGCAGCTTTGGGAGGAGGCGTCGGCCTTGGGAGGAGGTAGCGACGACGATTCGCAAGCTTCCGACCTAAGAGACACGATGTAAAAATTCGCAGAGCAAAGGGGATGAACATGTATTTGAATGGCGAGATTTGGGACAAGCTTTTGACCGAGACCTAAAAGGAGAGATGACCTTAGTCTGCAATGGTCTCTTGTATGTTCATCCCCTCTTGTAATGGGTATTTCAAAAAATTTAGAAGGAAAGGAGAAGTTTGTCACGTGAGTGCATTTTTATTTTTTTTTTAATTGTTAACTTTAATGTGTTGTCACTATTTTATTGGTTGGATCTAAATATGATGTGTTGGGTTTGTGTTCATATAAGACTTTCTTGAAATCACTTGTCCTATCTTTATGTCTCAATTCCCTGTCCCTCCAGTCAGAAGATGCCATCTCAATTAAAAATGCCATGTAGGTTTTCTATTCTTCTCACGTTTCTTTAACGACGTCAACTCACGGCTTCCCCTAACTTCTCTCCTGCCTACCACTTCTTCTCAACATCGTCAGCACCCTCGCCTTGCTTGATCGAGAGCCCCAAGAAAATAGGGTCTGTGAAGTTCCTGGCCATGGAGGCTGCAGCTCTGACACCGATCAAGTGTTTGATATAATAATCCTACAATTGAGGATATTACAATACATAATTAATTTGAGGAAGGCATATACAATAGGAGGTGAGAAGAAGAGTACCTACAGCTACGAGGATACAAGGTCTTGGTTCTAACGTGAATTAGGGTGCAAGAGGAGTTCTTCAAAAGATTTTCCTCAGCCCACTCCATAGCATGTTGGTTGTTTCGGTTGCTATTATGCGATGATGGTGGACTCTTCTTCTTTTGCATCTTAAAAACAACCTTCGTCTCCTGTTCAACGAGGGGAAGTGTGAGTTTGACACCGTTAAAGAAACGTGAGAAGAACAAAGAACCTACGTGGCATTTTTAATTAAGCTTACACCTTTTAATAGGAGAAACAAGAAATTGAGACACAAAGTTAGGACAGGTGATTTCCATCTGCCACGACCCACCAGTCACATCCTAATTAAGCTTAGTAGATTGAACTACCAAACTATCAATAGTTTGTAAGTCATGCTTTATATATTACTAGTGTCTCACCCCTTGTAACACATGGGTATTAATTAATTAAAATATATAAAATTTTAATCTCTTTAAATTTAAATAGAATTTTTTATCTCCATTAAGTATTATAAAAAATAATAATTTGGTACTATGAAGAAATAGAAACTAATACATAAATTAAAACAACTTATTTATAAAATTGATAATTTCAAACAATTTATATATTTTTTTTAAAACTTATATACAGTATTTTTAGTAGTTGAAAATTTTGATTTTCTTTATTATAAATAAAAAAATTTAAACTTGACTTACTCTTCAATCATGAAACTACAACATATACTTGATCATGACAAAATACTGATCACACCCCACATGATCATTAGCATCTCAGTAATTTATTATTTAACTTTTGAATATAAAAGGGGATCAACAATTCTTCGTTTTGATTAGCTAAAATCCACAAGTTATAGGTTATGGTCAGCTAAAATTTTTCTTAATCATAGTTTCAATTATTGCTATTATTATCATTTAGAATTAAGGTCAATTTCCATATCGTAAAATATTTATTTATTTTATATTTGAATCAATAGATTTTCAAATTTATTATTATTATGCATTATTTTTTTAATCTTATATATATATATATATATAGATACTGATCAATCTAATTCAAGATTACTAATTTTATGTTTAAAGTCAATACTATGTATTATATAAATATTTTTATTATAACTTGATGTATTTAATTTGAATTGTTTGGTCTTCAATTTTTTTTACCCAATTTAATCCTTTTTATTTTAAATCAAGCAAACTTAGACATGTCAATTTTCATATACTTAAGACTCTTAAATTTACATTTCTTTTACTCATGTTCTTAATTAATTTGTTAGGTTGAAATGTTTTAAACTTTCTTTTGTTTCAAACTAACTAAAATATTAAATTTAACTAAAAATAAAAGATTTTTTCCACTCCATACCTTATTATCACATCTTATAAAACACTTTCAATTCTATCAATTTCCACTAAATTTATAATTTCTAAACTTTTAATTTTTTACAATTCAAATACCTAGCTATGATAAGAAAATAATAATTTAAAAATTTTAGTAAAAAATAATTTGACAATATGATCGCACAAGTATTTAATTTAAAAAGTAAATTAGACTTAATTAAAACTTTTGAGATCAAAACTACATATAAATTTTAACTAAAGAACCTAAAAAATTAGTTAATATTTTTTCTAACAATGTCTTTCAAATATATTTCCACGTTAACAATGGACGTGAACCTAACTAAAAGTAAGAACTCGTACATAAAGCTTCAAAGGTAAATACAATATCTACTTCCAAAAATTATTACAAAATTACAACCTATTGCTATTTATTGAAGTAGTTACATTGAATAAAAAAAAATGGAAAGACATTAAAGTGAAGGCTGCACCAATTTATGAATTAAACAACTATTTGATACCTTCAGAAATGAAAAATTACTAGGATTAGTAGAGGAGACTATTGTGTGCTTGACCCATCATTTGAATTTGTTTTCCTACTCTTTAGTGTTTATGTGACAATCTACCAGTCAGAATATTTTATTAAACTGCATAAAGTTGAAGCACTTCGTGAAGACATACTAAAAGTACCATATAGCTTTGCATGATAGGCTCCACTATCTTCATCAAATATTAACTGTAACTTTCATACTAAAATTTAACGAATCAATACATATGGTAGAAGTATAGATAACTATTACAAGCATTCACTCCATCATAACATGTAACTCTTCATACAATTCGTGAAGCATGAACAAACATGAACCTGAAATCTACAGAAGTAGGGAAAAAAATTCAAGCTGATCTTAAAGTACTTCAACATAAACAATTGTGACCTAACAGAGAACCCAAATGCACACCCTTCCTAGTATCCTGCTCCTATAAGCAACACCAAAAAGGATTGATATAGCAAAGAGCCAAATATTGTAACAATTTAAAAGGGTTTAACAATTAAAAATCAATTTTGTAAAAAAGTAAATAGGTTCAAGCATGTGATTGAGTGATTGCTCACAATGAAAAGGTAAAGGAGGGAATATAAGATGCATATAACCATATTTCCAAGCAATATGAGCATAAGTTCAGTTTCTTATACCATTTTTTTTTATCATTCTTTGGGATAAAGTTCTCTCCCTCCCCAAACAACATGTTCTATGCTGCTTTTAAAAGTAGTGAGAACTTCCCACCAAGAATGTAGTTAAAGCATGCTTCCACTTCAACAAAATTGTTAAACCAATATAGTTCTAGTTTACTACATTTTCAGATCTTTGCAGGATAAGTTTTAATGAAATTAGAAGGATATACAAAGTAAAATTTTGGTGATGCTTTTTGTTGAATGAAGACAATCTAAACCGTAAAACAGACCATAACCATGAGAAAAGTATAAAAAGAGAAGAGAGGAAAGGAGAAAACAGAGCAATTTTGTATCTGCTGTAATACCACTCTATTATGGATTCTTCCATTCATATTTTTGTGAAATACAACAGAAATAATAGCCATACATCATACCCGTACTTGTTGTCAGCAAAAAAGACATGTACCCACTACATTAGGTGTACAATTTTCCTTAAAATAGACCAAACATACCCACTATGTAGAACATTAGCCACTATCATAAGGATAGTGAATTACATCAGCAAAGAAGTATTTTAGAAAAGTTTTATATTAGTTAACACTTTTGTTTATTTACCATTTTATACATTTAATGTTTCTTCATCTGCTATTCGGAAAGAGTGGAGGTTGCAAGTAGATCAGTATGGTGCCCTTCCTCAAGAAAATATAAGCATTTGTGTATGTCAAAAGTACTAATAAAGTAAATAATCCAGAATGAAAAATCTCAGCAACAAAGTTAATTTGTTTGATATGCCACCCCTTTTCATTAAGTAAAGTCTCCAATTTCAGGAATTGAGTAATGACCTGCAAAGAATTTTACGTAGTTAAGCTCTAGTAAGAAAATTAATAAAGAGGCTCCTATGTCTAATACCAACCACAATCAGTATATGAGCAATGAAGGGCCCATTTTTGCAGCCTTCAGACGCAAGAAAGCAATTCACGCTTTTATCTCCATCATTAAAGGAAACTTCAAGTTACCATTGAGAACTCAAGAAAACAAAACCCTGAAGAACCGCACACAAACCCAAATCAAATACCCCAATCATCAATTGAAAAAAAACTGAAACAGTAGTAATTGGTGTGATAAATTTTCTCTCTTTGTAAAATGATTTTTTCTCAATTTGAACAGCGTAGCTAGCGTGATAAATCTTAACCCTAATCAAATGAATATTTAAAAAACTCCTCTGATTCTCTATGTAATCCTTTACTTTCTCTACATTATATCTCACTGCAAGCACATAGAAGTCAAAATTGTAAAAAAACAATGGCAAGTAAAATGAAATTTCTACGTAACTGGTGAAGGGAAATTTGCATGAGAGTAAAAAGAACCGAGATTAACACCCCACCAAACCAAAGTCATCCATCGCAAACCTAGAATCAATCAATAGGAAAAGAAGAGGAAAGAAATTAATTAGAAGAAAACTAATAAAATTTTAGATTGAAAAGGGTAGTAAAAAATGGCTTGTTAGCCCCTGCTTAACACCAGTCATAGGAAAAAGGCTAAAATATTATATGTATAGACAATTTTACAGATACACCTTAGAATACTAGTAGTTTTATTTGCCCCTGCTTAACACCAGTCATAGGAAAAAATCAAAAAGATTTACTTAAACAAGCCTGTAAGAAATGGAAGCAGTCATTGATCATCAAATTGATGGGGAAAAGGGTGGCCATGAGATTTCTAAAAACTAGACTCCAAAATTTATGGAAACCCCAAGGAGAAATGGAATTCATTGATTTAAAAAATGATAACTATGTGGTGAAATTCGCTAAGCAGGCTGGTCTTGCAAAAGTTATCTTTGGTGGACCATGGATGGTTTTAGACCACTATCTTTTTGTGCAGAGATGGAGGCTAGAGTTCTAAACAATGAAGGATGATTTTAGAAGAGCAGCAGTTTGGGTTTGTATACCTGGGTTACCAATTAAGTATTATGATAAGCATATTTTATGGACTATTGGCAATGGGATAGGATGCACAGTCAAGGTAAACTCCAATAGGACATTGTGGAAGATGTGTAAAGAACTAAAATGGCCCGCTTATAGAAGTTGACCTCTAGAAAACATTGACTTCCAAATTTGAGTTGAATGGAAGATACTATAAGGTGAATATGAAGGATTGCACAAAATATGCTTCACGTGTGGTCGCTATGGCCATAAACTTGAAGACTGCCCATTCAATGTTGCTCCTAATAGCAAAGAACATGGGGAAAAATGTATAACTAACGCAAGTGGAGAAACAATCACCGTTGAAGATAACAACAATGACCCGTTCGAGCCTTGGATGTTAGTTTCTTAGGAGGCTAGAAGAAGAAGAAGAAGAAGAAGGATGACAGTTAAAAATGGTCGGGAATAGGTGACACAGAAAGCCCACCCAAAAAGCAAGACCTTGGTGCTATGAAAGAGGGCGTCAATTGCTTTACGCTGTGTTTGGTAGGGAGGAGAGAAATAGAGAAAGAGGAAATAAATAAAAGAGAAGAGAAGTAGGTAAGAAATAGAGTGAAAATAGAAATTGTTTGGTTGAGAGAAGTAAAGAAGAAATAGAAGAAAAGTTTGCTTTTTGACTTTTGGAAATTTGGAGTAAAAGAATAAAATTACGTATATAACCTTCATGATTCGGAATGATACAGAGAAAATATATTCGAATATGTGATATGCATATTCAAATATGCAATATCACATATTCAAATACGTGACTGCATATTCGAATATTTCATACACTGCTTGTCCAATTTTTCGATAATATTTTCTCAATTCTTCGAAAAAAATATACAAATATATGCAGTGCAGTACATACAAGCTATTATTTTATTCCAAACCACCATATCCAACTGTTATCACTCACGATATTTAACACCAACTTTCATAAAAATTATAAATTTTCAACCAATAATATACTTAAATCATTCCAGAGTAACAAAAGTAACAAAGGTAGAGGGTAATAATGAAAATAGTGTTGCACGTTCGCATTTCTTCGCAATCTGCCCAAATTGCGACGATATTTTTTAGCGTGGGACTCACTAAAATTTTAAAAACTTTCACGCTATTTCACCGATACCAAACGAACAGAAATTGTCAGGATCTTCTCACTTCCGCATTTTTCTCTTCTCTTCTTCGCTGCTTCACTGCTACCAACACAGCATTAAAGTTTTGCATGAAGGAAGTAACGTGGTAGTGGACAAAGGAGGACATAATGGATGTGCAACAACCCATTGTGGGGTATGAAGAATAGATTGGTCATGCTACGGGATGCTCCAAAAAGGGGTGAAAGTGAATAGTGCTTTGGGAACCATGAAAGAAGATAAAGACCAACAAGTCTCTTATGAAGGACTAAGCACATAGCAAGGCAGATAATCCATCCATAAAGGACAAAACTGACATAAAGATGCAAGTTACTAGCTTACATGGTCACGCGATTCACATTAGACAAAGAACTGGGCCCTCTACCTAAGTTGTCAACATGTTGGAAGAAGAAGGATGTAAAGGTTCAAAAGATAAGAATATTGTCACATCTTGCTCAGACCAACAACTTTCGCATAAGAGAGCAGGGGAATTAAATATTCTTCAATCCATGATTAAAATACAAAAAGAAATGGGGTTGGTGACAAATAACCCCTATCCTTTGGACGACCAACCTTTATGGAAATTGTTGCGGAGTGTTCTAATGACACAGACAATGTTAGCAGACTCAGACCGGACCGGCCGGTTCGACCGGTTCGGCCAGGAACCGGTCATGCAAACCGGTCCGAGCCACTTGTTGGACCAAATACGTTCCAGAACCGATTCAAACCGGTGTGACTCGGACGGTTTGGAGGTCGAATCGGTAACTCGGCGACCCGGCGAGTCAATTCGAACCGGTTGGGTCACACTTTTTTTTTTTTCTGGGTCCCAAAACGACGTCGTTTGGGTTGGGGTTTTTTTTTTTTTTTCCTGGGTCCCAAACGACGTCGTTTGGGGTTGGGGTTTTTTTTTTTTCTGGGTCCCAAAACGACGTCGTTTAGGGTTGGGGTTTTTTTTTTTTTTCCCTGGCACCCAAGACGACGTCGTTGGGGTTGGGAGGCACAAAACAAAAAGGGTTTCTGTTTTGTGTTGTCCCTAACACGCCGTCGCCTCTGCCTCGCCTACCCTGCCTCTGTTCTTCTTCTCCTCCAGGCTCGCCGCTCACAGCTCGCCGCTCACAGCTCGTAGCTCGTCGCCGCTCGCCGCTCTCTTCGTTCGTCATCCTTTTAGGCTCCAGCAGCACCTGCGGGCTGCGTCACTTTCGCCTCCTCATTGCACTTCTCCTCCGTCACTGGCGTCGAGACGCGCAGCTCAACGGTGACGACACAGCACGAGTGCTTCCTCCGTCGGTTCTGCTCCGTCACCGACGACTTGTGGCTTAGGCTGTTGTGCAATCCAAATAAGAACAGTAACACATTCATTGTTGGAACCTGGAACTTCAAAAAACCAGCAACCTTTGTGGCTTTTGCAATTTTGTAAGAGTAATTCTAAATTTCTAATTTCCAAATACTTGTGCAATTGTAGAGTTGTATGTAGTCACAAATGTCTCTATGAAAGTATCTATCAATTTTTGATCTGTGTGGCTGTGTGGCTGTGTGGAGTATAGAGACTTATAAAAATTTCTAGAGAATAATGTGTGTTAATGTGTTATTGTTAGAATGAGAATATGGTTTGACTAACATTACATTGTTATTCAGGTTGATGTATTTGCAAGATGTTGGCACATAGTGATGGCACTATAGTTAGTTTTTATTTTTGAATTTGTTCTCTTACATATTATCCTTAATGTGTTGTATGGTTCAATTTGTATTTTGTACTACTAAATAACAGATTTAAAGATGACATCTTCTGAACCCGAGCAACCATCATCACAAGAAGCATCAACTTTAAATTCAAGGCTTCGGGGGAAAACTGATCCAGCATGGGGACATTGTAAACAACTTGTGAGGAGAATGGAAAAATTGTTTTACTATGTCTCTATTGTGATAAAATTATTAGAGGAGGTGGAATTAATAGATTCAAAAGTCATTTGGCTAGAGAAAAAGGACAAGTTGAACAATGCAAAAAGTGCCTGCCAGATGTTCGTTTCAAATGAAGCAAAATATTGATGAATGTAGAAGCAAGAAACGGAAAGTCCAAGAAGACTATGAGGATAATTTTCCACTTGATGAAGATAGTGTGAGAATAGTTGGTGATCTTCCACAAAGACCAACAGCTCCTGGATCTCAAAAGGGGAAGAGTGTTAGCCGCATTGATGATTATTTCATGCCTAGAACAACTCCTGGAGCTCAACCAACTTTAAAAAGTGTGTTGCAAAGTAAAGAAGTGGTAGAAAAGTGTGACCTTGCAATTGCAAAATGGATGATTGATGCTTCTGTGCCATTCAATGCAGTTAATTCAGGATATTACCAGCCTATGATTGATGCTATTTGTAGCATGGGACCAGGGTATAAAGGTCCAAATTTTCATAATGTTCGTGGCTATTTGTTAAATAAGTGGGTTGATGATGTGAAGAAGCTTGTTGAGAGTTACCGTGATGTTGGAAGGAAACTGGTTGTACTCTTATGGCAGATGGGTGGACTGATCGGGGTAGGCGAACTCTTATCAACTTTTTGGTTTATTGCCCTAAAGGAACTATCTTTCTAAAGTCCGTGGATGCTTCTCATGCTTCTAAAACTGCAGAATTGTTATATAAGCTTTTCAAGGAGGTGGTGTTATATGTTGGTCCTGAAAATGTTGTTCACATAGTCACAGATAATGCTGCAAATTATGTTGCTGCTGGCAAGTTATTGGAAGCTGAGTTTCCAAAGTTATATTGGTCTCCTTGTGCAGCACATTGCATTAATTTGATGTTGCATGACATTGGAAAATTAGAGGAAGTAAGTGAGACCGTGTCCCTAGCCTCACAAATTACCAAATACATATATAATCATTGTTATTCTTTGTATTTGATGAGGAAGCATACAGGTGGAAGAGAAATACTTCATCCTGCTCCAACCCGCTTTGCCACAAATTTCATTGCCTTACAAAGTATTTTGGCTCAAAAAGATGCACTAAGAGCCATGGTAACATCTAGAGAATGGACAAGCTCAGCTTATGCTAAAGAAGCCAAGGCAAAAAGATTTGTGGAACAAGTCTTAGATTCTGGGTTTTGGAAAAAATGTGTTGATATTGTGAAACTTACTGAACCACTTGTGCGTGTTTTGCGTATTGTTGACAGTGAAAATAAACCTGCTATGGGTTTTCTTTACCAAGCAATATATAAGGCTAGGGAGGAGATGGTGAGGAGATTTAGAAGAAATAAGAAGAAAGTGGAGCCTTACTTGAACATCTTAGATAGACGTTGGGATTCTCAGCTTCGCAAAATATTCATGCTGCTGGTTATTGGTTAAATCCATCTTGTTGGTTTAATGCTGGAGAATTTGAAAATCACAGGTCCACAACATCTGGACTTTTGGATGTCATTGAAAGGTATTCTCATGGAGATCCTGATTTGCAATCTAAATTGACAAGTGAGATGAGAATATTCAAGAATGCTGAGTTAGATTTTGGAAGGCAAGCTGTTGTGTGTGAACGAAATATAGTGATGCCAGGTAGAATTAGATGTTTATAACTTTCATTATCTATGATCTTTCATCTTAGGTTTAGTTTAATATGTATATTGATTTATTTTTTTAATCCAATGTAGATCAATGGTGGGAATCTTATGGATGTGGTGCACCAAATTTGCAAAAGTTGACTATCCGTGTCTTAAGCCAAACTTGTAGTGCTTCAGGTTGTGAACGAAATTGGAGTTTATTTGAACACATGCATTCAAAGAAAAGAAATAGGTTGGAGCATCAAAAGCTCAATGATCTTGTTTTCGTTCGTTACAACTTGAGGTTGCAACAAAGGTATAAATAAGTATGTTTATTCTTTGATTGTTTATCATGTTTGGATTTTTGTATATTGATTATAATCAAATTAATAAATTTAGGAATCGATTAAGAAAGCAAAATTATGATCCTATCAACTTTGAAACACTTGATGACCATGGTAATTGGGTATTGGAGGAGTCACCACCATTCTTAACCAATGAGGAGGTGGAGGCATTACGTAATGACCTTGCAAATATGACTCTTCAACCAATTTCAAATGATATTGGTATATCCTTATTACATTATAAATATAACTTTATTGTGTTATAATTAATATCACTTGATGTTAATTGCTAATTTTTATAATAATATTGTCATAGATCAATTAAATTTGGATGAAGATGAAGATGATGATGATGCACATGAGAATACCATGGAAAATGTGAATCAAAATGAAAGCAATGTTGGTGAAGCTTCTAATTTCTTGGATGAAGAACGAGGACCCGAATTGGACACCACTTTGACTCCTTGGACATAAATAGATTATTAGTTATTGTAATTGTTTTTGTTATTTTAGTTGACTGAGTTGTGAATTATTATGTTTAGATTATGTTTTAGAACTTATTGGTAAGTTTCTTTTATGTGAAGACCTTGTTTGTTTAATTAGAACTTATATCTTGGTGATGGATTTGAATTTAGAGAATGAACTTGTGGATTTATAATTTGTGTTGTGAATTTTTGAGAATTTTTAAGGTATAGTGTGCTCTTTTCATGATTTTTTGAAGTATAAAACTTTACAGGTTATGAAATATTGAGAATTTTTAATATGGACCGGATCATGCGGTTCAACTAGTGACCCACCGGTTCGACTAGTAACCCAGTGACCCAGTACCTCAACCGAGTCGAGGACCGGTCCGAGTCTGATAACATTGGACACAGATATCAAATATCAAATATCAAATACAAAAATTGAACGCACTAGTTCAAAATTATTATTTATTAAGAAAGCACCAAACTGTATAGAATACTGAACAAATGGTATGCTCGTGGTGTATCCTAGCACCATAACGAGATGTATTTTATGATTGGAGCAGTGCACTAGACAACCAACTCGCAAGATATCAAGCACACTTTAAAACAAAAATCATAAAAAAGATAATTGATTTCCACAAATTATAAAGAATCTCCAAAGATTCATAATAAACCATGAAAGTAATAAGCTTGTAATTGGAGAGAACTGAACTGAGAATAATCGAAACCCACAAAATTACCTTAAACTTTTGAAACCCATAAATCGAAAAGCACTAAAACCCATAGAAATGCAGCACATTAGACACGTCATTTCCAATTCATCTTACTTTTATATATAAAAGTAAAATAAGAATTAATAATTTAAACCTTGAGGGCGACAACAGTGGTGGCTTTGACAACCAAACCCTTCAAACGACCCGCACAAGGAAACTTAAGCCTTGCAAATGACGAGAAGAGAGATTCGGTCGATAAGCAGAGAGATTTGGCTCTCAAGTATGTGGCCTAGGACAAATTGAAGCAGGTCCTTCACGTCAACCGAAAGTAACTGTGTGAACGCCACGTGAATTGTACCACTTGAGGTGCTTGGTCCTCGCTCCAAGCCACCCCAACAACCCGATCTTTGCCTTCGTAAACAGCATTTTGGGTCTTCGAAGCTAGGTTCCAAACGAAGGTGCCACCTTGCGAATGAGAAAGAAAGCTAGGTCGAAAAGTTGAGGGGGAAGAGGTGAGAGAAGAGACGGGGAACCTGTGAGGATCTGAATTTGGACGAGGTGTAGAGAAAACATCTGACTTTTCAAAATAAAAGGGCGCCCTTAGCCTCGCGAGCTGTGCGCTTGGCCTGAGTAACTGTGGTTTTTCATTCACACATATTCACCGAAATTTATAATCTTCAATAAATTTCAACAGAAAAAATATTTGAGAGAGCGTCGCTAATTAGCATTTCAATTCTATTTTATATTAGATATTAACACATTTAGACTAATTTATTAAATATAACTACAACATAGTAAAATTGTTATTAAAAATTTGGGCTAAAAATTATTATTTTTTAATTCTAAGGTTATACAATAACATTTAAAAGTAAAAAAATAATACTGAATGTTATAAAATATTAAAAAATTGTAATAATTGGTTAAATATAGTTTAATTTCTTTAATATTAATGTTTTTAATTTCATACATAATTTTTATCCAAAACCTTAAATATAATAATAATTATTTTAAATAAAATTTAGCTCGTGTAGATGAGGACTACAACACCATAAGTATAATTTTTGTAAACTATTTGAGGAATCAGATTCAATAATGCTTTTGTAACACAACTCAATATTTGCACTCATTAAATAGTTACACAACATATTCAATAACGTCCTATACAACTTGACTAAATATCACTCCCAGATGTTAACGATCCCGTGATAAACACGGGTTGAAAACTAGCAAGTTATGCTAATACACACCACAATCTGATCGATCCCAACCCTACAAATTATTATTTGCAGGGCATATGAAGACCTTATTATACTAGCAAATACATACACAGACGAGATACTTCTCCAGCATCATCAATCATTTAGGATGTATGGTGAACCAGGTTTGGATAAAAGTGAGAATTAATGCCAGTGATGCAGCCAAAAAGGCAATCATAGCCCACGGGGTATTGAAATGAGTATTGTAAGCTTGAGCCAACCATGTCCTCCATTTACTTCTGTAATGCTTTTCAATTTGCTGCTTAACGACTATATTTCTTGCTGAAGGCCACGAGATTAGTGAAGAATTGGTCACAGTACATTTTAGTTGGCAAATCATCACCCAATTCATTAAAGAGATTGGCCAAGTCTTCGTCGCTTCCGAGCAAGTTTTGAAATACACCACTTGATCTGAGTTCCTTCACATCTTCAGCATTGTCAATCAATGAGTCCATGAAGGAAAAGAATGAGCAACATTCATATTTGTAAGGAACATCTGGACACAGCTCATATGCTATGAGATTTCGAAAAAAATAGGGCGTGACATCGTTGAACAAAAATATTGGGAGTCTCAATTCCCCGCTAAACCACTTAGAGGTGAAACGAACGTTACTCCATGTCCATGCATAGTCATCTGTGTATGATGAATTTGGCATCACTCGAATCCCTGCTTTTTTTAGATCTCGTATGTTCTTATAAGTATGCCAAATAGTAATATCATCTGTTTGATTATTGTGTTCATCACCATCATCTTGTTGGTTTGGGATTGTATTTATCCCAATTGGATTGTGTGTGTCATTAATGCTGCTAATCGTTTGGGGTGACAGGTAATATGAGCGAATAAAATCGAGTATATGAATTGGTTTGGGATTTTGGACTGAGAACATTACGCATCCGTTTCGTTTGGATTCACCGTAGCTAAAATAATTGGAAAATAAATATTCCAAGTCGGCCCCTCCTTTTTGCTTAGCATCTCAAGCAATCCTTGGAAGTTGGTTCTCCAAAAAAGCATATCTCTCCAAATATACATTAGTTGGTCGAGCTTAAGGTTTAGTGCTTCTGGACACTCATTGTCAACATTTTCCATGAAATGAAGCAAAGAACATCCATCCACAAACAACATCCAAGCAAGGCAATTGTCATCATACATTCCTCCCAATATTGCATCCTCAGCAAACTCGTTCTTCAATTCTTCAATATTATCTTCTATCCTTTTAAGCAAAACTTGAGTTGCTCGATCAGTATCTAGATTTTTACTGTATTTTGCCACAAATTTTGATGTCCACAGAAGTTTATAATGCTCTCCTTGCTTTAGATTTTCACTACCGTGATGGATGGGACCAAACGATATCATCTTTGGTGAGCAGTACTTAGCAAACCTGCCATTTTGTTGCAACAAAACAGGTACCCTTTGGATCTTGGGCATTGAATTTTGATTCATTTTATCAAATCTTTGTTCTGCCTTTTTCAGTTGCTCAAGCCTTTGATCCATAACGCCATCTAATTTCTCGCTCATTTTCTAATGGTTGAGGAGTTGGCGGGTGTCGCAAATTTTTTGCTAAACTAGAATACAAATACAAAGTTATAAATTAGAGGCAAAACCTAAAATAAAAGAAAAGGGAAATACTCACTATTACTTCTGGATTTGATGAGACTATGAAGTTAGGAGACTGCGCGTCACTATATCTTACCTTCTCTTGTGTTTCCTTTCTTAAATTCCAAATTTCTGAAACGATGGACAAACAAAAAAATTAATTGTACTGTTGATCTTTTTATATTTATATGTGATTAATTCTCTTAATAATTTTTCATTCCAATTTAATCATGAATTTCAGTTGTTACAATTTGCCCTTCAATTTTTTAATTACTACAAGTCTTATATCAATTTCTTTTAATTAAAACTTTCAAATTTTTTTCAAAATCTCTATAAATTTAACATATTTTAAACCATTTTCTACTTGAAATTCACCAATCAAAACATCATATTTCACCTTACAAAATCTTTAAATTTCATTAATATTTCTCCTTTTGGACCTTTTAACTAATTTCCTATCTCAAATCTATCTTTTACTTCTTAATACTCGAGTAAACAATAAAAATTTGATGGTTGTATGTAGAAGAAAGTGACAGAGGAACTAGATTGTAACAACAAAAAATTTAAGGGACGAAACAAGTGCAAATAATTACAGAGAGTGAGGGATAAAAATGCAATAAGCAAAAATACAAACAAGTAAAAGATACATCAATACATGGCAGAAAATTATTAAATGAGAAAAATTACACAAAAATCATAATAAAATGATAAAAATTTAATTAAGTAAAAAGAAGAAAAGATACATCAATACAAGGCAATGACATTCCTTATATTTTAAGCTTATACCAGTTTTTGTTATTTCAGATCTAAATTAATAAAGCAATACAAATCATGACATGAATACATAGCACACTTGTATGAAATATGTCATAGTTGAGAAGAGAAAAAAAAATTGCGTGAAAAATTGTGAGAAATTTTAAAAATATGAAGAGTTGTGTTGTTTTGTTTAAATTGAAGAGTTGTCTCGATTCATCTAAAATGAAGGAATGTATTGATTCATTCATTTGAAGAGTTTGTTTGTTTCATTTAAATTAAAACTTGTCTTGGTTTAATGTAAAGATTATAATGTTTCATGCAAGCTAATTATAAATATGTGAATTAAAGAACATGTTCTTTCAAATATGGTTGTATAATTTTCCTTATATTATGTTGTCGTTAAATTAATGCGTGGTTCAGTGTATAATTTCTGTTTTCTCCTTGTCTAGGTGCCGAAACCATAAAGCCAATTTCCTTTGCTAACTTAATTTGATCATTGCAGTACAGAAAATGAACATAACAACCTGATGAGAAAAAAAAAATTCACATGTACACACTGTAGCACATATTTTCTAAAGATGATATTTACATTGTTGAGCTCTCTAGTTTCTAGAAGTTTTCTTATTACTGCGAGAAAAAAAATGTAAATATTTGTAGATTGGCAGGCTAGGAAGGCATATAAAGACAGTGGAATCATGTAGAATGCTATTATTGGGGGTTTTAATACTTAGATGCTTTTATGTTTGTTCTTCAATTAAAATTAGAATTTTATCTTGAATTCATATACATTAAATGTCAACATAGATTCTTACGCGAACATCTAAGTTTTGTCATTTTATGAAACCCTGCCTTGAAGTATAAAAATTTGTTTAGTGCATTCAAATGTCTTTTTGCAATCATGTTATTGGTGCAAAGTATCCACCGATTATGCCAATAATTAATCTTTATCGAAAAACTTGACTAGCCACCTTTAATTTTGAATATGAGAATAAAAAATTGAATCAAATCAAATAAAAATGTAATTTATTTATTTTCAATTTTTTGGTTAATGACTTCTTTATTGGCTTTTGATTATTCTGGATCAATTAGTGGTTTGGATCAATTTAATTAAAAGATAAAAATTTTAAAATTGAAGAGTAAATTATAAAAAATTGTGTGAATCGATTATTAATTTGTTAGCATATGCCAAATTTCAAATTTTTTATTTTAAATTTTAAATTTATAAATATAGAAAATTTTGGTATTAACAACTTAATAATTTGATATTGGTTTAAGTAATAATATTTGAGAAAACTAAAATGATATGAGGTGCATGACATAAGAGAAGTCACGTAAAGAGAGTAAATTGAGATATCCCAAATTTATATATTAGTTGATAAATAAAAGTAAATATTTAATATACTTATTTTATATTAAATACTCAAAAATCAGTTATCGATTGGCGTGTCACAATCTGTATTTACATGTTAAATTGCGTAAAAGTTTGCAAATTTTATGCAATATGATAGTTTATGAGGATTTATTCAGTTTATTACTTGTTATTATTAATTTTATTCCTAATCAATTTTAAAAAAAAAAATACTTATGCATTTAATTATAGTTTAACAACAAAACCAACATGTATTGGTATAAGTGAAACTGAACTCAGATCGTTAAACAAAGTCTCATATTTGAGTCTTATAGATGGAAAAAAAACAGTTGAGCGAGGAGGACTCCACTAAAAGTGATTAATCATGTTTTTCGATGGAGATCAGTCATAAGCAAAGTTAGTAGATACTTAATATTAATAACATGGTTACCCAAAAAAAAAATGGTTTTAACAACAAATCCTTTTTTAGATGATATTTATATAAGTCATACATAGGGAGCATATCAAATGAGAACCTTCTTATTATGAGAAATGGGAGCTATAAATCTAGTTCATTAGATCCTATTTAAATGATGAGATTAAAGAAAATACACATGATTTTTTAAGTGGTCATGTGACTACTAATTTTT
>CM014735.1:7719631-7763185 GCA_004329165.1 Spatholobus suberectus
AGGAGCCAATTAATCTGCATGTATAATTTGGAATAAAGGACAAACTGAATTAGCTAAAGTTAGCTGCCTTGTTTATTCAGTAATTTATTCTTCGAAGATGCTAGTCTTAATTGTAACTTCTCTATAATAAAATTAATATCAACCCGCTTCACTCTTTCCTTAAGCACAGGGAACCCCAAATATTTATCTAGAGCAGTAGTACTTCTAATGGGGATATAGAAGTAAGTCTGTCAATCTTTGTTCTAGACACCCTTTTAGAATAGAAAGCTCTAGACTTAAAGATTTATCCTCAAGCCAGAAATCTTGCTAAAATGCTCAAAGTGATTAGAATGAATCTTGCTTGAGAACTCTTTGCTTTTGCAAAAAGGAGAACATCATTAGCAAAAAATAAATGGGACATTGGCGAAGTTTGCGGAGAAGCTTTAACCGAAACCATCATGACTAGCAACTGCTTTAGAAATAGCCAGAGACAATTTCTCCATACAAACCACAAAAAGTAAGGAGACAAAGTGTCCCTTGCCTCAAGCCCCTTGTAGGAGAAAAATTGGGTAATCTATTCCCATTCCAAATAATTGATTAAAGAAGACGATGTGACACAATGTATAATGAGATTCACCATCTGATGCAGAAAGCCAAAGTCAAGTAAAGTGACCCTCAAAAAGGCCCAATCCACATTATCATAAGCTTTTTCAAGGTCTATCTTATAAGCAACATCATCGCACTTTGTTTTAGATTTATGCATGTAGTGCACAATTTCTTGGAGAACAATGGCTTATCTGATGTACCTCTTCCAGGCAAAAAGCTAATTTGGAAAGGACTAATAATATCATCCAATAAAGGCCGCAGCTATTGACAATAACCTTTGTAATAATTTTGTAAACAGTATTACAAAGACTGATAGGCCTAAAGTCCTTAAATGTACTTGGAGTGTCCACCTTCAGAATCAGCACAATCAAAGTTTCAGTAATTTGGTGAGGAAAAGTTCTTGTAGCAAAAGCATCTCTAACCATTCTCCAATATCATCACCCACCAAGTGCCATTATTGTTTAAAAAATATCACTTGAAAGTCATCTAGACCAGGTGCTTTATATGGCTTCATAGAATTCAAAGCACAGGATACCTCCTCCTTAGTGACAGGCTGAACAAGCTTCAAAATCCCATTCTCCCTAATCCTCAAATGATGAGAAATAGAAAAAGGGTTGGGACAACCTACACACGATAACAGAAAGAGTGTGAAAATACCTTTGGGCTTCAACTCTCAAGGTTTGATCATCTATGCACCATTCATCACCAGGAAGGAAAAGCCCATGAATTTATTCTTCTTCCTACGAAAAATAGTTTGGACATGAAAGAACTTAGTATTTTTATCACCAAGTTAACCAATTTTCTCTAGATTTCTGATACCACAATAACTCCTCCTAAAAAAGAATTTTATCATAGTCTCGTTGAAGCTGCTTTTCAATATAAACCAGCCTAGCAAAATCAATTCTATCAAGAGATCTTTGAACACCCTTTAGTCTATTTTCGATATCTCTTTCCTCCTAAAGATATTTCCAAACACTTCCTTATTAAAAATGATGACTTGTCTTTAACTTTCTCCAGTCAAATAAGATAGCCCGCCCCTCCTGCCATGCTTTATCTACCACATTCTGATAGCCATCATGTGTGATCCAAGCTACTTGAAATCTAAATGGTCTATTCTCCCTAGAATAAGGAAGGCCCTACATCTAAGAAAAATAGGAATGATCAGAGTGAGATCTATAAAGCACCTCCACAAAGGCTTCAGGAAAGCCATCCTCTAAAGAATATTTGCCACTCCTTTGTCAAGTTTTCTAGCAACAAGACGATTCCCTTGACAATTCCCGTGCCAAGTAAACCTACCTCCCACAAATGGAAGATCCACCAATCCACATCCATCACTCTCCAAAGAGCATCGGCCCTATTTTAAGAAAAATTGCCACCTCATTGGTCACCAGGCAAAAGAATCTCATTAAAGTCACCAAAAGTAGCCAAGGGTATATAATACAGAGCCAAGATCAATGATGTAACTCAAAATTGGTCACGGACAGACGGAATAGGACTAGCATAGAGGCTAGTACAATGTTCATCTCCCAAAGATATATAAAAAATAATAGAGAAAGAACTCATATCAACAACAGAAATGTTGATATTCCTCCCTGTCTCCATCAAAACCCACAAACCACCAGCATGCCCTGACGCCTCAATAATAGCAACAAACTCATAGCCAACTTTCTTCCAAAAAGATGCTATCCTTCTAAATGGAATATGAGTTTCCATAAGGAAAATGAAAGTCAGTTTGAATTTGCGAATTAACTCCATTAAATGCCTTTTAGCTCTAGCATTGTGAGCCCCTCTAATATTCCAAGAGAGGAGAGAAACTTCTTTGAAAGTAATTGTAACACCTGGCCGCTTTCAGGATGAATGATTGTCCCACAAACCAACACAAGACTTTTCAGCGTGCTTTGTCCTCACTCACACGCTTCCTGGGAAACTTCCCAGTAAGTCACCTATCCCTAAATTGCTCCAAGTCAAGCACGCTTAACTATGGAGTTCTTAAGTGATGAGCTACCGAAAAGTAGATGCATCTTGTTGGTATAGGTAACACTTATAATTCTTTTAAGATATCCTCAACTGTACAGTCCCATACCTGCACAACCTCTGGATCACTTTCGTTTAAGTGTGTATTAGATTCATTCATGTACCCCTCCCATTGGAAGCCTGCCAGGAGCCGCTCCTTGTTCGTGCCTCATTTTTTGCACCGGCGATCACTCCTTCTCTCATCAGCGCCCGGGATGTTACATGCCCACCAGCTTTCGCTTGGTTCGTCCTCGAACCACACTGTACTAGGAGAGAGGCCCTGCTTTGATACCACTTTCCGCAACAAAGTTGGACATCCAAAACGAATATTAGAACAAACAATTCATCTTTATTCCTGTTTTATCAACAGTGAATGAATGAACACACAGCACAAGAATGGTCAAGGCCATACCCCAGGCTTTGACAGGATAGAACTGCTCTGATACCAATTTGTAACGCTTGGCCACTTTCAGGATGAGTGACTGTCCCCACAAACCAACGCAAGACTTTTCAGCATGCTTTATCCTCACTCACACGCTTCCTGGGAAACTTCCCAGTAAATCACCCATCCCTAAATTGCTCCAAGTCAAGCACGCTTAACTATGGAGTTCTTAAGTGATGAGCTACCGAAAGTAGATGCATCTTGTTGGTATAGGTAGCACTTATTAATTCCTTTAAGATATCCTCAGCTGTACTATCCTATACCTGCACAGCCTCTGGATCACTCTCGTTCAGGTGTGTATTCGATTCATTCATGTACCCCTCTCACTAGAAGCCTGCCAGGAGCCGCTCCTTGTCCGTGCCTCATCTTTTTTGCACTGGTGATCACTCCTCGCCCTCGTCAGCGCCTGGGATGTTACAGTAATCATGATGAAACTAATAAAGAAGAGGATCCTCATACACCACCAAGCTAGGAGGCTCCTTCCATAGTAATCTCATTCAACGTGGGTGTCTCTGTCACCATCTCGGGAGTTATGTCCTCCAAATCCTGAATAAAATTTTCATCCCCTTACGGCCTTCACGCCTTAAGTCAGGAGGAATTGGTTCATCATTGCACCTAGATCGGACACATTCAATATGGTCAATTTGCACCATAGGTAGAGAACCAATATTCTTCGTAGGTTTTTTAAGCAAGGTTGAATTTTGCACTAACTTTACTCCAACATTAGCACTGTGAACATCCATGGAAGCACCAGATTGCCAATCTGAATTAACCACAGACTTTTTGGGCAGCAAAGAATTTGTCACGGGATTATCGTAATGAACATTCAAAGACTCCATTAACACAAGGGCAATATTGTCACTTCTCTTCCTTTTTGTGTTGCTAGCAATATTACGTCTCTTGAAATTAAGTCCCGTGGGTCCTACTCCAAGAGATTGATCATTCAGCCAATTCTTTGTAGCATTTCCGTTATTATTAGAATCTGGTATAACATTGTCACTAACAGTAACAATTCCTTCAAAATAGATTTGAGTATTAAAAGACCTTCCGGTTTTCTTTCCATCTTTATGAGCCATCAACCAATGACCATTCAACCACACTTTACCCACAACTGGTTGGGTTAAGTCAATTTCAACACAAACATGTACAAAACGCCCACGCTCCACTCGTAATGTACTAGAATCCACTTTTATCGGCTTCACAACTGCAGCCACCATTGCTAACAAAAAGCTTTCATCATAATAAAATAAGTTAAGCCCTGGAAAACGAATCCAAACAAGTGTATGTTCCACCTTTGCTGTTGGGGCAACAAAGTCTGAACTCCATTGTATGACTACTAGATAATGATCAAGAATCATCCACGGACCTCCAGACATGACCTTTTCTCTATCTTCCACCAAATCAAATTTTGCCATGAAGAAACCATGATCCACATCCATAATATCAAAACCCCCCCTGTAATTTCCAAATCCTCGTCAGCCTCTCCTTCATAACTCTATAGCCAATGTTTTTGCCAAGTAATTTGATTACTAAAACATTACGCCACGGATTACAAAGTTCATGGAAAACGTTATCAGCTAAGAAAACCTTTGGAAGCAGCCTATTACCACCATCATGTTCGATACGGACAAGATTATGAGCAATCAGATTTTCCTTCTCCTGCAATGGAACACATTGTTTATCACCCAGGACTTTATCACGAAACAACCTCCTCGCCTCTTGACCATCTATATCTAGTGGTTTACTTAGCGGTGGTTGTAAAACATTCTTTTTCGCAGAGAAAACAAACTCCCCCCCATCTCACTTAATAACTATAATTATATTAATTATTATAATTTTCTTTGACATAAAATTATCATAGTAATTAACAAGTTATTTATTTTATTTTAATTTATGGACACCTAATACCTTAACTAGAGCATTAGTTGAATGGACATTGGATATAATTAAATACTTATAGAATTAATGATTAATCAAGAAAGAATCCATCAACTCTTGGTAATAAGTTTGAACTCTATGATAAAATTAAGACATTGGTTGGGACAATTGAATGAATGAAGATGAATTTCTTAAATCATTTATCAGAAATGTGTTAACTCACTAAAGTTTGATAGTAATACCATACTCTAGAGTTAACTTAGAGTTATAATGATGAAAGAAATTTTACATTAATTTTCCAATTGGTTCTTGAATGTAAAAGATGTTACTTCATACTATCTGAATGTGAAAAAGTATTACTAGACGCCCACCTTAATTAGTAAATTAATTTTGATTAATTTACTACTGGCTTATTATTGAACCTACAGGATCACACACAAACGAATGTTCCAATCTTTTGCATAACTAATTATTTTCTTATTTGATAATTAAATTAGAGAATTTAATTTAATCAAATAATATATTTTTAAGTGGAATATTGTTATTTTTTGCTAGCAAAAATATAAACAATATAAAAAAAAAAAGCAAAGTAAATTGAATTTGGTAGATACACTATTAAAAAAAATGACATTTTCAGTCGTGCATATGTGAGCACCTCAAGTTGAACTTAGTCAAGTTTATTTCAAATGCCCCAAGAGATAATTGTTGACAATGGATACAAGATAAGTCAATTGTTTTTAAATGCATTTGAAAATAAAATAAAGTGAAAAGAGTTAGAAAAAAATAAAGAAAAGATCTAATTAGTTTCTAACTAAAGCGGCTTACTAATTTCTATTTGATTGGAATAGTGGTGTTTAATATTCTTTATAAAAGGACATTCTATTGTGCTTTATTTTTAGTTTGGTTTCACTCATCAAAGAGTTGATGGCAAAGGTTGGTCTTTAGTATGAAAACGATATAGAGTCTTCAAACAATTAAAGAAGGTTTTGATGCTTCGAGAACTAATACCCATGTACATAATTTTAAGTTTTTCTATTTTTTTTATTAATATGTGGTATATTTTTATCCTTTTATTTTGCTATACGCGTTATAAAAACGATCTTTAACTATATTAGATATATCACAATATTATAGTTACAAAGATATACTAGTGCAAAGTACTATATACACGAATATTTAAACAATTATAGGAGAATCTTATATATATAATCATCAATTAAAAATCTGTATACATGTAGAGTTGTTTTACACAACATGAAATTCGGATCCTATTAGAGTATGGTTAAATTGGCATATTCATACTTTGGAAAAAAAATAAAATTGGCATATTCATTTAATACATCAACTATGAAAGTCTTATATTTTATTTTGAGCTCTATCATCAAGTTAGCATCACTTGCCTTGATCCTCCAAAATTTGATAGATCCGAACCTTACAAATTATTAGTATTATTGTTTTGTTCAGGTCACATAGTGACCTACACACACCATTATTGTTCTTATTATATCACAGACTTTGATAGATCCCAACTCTAAAAAATATTATTTGAGGGTCATACGGACACCTTATTAACAAACACATACACACACATGAAACTACGGCTGCCCATACATTTTCAATCATTTAGGATGTACGGTGAACCAAGTTTGGAGAAAAGTGAGAACTAATGCTAGTGATGCAGCCAAAAAGGCAATTATAGACCACGGGGGGGTGAAATAAGTATTGTAGCTAACCATCTCCTCCATTTAGTTGAGTAATGCTTTTCAATATGTTGCTTGACATTAATATATTTCTTACTAAAAGGTCACAGCACGAGGGTGAAATTTGTCGGAGTACAGTTTAATAAATCATCACCCAATTCATTAATGAGGTTGGCCAAGTCTTCGTCGCTTCCGAGCAAGTTTTGTAATTCTCCTTCACATATTTAGCATTGTCAATCAATAAATCCATTAAGGAAAAGAATGAGCAACATTCATATTTGCAACGAACATCTGGACACATCTCATATGCTATAAGGTTCCGAAATAATAAGGTGTAACATCGTTGAACACCAATATTGGGAGCCTCAATTCTCCTCCAAGCCATTTAGAGGAGAAATGAATATTACCCCATGCAATTGGGTTTCTGCCAGAGAAATACGGCTTTACTTGAATCCCTATTTTTTTCGAATTTCGTATGTTTTTATAGGTATACCAACCACAACATTCGAAGCTATTTGATTATTGTGTTCATCACCTTCATCTTGGTCTGGGATTGTATTTGCCTCCATCAGATTGTGTGTGCCAATCAATATTGAGTGATAATAATCGAGTATGAATTGCTTTAGGATTTTGGATTGAGACCACTACGTTTCCAAGTTGTTTGGATTCACCCAAGGCACAATAATTGAGAAATAAATCATCCAAGTCAGCCCCTTCCTTTTTGCTTAGCATTTCAAGCAATCTTCTTGGAAGTGGTTCTCCAACAAGCACATATCTCTACATATAATGCATTAGTTGGTCAAGCTTAAGCTTTAGTGCTTCGGGATTGTTGCTTGTCAATATTTTCCATGAAATGGAGCAAAGGACATCCATCCACAAATAACATCCAAGCGAGGTAATTGTCACCATAGTTTCCTCCTAATATTGTATCCTTATCAAACAAGTTCTTCAAATCTTGGATATTATGTTCTATCCTTTTAAGCAAAATTTGAGCTGCTTGGTTGCTATCTTTAAAGATTTTTACTATATTCCTCAACAAATTTTGATGTCCATAAAAGCTTATAATCCTCTCCTAGCTTTAGACTTTCATTTTTGTGATGGATGACGGGACCAAATGATATCAACTTTGGTGAGCAGTACTTAGCAAACTTGTCATTTTGTCGCAACAAAGTAGGTACCCTTTGGATCTTGGGAGTTAAATTTTATTCTTTTCATCAAGTCTTTCGCCTACCTCTTGGATCTTGAAGTTACGTAGAACATACACTATAGTTAATCCTACCTTTTGCTTCTTCCTTTCTTTCATTCCAAATTTCTGAAATGATTCATACACACACACACAAAATTAATTGTACTTTTAATCTTTTTATTATAGTTAATATGTGATTTTTATTGTCTTAATAATTTTTCATTCAAATTTAAACCATAATTTTTTCCATTGTCACGAATCCACCCCTCAATTTTTAAATTACTATAATTAAGTCACGTCAGCTAATATTATTAGGAATTAGACAGTAAATTAAGTGCTGAATTGAATTTTATTAATTGTAAAAGTATGGGAATTTGATTTGAATAATTTAAATTTATTAATTAATATTAATAACATTGTAAATGCGGGAACTAATTCAAAAAATAATGTTAAGTGATTTGAGAAAGTAATTGACATGTGAGAAGGAATAATATATTTTATTGAGCTAGAGAGTTAGTGAGATGGAAGTAATTGATGTGTGAGAGTTTAAACTTGAAAATAAGTGAACCAAATTGCTGTATTACCTTTCTTATTGTTATAGATATAAATAAGAAAATGAATGCATTTTGTGCTGCAAACCATTTTCTGACAATTGAAAGCATGTGGCGTAAACGTACATTTTCCAGTATTTGAGATGTGGTAGAATGATATTTCGTCCGTTTTTATTTAATCTTCGTTTTAATAAAATGTTTTTATTTTATTTTAATTGATATTTTATGATATTAATGAATGGTTTTTTTTTTTTAAATTTTATCCTTGACAAACAATTAGTATATAAGTAAGAGTAAATAGTGTATGCAGTAATAATATAAAGAAATTTTATACTATCATCTAATTATAAATTATCATGTATGGTAAATTTATTGACTTTTATAATAATTATTTTAGAAATCATACCTAGCATGAATTTTAATTGACTAACAGTGTAAAAACTTACATTGACAGTGCATAAAAATTAAACTTTATAAGTAATTAATCATGCTCTCTGATGAGAATTTGAGAAGAAAAATGATACAATAAAGATAATTTAAAATTAGGAAGCTGGTCTAAAATTGTTAATATACGAGGATGAGGATGGATGACGTACCTCTGCAAAAAATATACTGTATAAGGAAGTGTTTCAAAAAGCCAATTCTGATTAAGCGATTTTCCTTTTTTTTCTTCATACAATTAAGCGATCGATGTTCCTTATTGCATGATGTGTTGTGCTATGTCATTTTCTTACGCAACAAAAAGTAAATTTTTCTATTAATTTTGTACTTTCCTTGTATTGAAAATGAAGCCTTCTAAAAAAAAAAAAAGGTAATGAAGCCATTTTCTACCCTTCTGCCTTACAATCATTACATTTATCTATCTTTTACTTTAGCTATAGGTTATTGGTTTTTATATATTTTATTTTATACTAGATAATAGATATTAGATATTAACACATTTGGATTTTGGAATAATTTATTAAGAGTTTAATGGTCATGTATTGACAATGTAAAATAGTTTTACACTGTCATCCAATCACAAGCCACCATTTATTGTAAGTTTGTTAACTATTATCATAAATACTTTAAAAGTCATATAATAGTGATTTGTGATTGAATGACAGTGTAAAGCTTTTTACACTGACAGTGCATGACCATTAAACTCATTTATTAAATGTAAGTACAATATAGCAAAATTATTATAACAAATTTGGCTAAAAATTAATATTTTTTAATTTTAGTTTATACAATAACATTTAAAAGTAAAAAATAATATTGAATGTTACAAAATATTAAAAACATTGTAATAGTTGGTTAAATGTAGTTTAATTTCTTTAATATTAAATATTTTTAATTTCATACACGTAGTTTTTATCGAAAACCTTAAATATAATTATAATTACTTTAAATAAAAGTTAGCTCATGTAGATGAGGACTACAACGCTATAAGTATTGTTTTGGTTTAATTACACTTTTGCCCTCCAAAGTTTCACAATCTTGCAAATTTTGCCTCCCTAAAATTTTTTTTCGTGAATTTTATCCCTCAATTTACAAAATATAACATTTTGCTCCTAAGTAGAAAAAATGTCACAATTAAAGAAAAAATCACCACAAAATTGTCTTAACTATAGTGGTTTAAATGAAAAACTGCTACAAAATGTCTTAATTGTTACGGTTTTTTTATGTTAAGACAAAATTTACGATGTTTTGTAAATTAGAGAGTAAAATTTGCAAAAAAATAAATAAATTAGAACAAAATTTATGAGATTGTAAAACTTCGTGTAATATTTGAAGAATCAGATTCAATAATGCTTTTGTAACACAACTCGATAATTGCAATGATCAGTTAAATAGTTACACAACATATTGAATATCGTCCTATACAACTTGACTGAATATTACACGGGGTTGCTAACTAGCTAATTATACTAATACACACACAATCTGATAGATCCCAACCCCATAAATTATTATTTGCAGGGCATATGAAGACCTAATTATACTAATACACACATGGGGAGATTACTCCTTCTCCAGCATTATCAATCATTTAGGATGTATGGCGAACCAGGTTCGGATAAAAGTGAGAATTAATGCTAGTGATGCAGCCAAAAAGGCAGTCAAAGCCCACGAGGTATTGAAATGAGTATTGTAAGCTTGAGCCAACCATGTCCTCCATTTATTACTGTAATGCTTTTGAATTTGTTGCTTAACGTCAGCATATTTCTTGCTGAAGGCAACGAGATTAGTGGAGAAATCGTCAGAGAAACCACTATATTTATTTCTTTTCCCCGTTCTCACTGTATGGACATCCTGCATAATGTTATGCAGGAAGTGGCGATGGCAGCTTTGGGAGGAGGCGTCGGCCTTGGGAGGAGGTAGCGACGACGATTCGCAAGCTTCCGACCTAAGAGACACGATGTAAAAATTCGCAGAGCAAAGGGGATGAACATGTATTTGAATGGCGAGATTTGGGACAAGCTTTTGACCGAGACCTAAAAGGAGAGATGACCTTAGTCTGCAATGGTCTCTTGTATGTTCATCCCCTCTTGTAATGGGTATTTCAAAAAATTTAGAAGGAAAGGAGAAGTTTGTCACGTGAGTGCATTTTTATTTTTTTTTTAATTGTTAACTTTAATGTGTTGTCACTATTTTATTGGTTGGATCTAAATATGATGTGTTGGGTTTGTGTTCATATAAGACTTTCTTGAAATCACTTGTCCTATCTTTATGTCTCAATTCCCTGTCCCTCCAGTCAGAAGATGCCATCTCAATTAAAAATGCCATGTAGGTTTTCTATTCTTCTCACGTTTCTTTAACGACGTCAACTCACGGCTTCCCCTAACTTCTCTCCTGCCTACCACTTCTTCTCAACATCGTCAGCACCCTCGCCTTGCTTGATCGAGAGCCCCAAGAAAATAGGGTCTGTGAAGTTCCTGGCCATGGAGGCTGCAGCTCTGACACCGATCAAGTGTTTGATATAATAATCCTACAATTGAGGATATACAATACATAATTAATTTGAGGAAGGCATATACAATAGGAGGTGAGAAGAAGAGTACCTACAGCTACGAGGATACAAGGTCTTGGTTCTAACGTGAATTAGGGTGCAAGAGGAGTTCTTCAAAAGATTTTCCTCAGCCCACTCCATAGCATGTTGGTTGTTTCGGTTGCTATTAATGCGATGATGGTGGACTCTTCTTCTTTTGCATCTTAAAAACAACCTTCGTCTCTTGTTCAACGAGGGGAAGTGTGAGTTTGACACCGTTAAAGAAACGTGAGAAGAACAAAGAACCTACGTGGCATTTTAATTAAGCTTACACCTTTTAATAGGAGAAACAAGAAATTGAGACACAAAGTTAGGACAGGTGATTTCCATCTGCCACGACCCACCAGTCACATCCTAATTAAGCTTAGTAGATTGAACTACCAAACTATCAATAGTTTGTAAGTCATGCTTTATATATTACTAGTGTCTCACCCCTTGTAACACATGGGTATTAATTAATTAAAATATATAAAATTTTAATCTCTTTAAAATTTAAATAGAATTTTTTATCTCCATTAAGTATTATAAAAAATAATAATTTGGTACTATGAAGAAATAGAAACTAATACATAAATTAAAACAAACTTATTTATAAATTGATAATTTCAAACAATTTATATATTTTTTTAAAACTTATATACAGTATTTTTAGTAGTTGAAAATTTTTGATTTTCTTTATTATAAATAAAAAAATTTAAACTTGACTTACTCTTCAATCATGAAACTACAACATATACTTGATCATGACAAAATACTGATCACACCCCACATGATCATTAGCATCTCAGTAATTTATATTTAACTTTTGAATATAAAAGGGGATCAACAATTCTTCGTTTTGATTAGCTAAAATCCACAAGTTATAGGTTATGGTCAGCTAAAATTTTTCTTAATCATAGTTCAATTATTGCTATTATTATCATTTAGAATTAAGGTCAATTTCCATATCGTAAAATATTTATTTTATTTTATATTTGAATCAATAGATTTTCAAATTTATTATTATTATGCATTATTTTTTTAATCTTATATATATATATATATATACTGATCAAATCTAATTCAAGATTACTAATTTTATGTTTAAAGTCAATACTATGTATTATATAAATATTTTTATTATAACTTGATGTATTTAATTTGAATTGTTTGGTCTTCAATTTTTTTACCCAATTTAATCCTTTTTATTTTTAAATCAAGCAAACTTAGACATGTCAATTTTCATATACTTAAGACTCTTAAATTTACATTTCTTTTACTCATGTTCTTAATTAATTTGTTAGGTTGAAATGTTTTAAACTTTCTTTTGTTTCAAACTAACTAAAATATTAAATTTAACTAAAAATAAAAGATTTTTTCCACTCCATACCTTATTATCACATCTTATAAAACACTTTCAATTCTATCAATTTCCACTAAATTTATAATTTCTAAACTTTTAATTTTTTACAATTCAAATACCTAGCTATGATAAGAAAATAATAATTTAAAAATTTTAGTAAAAAATAATTTGACAATATGATCGCACAAGTATTTAATTTAAAAAGTAAATTAGACTTAATTAAAACTTTTGAGATCAAAACTACATATAAATTTTAACTAAAGAACCTAAAAAATTAGTTAATATTTTTTCTAACAATGTCTTTCAAATATATTTCCACGTTAACAATGGACGTGAACCTAACTAAAAGTAAGAACTCGTACATAAAGCTTCAAAGGTAAATACAATATCTACTTCCAAAAATTATTACAAAATTACAACCTATTGCTATTTATTGAAGTAGTTACATTGAATAAAAAAAAATGGAAAGACATTAAAGTGAAGGCTGCACCAATTTATGAATTAAACAACTATTTGATACCTTCAGAAATGAAAAATTACTAGGATTAGTAGAGGAGACTATTGTGTGCTTGACCCATCATTTGAATTTGTTTTCCTACTCTTTAGTGTTTATGTGACAATCTACCAGTCAGAATATTTTATTAAACTGCATAAAGTTGAAGCACTTCGTGAAGACATACTAAAAGTACCATATAGCTTTGCATGATAGGCTCCACTATCTTCATCAAATATTAACTGTAACTTTCATACTAAAATTTAACGAATCAATACATATGGTAGAAGTATAGATAACTATTACAAGCATTCACTCCATCATAACATGTAACTCTTCATACAATTCGTGAAGCATGAACAAACATGAACCTGAAATCTACAGAAGTAGGGAAAAAATTCAAGCTGATCTTAAAGTACTTCAACATAAACAATTGTGACCTAACAGAGAACCCAAATGCACACCCTTCCTAGTATCCTGCTCCTATAAGCAACACCAAAAAGGATTGATATAGCAAAGAGCCAAATATTGTAACAATTTAAAAGGGTTTAACAATTAAAAATCAATTTTGTAAAAAAGTAAATAGGTTCAAGCATGTGATTGAGTGATTGCTCACAATGAAAAGGTAAAGGAGGGAATATAAGATGCATATAACCATATTTCCAAGCAATATGAGCATAAGTTCAGTTTCTTATACCATTTTTTTTTATCATTCTTTGGGATAAAGTTCTCTCCCTCCCCAAACAACATGTTCTATGCTGCTTTTAAAAGTAGTGAGAACTTCCCACCAAGAATGTAGTTAAAGCATGCTTCCACTTCAACAAAATTGTTAAACCAATATAGTTCTAGTTTACTACATTTTCAGATCTTTGCAGGATAAGTTTAATGAAATTAGAAGGATATACAAAGTAAAATTTTGGTGATGCTTTTTGTTGAATGAAGACAATCTAAACCATAAAACAGAACCATAACCATGAGAAAAGTATAAAAAGAGAAGAGAGGAAAGGAGAAAACAGAGCAATTTTGTATCTGCTGTAATACCACTCTATTATGGATTCTTCCATTCATATTTTTGTGAAATACAACAGAAATAATAGCCATACATCATACCCGTACTTGTTGTCAGCAAAAAAGACATGTACCCACTACATTAGGTGTACAATTTTCCTTCAAAAATAGACCAAACATACCCACTATGTAGAACATTAGCCACTATCATAAGGATAGTGAATTACATCAGCAAAGAAGTATTTTAGAAAAGTTTTATATTAGTTAACACTTTTGTTTTATTTACCATTTATACATTTAATGTTTCTTCATCTGCTATTCGGAAAGAGTGGAGGTTGCAAGTAGATCAGTATGGTGCCCTTCCTCAAGAAAATATAAGCATTTGTGTATGTCAAAAAGTACTAATAAAGTAAATAATCCAGAATGAAAAATCTCAGCAACAAAGTTAATTTGTTTGATGTGCCACCCCTTTTCATTAAGTA
The DNA here is from genome assembly GCA_004329165.1 of Spatholobus suberectus. Taxonomy (NCBI): domain Eukaryota; kingdom Viridiplantae; phylum Streptophyta; class Magnoliopsida; order Fabales; family Fabaceae; genus Spatholobus; species Spatholobus suberectus. The sequence goes on from CM014735.1 coordinate 7,734,343, forward strand.
AAGTCTCCAATTTCAGGAATTGAGTAATGACCTGCAAAGAATTTTACGTAGTTAAGCTCTAGTAAGAAAATTAATAAAGAGGCTCCTATGTCTAATACCAACCACAATCAGTATATGAGCAATGAAGGGCCCATTTTTGCAGCCTTCAAACGCAAGAAAGCAATTCACGCTTTTATCTCCATCATTAAAGGAAACTTCAAGTTACCATTGAGAACTCAAGAAAACAAACCCTGAAGAACCGCACACAAACCCAAATCAAATACCCCAATCATCAATTGAAAAAAAAACTGAAACAGAGTAATTGGTGTGATAAATTTTCTCTCTTTGTAAAATGATTTTTCTCAATTTGAACAGCGTAGCTAGCGTGATAAATCTTAACCCTAATCAAATGAATATTTAAAAAACTCCTCTGATTCTCTATGTAATCCTTTACTTTCTCTACATTATATCTCACTGCAAGCACATAGAAGTCAAAATTGTAAAAAAACAATGGCAAGTAAAATGAAATTTCTACAGTAACTGGTGAAGGGAAATTTGCATGAGAGTAAAAAGAACCGAGATTAACACCCCACCAAACCAAAGTCATCCATCGCAAACCTAGAATCAATCAATAGGAAAAGAAGAGGAAAGAAATTAATTAGAAGAAAACTAATAAAATTTTAGATTGAAAAGGGTAGTAAAAAATGGCTTGTTAGCCCCTGCTTAACACCAGTCATAGGAAAAAGGCTAAAATATTATATGTATAGACAATTTTACAGATACACCTTAGAATACTAGTAGTTTTATTTGCCCTGCTTAACACCAGTCATAGGAAAAAAATCAAAAAGATTTACTTAAACAAGCCTGTAAGAAATGGAAGCAGTCATTGATCATCAAATTGATGGGGAAAAGGGTGGCCATGAGATTTCTAAAAACTAGACTCCAAAATTTATGGAAACCCCAAGGAGAAATGGAATTCATTGATTTAAAAAATGATAACTATGTGGTGAAATTCGCTAAGCAGGCTGGTCTTGCAAAGTTATCTTTGGTGGACCATGGATGGTTTTAGACCACTATCTTTTGTGCAGAGATGGAGGCTAGAGTTCTAAACAATGAAGGATGATTTTAGAAGAGCAGCAGTTTGGGTTTGTATACCTGGGTTACCAATTAAGTATTATGATAAGCATATTTTATGGACTATTGGCAATGGGATAGGATGCACAGTCAAGGTAAACTCCAATAGGACATTGTGGAAGATGTGTAAAGAACTAAAATGGCCCCGCTTATAGAAGTTGACCTCTAGAAAACATTGACTTCCAAATTTGAGTTGAATGGAAGATACTATAAGGTTGAATATGAAGGATTGCACAAAATATGCTTCACGTGTGGTCGCTATGGCCATAAACTTGAAGACTGCCCATTCAATGTTGCTCCTAATAGCAAAGAACATGGGGAAAAATGTATAACTAACGCAAGTGGAGAAACAATCACCGTTGAAGATAACAACAATGACCCGTTCGAGCCTTGGATGTTAGTTTCTTAGGAGGCTAGAAGAAGAAGAAGAAGAAGAAGGATGACAGTTAAAAATGGTCGGGAATAGGTGACACAGAAAAGCCCACCAAAAAGCAAGACCTTGGTGCTATGAAAGAGGGCGTCAATTGCTTTACGCTGTGTTTGGTAGGGAGGAGAGAAATAGAGAAGAGGAAATAAGTAAAGAGAAGAGAAGTAGGTAAGAAATAGAGTGAAAATAGAATTGTTTGGTTGGAGAGAAGTAAAGAAGAAATAGAAGAAAAGTTTGCTTTTTGACTTTTGGAAATTTGGAGTAAAAGAATAAAATTACGTATATAACCTTCATGATTCGGAATGATACAGAGAAAATATATTCGAATATGTGATATGCATATTCAAATATGCAATATCACATATTCAAATACGTGACTGCATATTCGAATATTTCATACACTGCTTGTCCAATTTTTCAATAATATTTTCTCAATTCTTCGAAAAAAATATACAAATATATGCAGTGCAGTACATACAAGCTATTATTTTATTCCAAACCACCATATCCAACTGTTATCACTCACGATATTTAACACCAACTTTCATAAAATTATAAATTTTCAACCAATAATATACTTAAATCATTCCAGAGTAACAAAAAGTAACAAAAGGTAGAGGGTAATAATGAAAATAGTGTTGCACGTTCGCATTTCTTCGCAAATCTGCCCAAATTTGCGACGATATTTTTTAGCGTGGGACTCACTAAAATTTTAAAAACTTTCACGCTATTTCACCGATACCAAACGAACAGAAATTGTCAGGATCTTCTCACTTCGCATTTTTCTCTTCTCTTCTTCGCTGCTTCACTGCTACCAAACACAGCATTAAAGTTTTGCATGAAGGAAGTAACGTGGTAGTGGACAAAGGAGACATAATGGATGTGCAACAACCCATTGTGGGGTATGAAGAATAGATTGGTCATGCTACGGATGCTCCAAAAAAAGGGGTGAAAGTGAATAGTGCTTTGGGAACCATGAAAGAAGATAAAGACCAACAAGTCTCTTTATGAAGGACTAAGCACATAGCAAGGCAGATAATCCATCCATAAAGGACAAAACTGGACATAAAGATGCAAGTTACTAGCTTACATGGTCACGCGATTCACATTAGACAAAGAACTAGGCCCTCTACCTAAGTTGTCAACATGTTGGAAGAAGAAGGATGTAAAGGTTCAAAGATAAGAATATTGTCACATCTTGCTCAGACCAACAACTTTCGCATAAGAGAGCAGGGGAATTAAATATTCTTCAATCCATGATTAAAATACAAAAGAAATGGGGTTGGTGACAAATAACCCCTATCCTTTGGACGACCAACCTTTATGGAAATTGTTGCGGAGTGTTCTAATGACACAGACAATGTTAGCAGACTCAGACCGGACCGGCCGGTTCGACCGGTTCGGCCAGGAACCGGTCATGCAACCGGTCCGAGCCACTTGTTGGACCAAATACGTTCCAGAACCGATTCAAACTGGTGTGACTCGGACGGTTTGGAGGTCGAATCGGTAACTCGGCGACCCGGCGAGTCAATTCGAACCGGTTGGGTCACACTTTTTTTTTTTTTCTGGGTCCCAAAACGACGTCGTTTGGGGTTGGGGTTTTTTTTTTTTTTTCCTGGGTCCCAAAACGACGTCGTTTGGGGTTGGGGTTTTTTTTTTTTTTCTAGGGTCCCAAAACGACGTCGTTTAGGGTTGGGGTTTTTTTTTTTTTCCCTGGCACCCAAGACGACGTCGTTGGGGTTGGGAGGCACAAAACAAAAAGGGTTTTCTGTTTTGTGTTGTCCCTAACACGCCGTCGCCTCTGCATCGCCTACCCTGCCTCTGTTCTTCTTCCTCCTCCAAGCTCGCCGCTCACAGCTCGCCGCTCTCACTCGTAGCTCGTCGCGCTCGCCGCTCTCTTCGTTCGTCATCCTTTAGGCTCCAGCAGCACCTGCGGGCTGCGTCACTTTCGCCTCCTCATTGCACTTCTCCTCCGTCACTGGCGTCGAGACGCGCAGCTCAACGGTGACGACAACAGCACGAGTGCTTCCTCCGTCGATTCTGCTCCGTCACCGACGACTTGTGGCTTATGCTGTTGTGCAATCCAAATAAGAACAGTAACACATTCATGTTGGAACCTGGAACTTCAAAAAACCAGCAACCTTTGTGGCTTTGCAATTTTGTAAGAGTAATTCTAAATTTCTAATTTCCAAATACTTGTGCAATTGTAGAGTTGTATTGTAGTCACAAATGTCTTCTATGAAAGTATATTATCTATCAATTTTGATCTGTGTGGCTGTGTGGCTGTGTGGAGTATAGAGACTTATAAAAATTTCTAGAGAATAATGTGTGTTAATGTGTTATTGTTAGAATTGAGAATATGGTTTGACTAACATTACATTGTTATTCAGGTTGATGTATTTTGCAAGATGTTGGCACATAGTGATGGCACTATAGTTAGTTTTTATTTTTGAATTTGTTCTCTTACATATTATCCTTAATGTGTTGTTATGGTTCAATTTGTATTTTGTACTACTAAATAACAGATTTAAAGATGACATCTTCTGAACCCGAGCAACCATCATCACAAGAAGCATCAACTTTAAATTCAAGGCTTCGGGGAAAACTGATCCAGCATGGGGACATTGTAAACAACTTGTTGAGGAGAATGGAAAAATTGTTTTACTATGTCTCTATTGTGATAAAATTATTAGAGGAGGTGGAATTAATAGATTCAAAAGTCATTTGGCTAGAGAAAAAGGACAAGTTGAACAATGCAAAAAAGTGCCTGCAGATGTTCGTTTTCAAATGAAGCAAAATATTGATGAATGTAGAAGCAAGAAACGAAAGTCCAAGAAGACTATGAGGATAATTTTCCACTTGATGAAGATAGTGTGAGAATAGTTGGTGATCTTCCACAAAGACCAACAGCTCCTGGATCTCAAAAGGGGAAGAGTGCTAGCCGCATTGGATGATTATTTCATGCCTAGAACAACTCCTGGAGCTCAACCAACTTTAAAAAGTGTGTTGCAAAGTAAAGAAGTGGTAGAAAAGTGTGACCTTGCAATTGCAAAATGGATGATTGATGCTTCTGTGCCATTCAATGCAGTTAATTCAGGATATTACCAGCCTATGATTGATGCTATTTGTAGCATGGGACCAGGGTATAAAGGTCCAAATTTTCATAATGTTCGTGGCTATTTGTTAAATAAGTGGGTTGATGATGTGAAGAAGCTTGTTGAGAGTTACCGTGATGTTTGGAAGGAAACTGGTTGTACTCTTATGGCAGATGGGTGGACTGATCGGGGTAGGCGAACTCTTATCAACTTTTTGGTTATTGCCCTAAAGGAACTATCTTTCTAAAGTCCTGTGGATGCTTCTCATGCTTCTAAAACTGCAGAATTGTTATATAAGCTTTTCAAGGAGGTGGTGTTATATGTTGGTCCTAAAAATGTTGTTCACATAGTCACAGATAATGCTGCAAATTATGTTGCTGCTAGCAAGTTATTGGAAGCTGAGTTTCCAAAGTTATATTGGTCTCCTTGTGCAGCACATTGCATTAATTTGATGTTGCATGACATTGGAAAATTAGAGGAAGTAAGTGAGACCGTGTCCCTAGCCTCACAAATTACCAAATACATATATAATCATTGTTATTCTTTGTATTTGATGAGGAAGCATACAGGTGGAAGAGAAATACTTCATCCTGCTCCAACCCGCTTTGCCACAAATTTCATTGCCTTACAAAGTATTTTGGCTCAAAAAGATGCACTAAGAGCCATGGTAACATCTAGAGAATGGACAAGCTCAGCTTATGCTAAAGAAGCCAAGGCAAAAAGATTTGTGGAACAAGTCTTAGATTCTGGGTTTTGGAAAAAATGTGTTGATATTGTGAAACTTACTGAACCACTTGTGCGTGTTTTGCGTATTGTTGACAGTGAAAATAAACCTGCTATGGGTTTTCTTTACCAAGCAATATATAAGGCTAGGGAGGAGATGGTGAGGAGATTTAGAAGAAATAAGAAGAAAGTGGAGCCTTACTTGAACATCTTAGATAGACGTTGGGATTCTCAGCTTCGCAAAAATATTCATGCTGCTGGTTATTGGTTAAATCCATCTTGTTGGTTTAATGCTGGAGAATTTGAAAATCACAGGTCCACAACATCTGGACTTTTGGATGTCATTGAAAGGTATTCTCATGGAGATCCTGATTTGCAATCTAAATTGACAAGTGAGATGAGAATATTCAAGAATGCTGAGTTAGATTTTGGAAGGCAAGCTGTTGTGTGTGAACGAAATATAGTGATGCCAGGTAGAATTAGATGTTTATAACTTTCATTATCTATGATCTTTCATCTTAGGTTTAGTTTAATATGTATATTGATTTATTTTTTTAATCCAATGTAGATCAATGGTGGGAATCTTATGGATGTGGTGCACCAAATTTGCAAAAGTTGACTATCCGTGTCTTAAGCCAAACTTGTAGTGCTTCAGGTTGTGAACGAAATTGGAGTTTATTTGAGCACATGCATTCAAAGAAAAGAAATAGGTTGGAGCATCAAAAGCTCAATGATCTTGTTTTCGTTCGTTACAACTTGAGGTTGCAACAAAGGTATAAATAAGTATGTTTATTCTTTATTGATTGTTTATCATGTTTGGATTTTTGTATATTGATTATAATCAAATTAATAAATTTAGGAATCGATTAAGAAAGCAAAATTATGATCCTATCAACTTTGAAACACTTGATGACCATGGTAATTGGGTATTGGAGGAGTCACCACCATTCTTAACCAATGAGGAGGTGGAGGCATTACGTAATGACCTTGCAAATATGACTCTTCAACCAATTTCAAATGATATTGGTATATCCTTATTACATTATAAATATAACTTTATTGTGTTATAATTAATATCACTTGATGTTAATTGCTAATTTATTTTTATAATAATATTGTCATAGATCAATTAAATTTGGATGAAGATGAAGATGATGATGATGCACATGAGAAATACCATGGAAAATGTGAATCAAAATGAAAGCAATGTTGGTGAAGCTTCTGATTTCTTGGATGAAGAACGAGGACCCGAATTGGACACCACTTTGACTCCTTGGACATAAATAGATTATTAGTTATTGTAATTGTTTTTGTTATTTTAGTTGACTGAGTTGTGAATTATTATGTTTAGATTATGTTTTAGAACTTATTGGTAAGTTTCTTTTATGTGAAGACCTTGTTTGTTTAATTAGAACTTATATCTTGGTGATGGATTTGAATTTAGAGAATGAACTTGTGGATTTATAATAATTTGTGTTGTGAATTTTTGAGAATTTTTAAGGTATAGTGTGCTCTTTTCATGATTTTTTGAAGTATAAAACTTTACAGGTTATGAAATATTGAGAATTTTTAATATGGACCGGATCATGCGGTTCAACTAGTGACCCACCGGTTCGACTAGTAACCCAGTGACCCAGTACCTCAACCGAGTCGAGGACCGGTCCGAGTCTGATAACATTGGACACAGATATCAAATATCAAATATCAAATACAAAAATTGAACGCACTAGTTCAAAATTATTATTTATTAAGAAAGCACCAACTGTATAGAATACTGAACAAATGGTATGCTCGTGGTGTATCCTAGCACCATAACGAGATGTATTTTATGATTGGAGCAGTGCACTAGACAACCAACTCGCAAGATATCAAGCACACTTTAAAACAAAATCATAAAAAAGATAATTGATTTCCACAAATTATAAAGAATCTCCAAAAGATTCATAATAAACCATGAAAGTAATAAGCTTGTAATTGGAGAGAACTGAACTGAGAATAATCGAAACCCACAAAATTACCTTAAACTTTTGAAACCCATAAATCGAAAAGCACTAAAACCCATAGAAATGCAGCACATTAGACACGTCATTTCCAATTCATCTTACTTTTATATATAAAAGTAAAATAAGAATTAATAATTTAAACCTTGAGGGCGACAACAGTGGTGGCTTTGACAACCAAACCCTTCAAACGACCCGCACAAGGAAACTTAAGCCTTGCAAATGACGAGAAGAGAGATTCGGTCGATAAGCAGAGAGATTTGGCTCTCAAGTATGTGGCCTAGGACAAATTGAAGCAGGTCCTTCACGTCAACAACGAAAGTAACTGTGTGAACGCCACGTGAATTGTACCACTTGAGGTGCTTGGTCCTCGCTCCAAGCCACCCCAACAACCCGATCTTTGCCTTCGTAAACAGCATTTTGGGTCTTCGAAGCTAGGTTCCAAACGAAGGTGCCACCTTGCGAATGAGAAAGAAAGCTAGGTCGAAAAGTTGAGAGTTTGGGAAGAGGTGAGAGAAGAGACGGGGAACCTGTGAGGATCTGAATTTGGACGAGGTGTAGAGAAAACATCTGACTTTTCAAAATAAAAGGGCGCCCTTAGCCTCGCGAGCTGTGCGCTTGGCCTGAGTAACTCTGGTTTTTCATTCACACATATTCACCGAAATTTATAATCTTCAATAATTTCAACAGAAAAATATTTGAGAGAGCGTCGCTAATTAGCATTTCAATTCTATTTTATATTAGATATTAACACATTTAGACTAATTTATTAAATATAACTACAACATAGTAAATTGTTATTAAAAATTTGGGCTAAAAATTATTATTTTTAATTCTAAGGTTATACAATAACATTTAAAAGTAAAAAATAATACTGAATGTTATAAATATTAAAAAATTGTAATAATTGGTTAAATATAGTTTAATTTCTTTAATATTTAATGTTTTTAATTTCATACATAATTTTTATCCAAAACCTTAAATATAATAATAATTATTTTAAATAAAATTTAGCTCGTGTAGATGAGGACTACAACACCATAAGTATAATTTTTGTAAACTATTTGAGGAATCAGATTCAATAATGCTTTTGTAACACAACTCAATATTTGCACTCATTAAATAGTTACACAACATATTCAATAACGTCCTATACAACTTGACTAAATATCACTCCCAGATGTTAACGATCCCGTGATAAACACGGGTTGAAAACTAGCAAGTTATGCTAATACACACACACAATCTGATCGATCCCAACCCTACAAATTATTATTTGCAGGGCATATGAAGACCTTATTATACTAGCAAATACATACACAGACGAGATTACTCCTTCTCCAGCATCATCAATCATTTAGGATGTATGGTGAACCAGGTTTGGATAAAAGTGAGAATTAATGCCAGTGATGCAGCCAAAAAGGCAATCATAGCCCACGGGGTATTGAAATGAGTATTGTAAGCTTGAGCCAACCATGTCCTCCATTTACTTCTGTAATGCTTTTCAATTTGCTGCTTAACGACAATATATTTCTTGCTGAAGGCCACGAGATTAGTGAAGAATTGGTCACAGTACATTTTAGTTGGCAAATCATCACCCAATTCATTAAAGAGATTGGCCAAGTCTTCGTCGCTTCCGAGCAAGTTTTGAAATACACCACTTGATCTGAGTTCCTTCACATCTTCAGCATTGTCAATCAATGAGTCCATGAAGGAAAAGAATGAGCAACATTCATATTTGTAAGGAACATCTGGACACAGCTCATATGCTATGAGATTTCGAAAAAATAGGGCGTGACATCGTTGAACAAAAATATTGGGAGTCTCAATTCCCCGCTAAACCACTTAGAGGTGAAACGAACGTTACTCCATGTCCATGCATAGTCATCTGTGTATGATGAATTTGGCATCACTCGAATCCCTGCTTTTTTTAGATCTCGTATGTTCTTATAAGTATGCCAAATAGTAATATCATCTGTTTGATTATTGTGTTCATCACCATCATCTTGTTGGTTGGGATTGTATTTATCCCAATTGGATTGTGTGTGTCATTAATGCTGCTAATCGTTTGGGGGTGACAGGTAATATGAGCGAATAAAATCGAGTATATGAATTGGTTTGGGATTTTGGACTGAGAACATTACGCATCCGTTTCGTTTGGATTCACCGTAGCTAAAATAATTGGAAAATAAATATTCCAAGTCGGCTCCCTCCTTTTTGCTTAGCATCTCAAGCAATCTCCTTGGAAGTTGGTTCTCCAACAAAAGCATATCTCTCCAAATATACATTAGTTGGTCGAGCTTAAGGTTTAGTGCTTCTGGACACTCATTGTCAACATTTTCCATGAAATGAAGCAAAGAACATCCATCCACAAACAACATCCAAGCAAGGCAATTGTCATCATACATTCCTCCCAATATTGCATCCTCAGCAAACTCGTTCTTCAATTCTTCAATATTATCTTCTATCCTTTTAAGCAAAACTTGAGTTGCTCGATCAGTATCTAGATTTTTACTGTATTTTGCCACAAATTTTGATGTCCACAGAAGTTTATAATGCTCTCCTTGCTTTAGATTTTCACTACCGTGATGGATGGGACCAAACGATATCATCTTTGGTGAGCAGTACTTAGCAAACCTGCCATTTTGTTGCAACAAAACAGGTACCCTTTGGATCTTGGGCATTGAATTTGATTCATTTTATCAAATCTTGTTCTGCCTTTTTCAGTTGCTCAAGCCTTTGATCCATAACGCCATCTAATTTCTCGCTCATTTTCTAATGGTTGAGGAGTTGGCGGGTGTCGCAAATTTTTTGCTAAACTAGAATACAAATACAAAAGTTATAAATTAGAGGCAAAACCTAAAAATAAAAGAAAAGGGAAATACTCACTATTACTTCTGGATTTGATGAGACTATGAAGTTAGGAGACTGCGCGTCACTATATCTTACCTTCTCTTGTTTCCTTTCTTAAATTCCAAATTTCTGAAACGATGGACAAACAAAAAAATTAATTGTACTGTTGATCTTTTTATTATATTTAATATGTGATTTAATTCTCTTAATAATTTTTCATTCCAATTTAATTCATGAATTTTTCAGTTGTTACAATTTGCCCTTCAATTTTTTAATTACTACAATTAAGTCTTATATCAATTTTCTTTTAATTAAAACTTTCAAATTTTTTTTCAAAATCTCTATAAATTTAACATATTTTAAACCATTTTCTACTTGAAATTCACCAATCAAAACATCATATTTCACCTTACAAATCTTTAAATTTCATTAATATTTCTCCTTTTGGACCTTTTAACTAATTTCCTATCTCAAATCTATCTTTTACTTCTTAATACTCGAGTAAACAATAAAAATTTGATGGTTGTATGTAGAAGAAAGTGACAGAGGAACTAGATTGTAACAACAAAAAATTTAAGGGACGAAACAAGTGCAAATAATTACAGAGAGTGAGGGATAAAAATGCAATAAGCAAAAAATACAAACAAGTAAAAGATACATCAATACATGGCAGAAAATTATTAAATGAGAAAAATTACACAAAAATCATAATAAAATGATAAAAATTTAATTAAGTAAAAAGAAGTAAAAGATACATCAATACAAGGCAATGACATTCCTTATATATTTATAAGCTTATACCAGTTTTTGTTATTTTCAGATCTAAATTAATAAAGCAATACAAATCATGACATGAATACATAGCACACTTGTATGAAATATGTCATAGTTGAGAAGAGAAAAAAAAATTGCGTGAAAAATTGTGAGAAATTTTAAAAATATGAAGAGTTGTGTTGTTTTGTTTAAATTGAAGAGTTGTCTCGATTCATCTAAAATGAAGGAATGTATTGATTCATTCATTTGAAGAGTTTGTTTTGTTTCATTTAAATTAAAACTTGTCTTGGTTTAATGTAAAGATTATAATGTTTCATGCAAGCTAATTATAAATATGTGAATTAAAGAACATGTTCTTTCATAAATATGGTTGTATAATTTTCCTTATTATTTATGTTGTCGTTAAATTAATGCGTGGTTCAGTGTATAATTTCTGTGTTTCTCCTTGTCTAGGTGCCGAAACCATAAAGCCAATTTCCTTTGCTAACTTAATTTGATCATTGCAGTACAGAAAATGAACATAACAACCTGATGAGAGAAAAAAAAAATTCACATGTACACACTGTAGCACATATTTTCTAAAGATGATATTTACATTGTTGAGCTCTCTAGTTTCTAGAAGTTTTCTTATTACTGCGAAGAAAAAAATGTAAATATTTGTAGATTGGCAGGCTAGGAAGGCATATAAAGACAGTGGAATCATGTAGAATGCTATTATTGGGGGTTTTAATACTTAGATGCTTTTAATGTTTGTTCTTCAATTAAAATTAGAATTTTATCTTGATAATTCATATACATTAAATGTCAACATAGATTCTTACGCGAACATCTAAGTTTTGTCATTTTATGAAACCCTGCCTTGAAGTATTAAAAATTTGTTTAGTGCATTCAAAATGTCTTTTTGCAATCATGTTATTGGTGCAAAGTATCCACCGATTATGCCAATAATTAATCTTTATCGAAAAACTTGACTAGCCACCTTTAATTTTGAATATGAGAATAAAAAATTGAATCAAATCAAATAAAAAATGTAATTTATTTATTTTCAATTTTTTGGTTAATGACTTCTTTATTGGCTTTTGATTATTCTGGATCAATTTAGTGGTTTGGATCAATTTAATTAAAAGATAAAATTTTAAAATTGAAGAGTAAATTATGAAAATAAATTGTGTGAATCGATTATTAATTTGTTAGCATATGCCAAATTTCAAATTTTTTTATTTTAAATTTTAAATTTATAAATATAGAAAATTTTGGTATTAACAACTTAATAATTTGATATTGGTTTAAGTAATAATATTTGAGAAAACTAAAATGATATGAGGTGCATGACATAAGAGAAGTCACGTAAAGAGAGTAAATTGAGATATCCCAAATTTAATATATATTAGTTGATAAATTATAAAAGTAAATATTTAATATACTTATTTTATATTAAATACTCAAAAATCAGTTATCGATTAGGCGTGTCACAATCTGTATTTACATGTTAAATTGCGTAAAAGTTTGCAAATTTTATGCAATATGATAGTTTATGAGGATTTATTCAGTTTATATTACTTGTTATTATTAATTTTATTCCTAATCAATTTAAAAAAAAAAATACTTATGCATTTAATTATAGTTTAACAACAAAACCAACATGTATGGTATAAGTGAAACTGAACTCAGATCTGTTAAACAAAGTCTCATATTTGAGTCTTATAGATGGAAAAAAAACAGTTGAGAGAGGAGACTCCACTAAAAGTGATTAATCATGTTTTTCGATGGAGATCAGTCATAAGCAAAGTTAGTAGATACTTAATATTAATAACATGGTTACCCAAAAAAAAAATGGTTTAACAACAAAATCCTTTTTTAGATGATATTTATATAAGTCATACATAGGGAGCATATCAAATGAGAACCTTCTTATTATGAGAAATGGGAGCTATAAATCTAGTTCATTAGATCCTATTTAAATGATTGAGATTAAAAGAAAAATACACATGATTTTTTTAAGTGGTCATGTGACTACTAAATTTTTAATCTTGACTATCCATATATTACATGGTCCAAATTTAAAGTTCTCATAAGGGAAGCATATTATAATTATAGGCAAGATCCTTACTATAAAAAAAAATAGAAAATTAAACTCACCAGCATAGATAGTTCTGGATTTGGTGAGACTTTGAAGCCACGGAGATGTTTCCTTTTTACTTTCTTTAATCCCAAACTTCTGAAAATGATTGTCATATATACACCAAAATAAAAAGTGTAAACAAATACAAGATACATAATATATATATATAGAAAAGTCCAAATTGTGTGAAACTTGATATACGTGTTCATGAAGATAATATCTCATAATTCAACGGTTGAATTGATTAAATTTGCATTCTACAAAAAGTTATTGCAGGTATAATTTGATTAACTTTGACACCTGGTGTCAACGGATCCTGAACCTATATATATATATATATATATATAACAATGAGTTCACAACACATATTTTATAGTGACATGCACATATAGCACACCTGTATAAAATATTTTATAGTTAAAAAGAGAATGAAAATTAAGTAAAAAAAAAAATCTTTGTCTGAAGATGGCTCGAAATCAGTTGTCTTTATGTTGTATCTTTCCTCTGAGTGAAAAAATAACAGTTTAGCAAAACAAATAAAAATATTTCTCTCTCAATATAAAACTAAGATTCTCTCTCCTATTTGTTTAAGCTTTCGTGTTGAGATTTTATATTTTCATTGGAGAATCAGAAAAATAGATTAGAAAAGGAAATAGCGTGATTTTGGAATAAATAAATAAAGTTACAATCACAGACATGGACAAATAAAAGATATTAAACTTACACAGAAGCAATTGCATCTGCTTTGATACCGTTATCATCATCTCTTGATATTACGAAATCAAAGAGTCAATAAATTTCTATATATATACTTCAGCGTAGTAGTGAATCCTTTGTAATCGAGGAAGGAATGAATGCAATCTGTCTCATTAAAGTAATCCTTTGAAACCAAGGAAGGAATGCAATTTGTCTCAAATTAAAGTAAGGGATATGCAATGAAAAAGAGATTTTGAAATTATTGTGAGGCCTATTCTAGTATAGCGGAAGTAAAATGTAATGGGAGAAAGAAAAGTGAGAAATTAATCATGAGTTTGATGGGGTTTAAAAACTAACCAAGACAAGGAGATGGAGAAAGATTAGGTGAAGTTAGAAATATGCATTTTTGGATAGGCAATTATACATTTATGAGTTGTATCGAAATTTTATAAATAAAATTATGCACGTAATAACCTATGTTTGAATTTGATTAGTTCGATTTTCAAAATTTGATCCAAAATCTGATAAAATTCAATTAAAAAAATTAGTTTTTTTTGGGTTTCAATTTGATTAGTTTTCAACTCAGTTTGATTTTTGTGATTTCTATTAGATTGAATTAATTTATTAATATTACTATTTTTTATTAGCACTATGCTCATATATAAGAATTATTCATTTGGTAAATACTAACCAATATCATAATATATAGCATAGGTTAAGGAAAAGTATAGAATTTTTTTCATTAACAAAATATTAAAATTAAACAATATTTTTTAAAATAATTAAAAGTATTAAAAAATATATTTATTATTCCTTAATTAAATACCCTTATTAAATAAATTTTTATTTAATATTTTCTATTTTTATCTGTTTATAAAAACTTACAAAGATGACTTTTTTATCATATTGGTTCAATTTTCTTTTAAAATTACCAATTTAGTCCATTTTAAAAGAAAATTACTAGTAAGTTGTATTTGAGAATCACCACTTTATTTCATTTCTAATGATTTATAAACTGTTAGAAATAATTCTTAACATCCTAAATCGCTAGAAATTATTTCCGTCATAAAAAAAAAAAAAACCATAAGTATGACTTACCCAATTTATTATTTTTTTTATATAAAAAATGACTACATTAATAATTTTAGAAAAAAATTACACCAATGAGATAAAAAAAAAAAAAGCCTACTCCATAAAGGAGTCGTGCTATTTGCTACGAAAATTAATCACACGAATTGCACAGAAAGTGAAATGAACAGGGATTTTTTAAAGTAAATATTGATTAAAAGGATTTGACGTGAAAGTTGATATTTGACAGAAACCACCAATCGTACGATTTTGACAAAAAAATGCATTCGTAACAAATAGCATTTTTCCTCCATAAAGTCCTCCTAAAATTATTGTAACAAATTTCAAATAAATAAAAAATCCACTTATCCAACACGTTAGAATAACATTGAGGATTTTTAATTTTGACTATTTCTGGTAAGATCTAATTGCCAATATTTATTTATCTCACTCTCACATAAAAAAGTCATTTTATTAAATTTTACACCATCATTTAATCACAAATCACTATGTATAATAAATTTGTTGACTTTTACATTAATTATCTTAAAAGTTGTCATAACGGTAATTTTTAATTGATTGACAATGTAAAAAAATTTATACTAACAATATATGACCATTAAATTCAAATTTTCTCACATCTAAAAAATTAACGGAAATACTGGCATGGCAATCCAAAATTCATGTATTAGGGGTGGTTTATTTATTTTATTTTACATATTTTGCTAAGAATTCTATATGCATAGTCAGGGAAGACATCCAATAAGATTTAATCATTTTATCATATCTTACAATAAGATATAGTAACAATATGAATTTCTATTAAATATACGTGTAAAAATGTTTTACATTAACAGAATGTGTAAAAATGTGTGTATAAAATAGTTATGCACTAATAGAACGAGAAAGAATGTTTTACACCAAAAATGTATGTGTAAAAATACATATATATTAAACTCTTTGCTAAAGAATGTAAAACTATTACTCGTTCAGCTGTCCACTTGACACTGGTCAGAAGGCACCCCGCATGAAAAGTATGCTAATGAACGCACGCAAGATTGTTCGCATATTGAGTAAAGTTGAAAAGTTTATAAGCATTTCATTTGTATCCCCTTTTATTGTTCTCGCCAAAATAGAATTGGATGAAGCATGAGCAAGATTAGAGTTTGATACAACAACAAACAAGATTTTTACATAAGCACGCTGTTAAAAGCATCGTAAACATAACAGGAGAATCTTCAAACCATCATATTCAACAAATGCAAAACTTGGACAAAATAGAAAACCAAGAGTAAAACTTTCAAGTTTTTTTTTATTTTTTTTTCCTATTCTCTGATTGTGACCCGAGACTTGGGCAAGAAATTCACCTGTATAAATGTATCAACTAATCTATTTACTAAATGAATACAACATCCAACACCAACAGCCAGAAGACAAGTTGAACTCATCTAACTCAGCAGTGGCCTTTTCAGGGTTTATGTTGTGCATATATTGACGTACTAACAGCTTGTTGAGGAGTCAAAGCTTTTCCATTTACAAGCACTTGTTCATAGAAATCCAGGCGTATAGATTTGAACTGGTAATGCTATTTTTAAATATACGTGAAAACAAGGTAAACCCTTAATCAGAATGACCAGTTCTATTGCAAAGACATTGAGGAATTAGCAAATCATGGCATTAAATCAAGAATATCTTTGAAGTAAGCGTACCTTCTCCTTCCAGGACAAATCAACATTGCGAAAATAAGGGTCAAGCAATGTTAGCTGATCTCCTTCTTTAATCTGGATGATAAGGGCACAATTAACTCTAAAATAACTCTTCAATTGATGAAGCATAGCAGTAGGAAAGAAACAAATAATCAACTAGACCAAACTTTTATTCAGTAGATAAGTACTCACTTAAATGGGGAAGAGAAAAAAAAATGATTAATATAAATGGATGAGGTCTATATCAGCACCAGTAAAGCTGTAGACTTTATTGGTTATGATCACATTTGGTCGTTTCTTTTATCCTTTTCATGTCTAATTGTCTATGGTTATCAACCATCTCAGCGTATGACGATTTTACAGGCAATACCTTAATGACACAAAAGTCCATATGCTTAAGCATAGACAACCCACTCTTGTGGATTTTTATGTAAAGATGAAATTTTATTAGAGATGAGAAAGAAGGAAACATGCAACTGGTTTGCCATCCTTGACATTTATCCAAGAAAGACAAATGTATTCCCACTTTTGAAAAAGACAATAGGAGAAGATGCCATAAAACTTCAGCAGCAGTTCTTACCACATCAGTACGTACACCATAAATCGAGAGAACAAAGCAAGATTGATTTGAATCACAAAGCAAATAGTATCTGCATAATGACAAGGACAAGATTATCTGGTTCCAATCAACAATTCTTACATTAACATAAATTGCATGGAAATGCGTTCTTTTCTGAAAAAACACAGTACACTCCAGACTACAATGTACAGGACAGTAAAAACAAAATATTTTTCAACATGGATGAAAGTTGACATTGAGAACAATCAGTAAGGCACATTTATGGAAAAGGAACTATTAACTAATAACTTCTAGGGTCTCGGTTGGTTATTCCTGTCACTACCCACAGGTCCTTTGCTTTAAAACAAAACCACAACCCCCATCATAAGATTCAATTTTGCATTAATGCACAGTGCTTAACAATGCAGTATTTTCTAGTGAATTGGTCTTGTAAGCCCAATTTACTATGCCTTTTATTAAATGAAAATCCAAAATTTATTATATTTTTATCTTAAATTTTATTGTATTTAAATCATAAGACCAAATAAATATTACTAATTGAATTTTATTGGGGAAAATACATTTGAACAAATAACTTCAAGAAGAAAAAGGAAAGGATTTATTTTGGTTAAACTAAAATTTTGGTCCCATAATTTCAATTCATTTTCAATTTAGACCCTATAATTTTTTTCTTTTGAAATCAATCCTTAAACTTGCAAATCTTTTCAAAATAATACCTGCCATTATAACACTGTCCACGGTTAACTATGTTTCTTTGTTCAATAGGTGCTTCTCTACTTATCTCTTTTTTCATGTTCCTTAGGTGTTCTCTTACAGGTACTCAATGCCTTGGAGTATATGCTATTTTGTAAAGTAGGTGCTCATTTAGATGCTCTATTTTTACTCTAAAATGTCCAATAGGGACTAAACTGTCAGCGCAATAACAAAAAATCACTGTAGGGATTATTTCGAAAACGCCTGTAAAATGTAAGGACTGATTTGAAAAGAAAAGACAACAAGGGAACTAAACTGAAAATAAATGAAAACTATAAGGGCTAAAACTTTAACTTAACCTTTTATTTTAAACATTCTTTGGTGAAGTTTAAGGAACAGAACTATTAAAAGAGGAAAAAAGTAATGTAAAAGCTACAGTTTTTCTACTTTATTGCATTAGATTTAGATGAAACACAAACTATAAATACGTGTTTGCCTTTTAATTTATTCTAATTAATATGTATCATATATATTTTTTGTAATTTTATTTGTCATTGTAGCCCCTGAAACAATATTTCTGGCCCCCAGTCCCCCACCATTGTGAAAATTGAGAAGCTACCTTTCCAACCACCCTTTCTCTCCCTCCACCCCAACCAAACACACACAGAAAAATGTAAGAGCAAACAAGAGTAAATAAAAAACACAGTACTTCTAATTAAATTACATAACTCCAAAATGAGGATTACAATGCAAAGGAATCTGTTTGTGGAAAAGATTATATATAGTTAAAAGTAATTTTCAGGAGTAGAAGACTTACAGGGGAGCAACACTCTCACTCCTAACAAAGAAAAATACTTTCCCATCTACTGCAAGAGCTCTATTCGGACCCTCTGATAGAAGGTCTATGGTAACTCTTCTGTATGACGATTTCACTTGCACCAAAAGGTAGACATGAATCAAGTCAGTATATTAGTGAAAAATAAAGATTTATAAGCACAGGCTCAGTAGAATTCAAAATGGACCATGAATCAAAGCTTATAGCTCAGAAAAGTGCTTACAATCAACAGCAACTAATGATGATGCCAAAGATGCCATTCGCTTAGCTCTTACATGTCCCTGTACATAATAAACTATATATAAACCAGCAGTCTCTAAGATGTTGACTACAAGCTGTTAAAAAAATTTGCTGGTACTTGGGGAGAGGGTAGAATAGACTTTAATGTTTCTTGAAGTTACCAGCTTCTATCATGAAAAGAATCCTCCATGCAAGAATATCAAGCCATAGAAAAAACCTATGAATAATGCTTCAACAAATTACTAGCTTAAATTATTACTACATAGCCAAAGGAATTTTCATTTCATTACCTTCAAAAGATTGTCCACCTTGTCAAGTAAATTGACTATCTTTTGAACCTCCTCTGCAGCATTGAGACCTGGATCCTTTAAAGCAGCAGCCTCAAATCCACTAAGGGCCCTCAGGTAGTTCTCTAGATATTTGTTAACCTGTAACAAATTTAGACAAACAAGCAAAAACACCTCTCAATACACTATTTATGCATAGTAAGTGGAGCAGCCACTATTTGTATTATATAATTTTGAGGTTTAAATATTATTATTTTCTATTCAGGAAGGTGGGAACTGATAAATACGACAGCAAAAATACAGGAGAAAAGTAAGTTAGCATATTCAATATCCAACTCTTCTCTAATGAATACTTGAACACAATGAAACACAGGAAAAGGATCAAAGATGCAACGTACAGTAGCACTATTAAAATATAAATCTGGATTGGAC
Source organism: Spatholobus suberectus (assembly GCA_004329165.1). Taxonomy (NCBI): domain Eukaryota; kingdom Viridiplantae; phylum Streptophyta; class Magnoliopsida; order Fabales; family Fabaceae; genus Spatholobus; species Spatholobus suberectus. The sequence continues at coordinate 7,753,987 of CM014735.1, forward strand.
TTCATTCTTTCATCTTTCTCCTGGTACATATTAACCAAACATTAGGTCTTCCATTCCAATTTGCAATTGATAAGCCTATTCACCAATAAATATAGATACAATAATAATCTCCATGTAGAAATGAGTATAATAAAAGTGACCAAAAGGAAGATACATTTCTATCGTATGCATGTTATACATTTCTATCATATGCACATTATAAATCCTTCCTCTTCATACTCACAGCATTTTGATATGCTTTTAAAGAATGTAAAAGTTTCGTATGATCCCAAGCTCCAGTGACAAAAAAACTTGTAAGGCATGCATTTCCAAGATTATCTGTCAAGGAGATTAGATGATGTTAAAAGATCACACAGATTGCATCTTATTTCAAACAAGACTTGGACAAAAAAAAGAGAGAGAGAATGAAAATTTAAAGGTTGCTCTGAAGATTAGGAAAAATAAGCTAAATCTAAAAATAAGATAAGAAAAAGATTAAGCTATTATCCTATATAGCAAATATCCTAAAAAATTCAATTGTCACTGTTCATTTAATGAAACAGAGACTTTGAGAGAAATTGTGTGTATCTAAGTTGCACATTGCTCCCTTGTTTATGATGTAATTTCTGTTGATCAAGGAAAAACCAAGGGGTTAATGAGTAATTAACTTACAGTCTAATCACTAGCTACTTTACAGCAATCATCATAATTAAAGTTGACCATATGTTTAAGGTAAATCTATCAGGGGATATGCCAAATACTTTTCAATAGCAAATCAAGATTCATTTTTTTTTTTAAAATATGCCATAGCAATAGCTTATTTGAGAACTTACACCAAGAGTTCCCATCCTGGACATCCAAAGTGATTGCTTCCTTGGCATGTTGAATGCTTTCCTCAACCAGTTCTGCTTGATTCTCCATACCTGAGTTCATAGAAAGTACAATAATAAATCTCTACTATTAGGCAGTGTTGAAAATCAGAATCATATATTCTGTATTTATTATATAACGGTTTATAAGCAACTCATATTTAATTTATAGGAAACTCATATCTGATTTAGAGGAACAAAATCTCCTTTAATTATATGTATTTATTGTAATAAGCCTATATAAACCTAGTTCTGTGGTGTAATTCAAACACACGAATTCACTCAATATATTTTCTCATTTTTCTCCCTTTCAACATGGTATCTAGAGCCTGAGAGGCCTACCACCCACCGGCGGCTCGCCGCCTGAGTTTCTAGCAAGTGACAATGATTCTTTTGTTGACTTTCTCGTCAGCCACCGTTGACTTTTTCGATGATACACCTTGTGCTAGTCTCCGTTTAGTCCAATGATCAACCTTGGGCAACTCTTGCTAATTGTGAAGATTTCCTTTCTTTCAAGTATAAATATTTTGAGTCTCCAATAGTATTGGTTTGAAGCTTCCAAATGTGGTTTTAAAGAAGGTTGGACCTTGCTTTGCTTGTCAAGAAATTTCTCTTAGGCTAATGGTCATTCCAGCTTTTTGGCTAAAGCTATCTTTCTAGCAATACTTCCTGGCTTCTTTAGCATCCCTAAGTTGTCTTTCAAATTATTGTTTTTGGTGGAGCTCAATTTTTATGTTTTCTATTTATTTTTTATTTGTGGGTAAATGAATTGTTTTCGTGTAACAAGCTAAAAGCTTAGTAAGTTTTAGCTTGAGGGAGAGTGTTGAAAATCAGAATCATATATTCTGTATTTATTATATAACAGTTTATAGGCAACTCATATTTAGTTTATAGGAAACTCATATCTGATTTAGAGGAACAAAATCTCCTTTAATTATATGCATTTATTGTAATAAGCCTATATAAACCTAGTTCTGTGGTGTAATTCAAACACACGAATTCACTCAATATATTTTCTCATTTTTCTCCCTTTCAACAGGCAGTTTTCTAATAAGAACCTTGGGAGAACCATTCCACAAAAGCTAGCCATTTTAGTTGGAAGCCAAAGCCTTAAACGGCCCACGCTAGAATCACATGTTCCAATGTGGGACTCAAGTCCTATACCCTGCAATTGGATCCTAACATCCCACCACACTCTATAGCCTTGACACCCATGCAGGTTGGCTGTGCACTAGCCCTTTGACTAGCCCTGGGCAAACATTGCAATGTTAGTGTCACCACCTGCACTGCTCATTTGCAGCTGAGAGACAAGGTGGAAGTTTGATACCAATTGATAAGAATCATTGGAGAACCACACAACAAAAGCCAACTGTTGTAGTAGGAGATTCCAAGGCCTATAAACCACAAGCAATAATCTCATACTTCCAATATATGAGATCCAATCTCATACCATGCAATTGAATCCTAACATTTCCATTCTAGGTTTTCTCCATAAAAATACAAAAAATCCTTATTCTATTCACATGGTAAGAAACTTAAAAGAATTACAAGGTTACAGATGTAAATATAAAATATTATAAATAATTAATTTACAAATTACAACTCCTTTTCTCTCTCCACATTCCCCCCTTTCCTCCATTCTTACCTGCCCAGCTAACCCACTTTTCCTCTACCATCGCACTATCATTCCCTGCTTTTCATTTCTATGCATACAAGTATATATGCTCAAATTTTAGTGCATTATAACAAATAGTAGGTTTGTTTCTCACTTCTTTTTTTGTTCAGACATTCAACTTAGAGCAACTCCAATGTAGTTGCTTATGTTGGTTCTTAAATTTAAGCAACTTAAGAATACCATTAGAACAAATGAGTTCTTATAAACAATGTTTTTAAAACCGGACCGGTCATTGAATCGATCAAGGCATTGGTTTAAGGTTCCATAGTTCAACAGTAATTGAACCGTGATCAAACTGGTATTAAAAAATGATAATAATAATTAAATAATATATAAAATAATATTAAATAAATATAATAACATAACTTTATAACACTAAAAATTAAAATAAAACACATTTTATATCTATTTATAATCCTTATTAAATATTTGTTTTTATTTATCTTAAAAATATTTTAGATTAAATTTTAAAAAAAATAATAATAATAATTTGAAACCACTAGTTCAAATCGGTTTTCTGCACCTGTTTTAGACCTGTTCTCACCGATTTTGAAATTGTTCAGTTTTTTTGAGTTAATGGACCAGTTAGACCGATTGAAATCGCCAATCCGATCTGGTTTTCAAAACTATGCTTATAGAAGTTGCTTATATAAGAAACTACAACCCAATGTTGCTTAACCATTAAAAAATCAATTTTCGAAGTCAAAATGGGGGGTTCTTGTGTTAGTGGAGACAACTTGGGTTCTACCTTAGAGTGAAAATTAGTGAGCATTCTTAAATCCTATGTGGCAACAAGGGACCCACTAAAAGAGAGCTAAGAACTCAAATTGAGTTCTTGCATTGAAGATGTTCTTAGGTAATTAAATCCTCAAGTAGCAATGCAACCCAAAACCTCAAGTGTCATTCATTATCATACAAATAAAACCACATTTGAGACCATTAATAAAGTAGTTTCTTACAATTAGCAGCAATCATAAGTTCATAACATATTGTTCCTCTAGGAAGAAATAGTCCACATTCTCTCCAATTCTAAAATCATGAAGGGTTTTAAACATATTTCTCAAGCGAATAAGAGATATTTTCTCTAGTTACTATGTGTCTAGGTCATAAAAAATGCATTAAAAATTAATGACTCTTGAAAATCGTGACAGCCTGACCACCACTGCCGCCATCAGCAACCACAACAATAGCCTTATCCTATTAAGCGAGATTGGCTATACAGATCACATGATGCATTGGGCTTGGTCAAAAACTCTTGAAAACCATGACCAATCAGTATAAATATGACTAAAATCAACACAAAAAGGATAAATGTGGAAATATAAGGCCCTTTCATTTTATATACATAAGTGCTCAAAATCAAGTTACCATGACTAAACAAATTAGGAGTTAGTACAAATGAAAAATGATTTTCAAAAAAATAAAAATTGCAAACAAATCCCTTACCTTGAGACATTTTTCTTTTAAGCATTGATAACTGACAAAGAATCTTTTGTTAGGACCCTGCAGAAACAACAAATACCTATCATCACTCATGTCACTCATCATTTCACTAAATGGAATCTCAACTAGAGCAAATTAAAAATGAGACTCAGGAGAAAATGGTTATGGCCTATTGGTCTCCAGTAAATTTCCCTTATTTGTATCAAAATATTGAATATTGAATATATTTGATGTTAAAAATAAATGTCTTTCCCTAAAAGCATATCATCTACAGATGCACATCTAATACCATGACATCAAGAACCAAACTATCGTGTCAAGAAATCACCATGATTTGCAAGAGATACATTACTTGAACTCTTAAGAAAAAGGCTAGCCACAGCACAAGTGTGAAACGATTTAAAAGCATTAAAAAGAAAGAGGAAGAGAAAACAATTCAACATGTAGCTAAATCATTATTCAAATCATTCTAACAAAAAACACTAACATAATTTAGTATCATTGAAGCTCCAATTATATCGAAAATTTGAAATCATGTAACATTGTTATAAAATTCATAATTTCTGTCGATTGAAACTACCAAATTATGCAAAAGATAGCACTGATAAATAAATACAAACCAATCTAAATACATTTCATTGAAGCCCTGTTGGACGCAAGCTCCATTCCATAAGCTTTATTAACATGCATTATGTAAACCATTCTAGTAATATATGCATAAACTTGTTTTGGAAATTGACACCCTAAAGTTAAGATTATACACAGTCCCAAAAGTATATAGAATAGCATTTACAGGAAAGATAATAATCTGCCATCATGTTTCTTCAGTAGCAACATCTAAATTCTCATCATCCTAAGCAGAGGCTTTGAACCTTGAACCTCTTCATTAATACCCAAATCCAAATTCCTCATCAGAAACACTCTTAGCAGTTTATTCTTAAGTTTTTCTATACAATTTTCAACCAACAACTGATTTATATATTTCTGTTTAAAATTTATATTCTATACAATTGCTAACCCAGTAAATGAATACATGCTTGCTATCCCCAACAAATATTTATAGGAAACATTGGATCAAGAAATGAAATGAAAAGGCTATTCTTTGCACACTGCTGACAGGCAGAGTGGAGATGGAATATATTCCTTGAAATAGATCAATATTCAGATTCAACCGTGTTTTTTTTGCCACCTATTTGCTAACAGAAAAAGAAGGGTTTCCCTCACTTTTTAGTTCCCACATTTCACAATAAAGGGAAGGAAATATTGAATTTCATTACTTTAATTTCTTATAAACAAGAAATTTTATCCAAATTAGAAGAAAGAAATACATAGGAGGAGTGAGTAATATATAAAATCCTTCTGAACAAGGAGACAAAAGCAAAACAGAGAAAATAAACCAAGCTTGTTTGTATAACAATGCTATATGCATGCCTGTCAAAAAGACAGCTTGAAGGAGAAGCCACAAAAACAATCCTATGTTACAACAAATTTAAATGGCAAAAATTTATGCCTGAAAATCCAAGCAAGCTAAATTCATACAAGAATTCCATTCTTATGTAAACATAACGATTTGAAGTGAAATTTATATATTTTGTTGGACAAGTTCCTAACCCATCACTTATTGGGGGGTATGAAATGATCTCTAGGTCTGCAAATGATTGCAAATATTCTAAAAAGGTTACTTTAGTATCAATCATGTAATGTAAGTCATCGAAATATACTCTTGATGCTAACCTTGTCTAATGCAAGACTGAGGCAGTTCTTTGCAGTAGTTAAATCTCCTTTCTTCCAAATACAATTTCCTAAACATAGCCAAGCATCAGCAAGAGATGGGTTTAACTTAACCTGGTCCATGGAAGAGTCAATTACAATCATTTAAACAGCAATAGAAAGACACACTAAATCAAAGAAACTAACAATTCAATCTTGCTTACAGCTTTTGATAGATGATCCTCAGCTTCTTTCCTATAGTCAGGAAATACATCCAACATCTTCCCTCTAAGATATTCAAATGTTGCACGTTGCATAGGTGATTTTCTTTGTTCTGGCACAGGCGACAAAATTTTATTAACAAACTTTATCAGAAATCAGCATAAGTATTGTTCAAAAGTAGAACAGTGGAAGATGCCATTCTAAGTAACTGAGAGTCTGAGGCAAAAAAAAAGCTGAAAAGTAATATGAAAACAAATTGTGTATACTTCAATGTGAACTCTTAGAATGTGGGTTTTGGGCCTAACTCAACTTTACAAAACCGGCTTGTAAGGTGGGGGTTGCCCTTCACTTATATACACTTGCTTGGTCATATCACTAGTCAATGTAGAATCTCCAACACACCCCCCTCACGCCGAAAACTAGACATCTCGAGCATGAAATTTGCAAGACTGGACATCTGCAGGTGGTCCGATAATGGCCCGATAGCAGGTGGCCCGATAGGCCCAACAACAATCACTAGGATAGGCTCTGATACCATCTTAGAATGTGAGTTTTGGGCCTAATTCAACCTTACAAAACCGGCTTGTAAGGTGAAGGTTGCCCCCCACTTATATACACTTGCTTGGCTATATCACTAATCGATGTAGGATCTCCAACATGAACAATATAGCAGTTTCTCCGCAAGCATATTTTTTCATACACTATAAAACATTGTAGTATTACAAACACTGATGGAGAAATATGGGAGGAACAAAAAAGACCTACAAATGGTTCATTTATTTGGGGGGAAAAAAATATTATATAGTACCTAGAGAGGTTCTACAGAAAGTGTTAGAAAAGAAAGGCATCAGGATGGTGTGCACGGTCTACTTTGAGCACTTCTCTTTTCATCTTGGTTCAGCACATGCTTACAGAACATATTCAAGAGTCAGTACCACGCTACGTGCTTTTTGAAGATGATAAAGTCTAAGTGGAAAAGTTGAGACAAGAAATAAATGGTAAGTTAGAGATATACAGATTGGAAACAAGCCTTGGATGGAAACACATGGTTTTGGCTAAGTACAAGTAAGACAAAGTATAAGGAATTTAGCAAGCGACAGAATAACTGTAGTTTAGAGGCAAATGTTGAAGAACATACAATACCACAAGTAGCATGTTTTCAGTACCTTCAGTCCATCATACAAAATGACGGAGAGACAAAGTGACATCTACCATGGGATCCAAGCAGGGTGGATGAAATGGAGGAATGCTTCACGGGTGATATGTGATAGAAAAATACCACTCTAAGCTTAAAGGAAAAATTTACCACATACATATAAGACCTGCAATGCTAAATGGGACTGAGTGTTGGCCAATAAAGAGCCAACAAGAAAGTAAGATTACGTAGCAAAAAATAGAATGTTACGATGGATGAGTGGATACACAAGACAAGATAGGATTAGGAATACAACCATTAGTAAGTAAGTGGTGGGTAGCCCCCATTGTAGAAAAAATGGTAGAGTGACGACTTAGATGGTTTAGGCATGTGTGGAGAAGACCAATAGAAGAACCGGTAAGGAGGGTTGACTAGATAGAAGATAGTTCAATAGTTAATGGTAGAGGGAGACCAAAGAAAACTATAGGCCAAATCAATATGAGGGATTCAGAGGTAAATAATTTATCTATGCAATAATACAAGACAGAAATTTATGGCATCGTATGATCCATGTAGCCAACCAACTAAAAGGGAAAAGACTTAGTTATTTTTGTTATAAAGCATCACAACATAAATATTTAAATACACCCTCAGCTAGTTGAGGCTGATCAATCTCAACTAGTTGAATCTATGTTATGACACCATTGAGTACTTGGGGCTTCCTTCACCTTAGATTATGCTATCCCCATGATGGTATCCTTTAATGAAGAATAAATGTCCACATCTTTGGGGTAGTGTAATGATCACTAAGGCTAATTGCATTACCATACCTTCCAATGATTAAAAAATGAAAAAAAAGGAAAAGAAAAAACTGGGTCTTCATTCTCAACCTCTCTGTAATATTGCTCTTTTATTATAAGGTACCAGTGCTTAGGTAGACACAATGTACAAGAAGTTTGTGCATCCCACCCGTAGAAAAAAACAACCAGTGTTTAACAATTGGAGACCACTAAGTGGACTTTGTCAGCTGAATGCTTCTATTGATCACGTCTGCCTAAAAAACTGATTGTACATCATGTCTTCCCTAAAAACGTGTCATTACTCATCACTTGAAATCTTAACACGTTCCTCTGATGAATAAAATCTGTCTTCATTGGAGTTATCCTCCTAGGCTATCGGAACTGTGATCCTTGAAGTAGGTGATCAAGTTTCAAAACCTTTTCTGCACAACTCATGTTATCTAACACAAGAATTAGCATAAGCATCACATTCATTGGTGTCTTCTAGCTTCCTCACCCTTCTCGTGTTGCACATTCATTTTTCAAGTGGTAGCAATCATCCCCAAACACACACCCGAAAGGGGAGTGAGGAGGTGTAATTTCATACACAAGCAAAGCAAATTAAAACTCATGAAAAACCTGAATTTCAAATCTCCAATCAAAACCCCAGGAAAAAAAAAAAGAAAAAAGAACAAAGCTCCCGCGTTGATAACAGTTCAGTAAAAAGTATAAACGAAACGGGTTGTTCAAGGAGCATCAGAGAACGATACCCTTCATTGAAAAGGGGTAAAAGAAAGTGTTTTTATGTGGGGATTGAAAAGAAACTGACCTGGGGAATGGAATCGAGGAGTTTAAGAGCGAGATCGGATTCGTGTTGCAACTTGGAGATTCTGTCATCGGGGTTGGGTGGGAAATAAGTGTCTCGAAGATGGTAAAGATCTTCTGCTGCTCCTGCAGCTTTGGATAACGGTTCTTCTTCGTTCGGATTGCTCATCTCACTCACTCACTCACTCACTCACTGAAGAAGAAGATGACAGTGAGGGATGCAATTGCAAATGCACCTCTCTACTTACTATGTCTACTATTACTAGCTCATATCCCGTGTATCCCAAAACTAACAACAATTTCAGTTATTTTAAAAAATTAAACCAAAAAATTGTAATTTGCCAAAATTAACTACTAATTTGGTCTTGTAATTTATTTATTTTATTCAATTGAGTTCCTCTATTATTTTTTACTCTAATCAGGTTCTATTATTTTCAAAAAGTTTAATTAAGTCTCATAATTTTCAAAAATGCTCTAATGTCATCCTTTTTCATCCAAAATGACGTCATTTTTTATTACGTTTTTCACACCATTTAGTATAAAATTAGACCAAAAACGACGT